>CM033627.1:4718301-4760801 GCA_019453435.1 Rhinogobius similis | reverse complement strand
CTTAAAACACGCTCTGAAATGCATGGAATTCTTGTATTAGTTTAGCAGTTCATCTGTCAGTCTTCTCTCCAATGTTAATGCTGCTTGACAAGATGGAAACGGATTTTAAAAACATATATAGCCATGATACGGAAACGTATTGCATTCATTTGAATAATAAAAGTGTCTGTTTTAACGAGAAAAGTTTCTGTTTTTATCACAATAGTTTCTGTTTTAACGAGAAAAGTTTCTGTTTTTATGAGAAAAATAAATCCTGTTTTAACGAGAAAAGTAATTTCTGTTTTAACGCCAAAAATGAATCCTGTTTTACTGAGAAAAGTTTCTGTTTTTCCGGGTTAAATAAGTCTGTTTTTATGAGACAACATATGTTTTATTGAAATCAACGCGATACTATTGGAGACGCGCTCAAACAGAGGTGGAGCTATGGCGCAGATCCTTCAGATGTCGTCGCAAAGTTGACGCTGATGACAATACCGTCAAGACTGCTCAGTGACACCAAAATCTCCCAATGTCGTAAGCCTAAATCAAAATAAAAGCGTATCAAACTGGCTAAATCGTACATTTGCGCCTCGGTAGTAGCATCTAGCCAGCTCCGCCTAAACTTACAGCCCGTGAAACACTGTATTTTGCTCATAAAACACTTACTTTTCTCGTTAAAACAGGATTTATTTTTCTCATAAAAACAGAAACTTTTCTCGTTAAAACAGAAACTATTGTCATAAAAACTGAAACTTTTATTATTCAAATGAATGCAATACGTTGCAGTACCATGAAAACATAGAGATATTTTTAGTTATATATATATATATATATTTTTTTTTTTTTTTTTTTTGAAATACTTAAAATATTCTATGCAGGTGTGTGATACATGCAGAAAAAGCCACATCAGTTTCAGTTTTATTGCTTAGAATGATTTCATGTAGTTTTATTGTTCTATATGTTTTTATTCAAATTCTCCTAGGCTCATTTCATTTCCCCACCTGCAGCCCGTCGGAAACTCGTGCACAAACGTAGCGGATTGGATTCTGTTGATGTGTTTTTAATGTTCTTCAGGGGAGTGATCAGTCCAACGGGAGAGGGAGGGCTCTGTTGTGTCTAATTTAGCCTAATGTTCTCCAGGGGAGTGATCAGCCCTCTCGGGGGAGTGAAGGGCACCAGGACGGCCCCTCTGCAGTGCGTGTCCGTGGCTGAGGGACACTCCAAGCCCGTGCTGTGCGTGGACGCCACCGACCAGCTGCTCTTCACCGGCTCCAAAGGTACTGCACGAGTTGAGCAAACGAACATCGGCTAACGACGTGAACTCACCAGCATCCTGCTCAAATCTGGAGAGTCTTACTTTAAATGAAATGTATTTATACAGACTAATTGTAATGTACACTGCAAGGTAACGCTTTATAATAACTCTACTTATTCATGCCTTAATAAAGCATGAACAAAGACTTAGTTCATAATCAACAAATAGTTTACTAAGAATGATTCAGGCGTAATAACTATTTAACAAACATTCTAACCCTAATTTCTAACCCTAAACCTAACCTAACCTTAATTAAGTAGTTACTAATCCTGAATCATGTTTAATAAACTATATATTCATTATTAATTAAGTCTTTGTTAATGCTTTATTAAGGCAAAACAAGATGTAGTTTTGTGTTAAAATGTCTTGATTTGAGGATATTAATCTGAATTTCAGACGTTTTGACTCGTTAAGATCAGTGGAGACTATTTTTTTGCTGGAACTAGATTATTTTACTTGTTTCAAACAGTTTCTGACTTGTTTCAATACATTATTTCTTACTTCAATCCAAATTAACATCATTTTACTTACGCCACTGACAAATGTATTTTCTTATTCTAAGCAAAATTATCATATGACGAGTCAGAAATACCTTGAAACCAGTGAAATATTCTGCATCACATCAAGCAATTAAAACTCATCGAGTCAAAACTTCTCAAATCCAGATAAAAACGATCAATTCAAGCCACTTTAAGCTTGGATAGATTTGCATTTTTTTCACTGCAGGTAGATAATTTGGACTGAAGTAAGAAATAATGTATAGAAACAAGTCAGAAACGGTTTGAAACAAGTAAAATAATCTAGTTCCTTCAAAACTAACTAATCTTAACAAGTCAAAATGTGTGAAATTAAGATTAATATCCTGAAATCAAGACATTTAAACTCATCTAGAAATTCATTTTTGCAGTGTAGGTGAGAGATATTTTCTTTTATTTGTTATATTTTGTTGTTTTGAAGATTATCAAGTGCATTGTCTATAATTAAAACAATCAAAAATGTCCTTAAAAAGAGACAGAAACATCTAGAGTAAGTATAAAGTGAAATGTCTGCCCTTTTGTGGTGAATTTTATGCTCTTGTCATGTTTTGTTCGATACTTGAACCTCGACAAAGACATTTTAGCAGATTCTTTATAGAAATATTTTCTGAATATTGTTATTTTTTTGATAATGCAAAACAATATTGAGATTCATTATTGTTAAGGACACCCACCCCTGAATACAAAGTAATTCTCATGCTCATCAAAAAAACATCCCCATCGTTGTTTTGTTTGAAATAAGAAAAAATTTCCACTTCAATGTTTTCAAGGTCCACTAAGATTCACAAGGTTTGTCAAAAATATCAAAATTAGATACCAACTAAACTTGGTTCAAACTAATATGAAAACTAGATACTTGTTTGAATGGGATATTTTATGAATATTAATTTAAAAATTGCCCTAATTTGGTTAAAATGGTCTTGGTCTTGAGATGATGTGCTGAATAGGATATTGAGTATCAACCCTTTTTTAAAAGTAATTTCCACATCATGTTGGACATTTTTGTAAAGTGATACCAACCACTTATTAGTCTGGTTTGGACCATATCAGCGCTTTAATGGCCTTGTCTTAATCTTGAACCGAGCACTGAATGTTTTCTTGAAGCTCAACATTCAGAGCTGACTTATTTAGGTTCACACCAAACAGAAGTGAAGGCTGTTTCCCTGTTTGTTTCCAGACCGCACGTGTAAGATGTGGGACCTGGGCACAGGGCAGGAGGTGGTGACTCTGAAGGGGCATCCCAACAACGTGGTGTCTGTGAAGTACTGCCCCTCCTCTGGGCTGCTCTTCTCCGTGTCCTCCTCCTACATCAAGGTCTGGGACATCAGGGACGCCAACAAGTGTGTGCGCACCCTCACGTGAGTTTAAAGCAGTCACACTTCATTTACAAACACGCTTTTCAGACAAAGATTGTAACTCACTCACGCACACACTCAACTTACACATCCATGAATACAGATGGACCCGTTGAGAAAGCACAATCAGAGGAGCTGTCTGCATTAGGAGCAGCCTCAGAGATACTCTCTCTGGGATGCACATTCTTCTTATTATTATTATTCTTGGATGGATGGAGCACTCTTCAAGTGATAAAAGCATATAACTGTGATGGTCGCTCAGAGTCAAAAAATAACGCCCAGGTTTGTCACTTGTGGAGATGGATTTAAAAGACCACTAAACCAAAAACAGAAACAATTGTATTTCATGTGCCTCGCTGTGTCTGGGTGTAAAAGGCTGGTCTTCATCTATGTTCATTTGACAGTGAACCTTGCCATAGATTTGCAGGTTTAACCCCAGAGACACTGAAGGATTGTTCAAATGTAGAGGACAAATGTCCCGACAGGGGACACTAAAGGGAATCTAAACTTATTGGATTGATTCTGTGTTCACATGTGCCGTTTATTGCTCTTGTAAATCCACATTTATTTAATATAATGTCAATCCCTGGAGTTACTACCAAACATGTCATAAATCCCCTTTTCTGTCCCCAGTTCCTCTGGTCAGGTCGTCAGCGGTGACGCTTGTGCCGGCACCACCACTCGCACCATCACGTTTGCTCAGGGCGAGTGCCAGATCAACCAGATCTCCCTGAACCCGTCTGGATCCGTGCTGTACGCCGCCGCAGGAAACACTGTGCGCATATGGGACCTCAACAGGTGAAGACCGCTGGAGGCTTTTAGACTTAAAGGAACTGTATGCCTCACAAGGGAGAGATTAGACTGGTTATCAGTAACACAATAAAAGTCATCTTGAAAGCAAGTTTATTACTAATAACATAGGAATTAAAAAGGACCATATATCCTGTGTAGAATATAATATCCACTCACTACTTGGTGCCCAGAAGCACATGTGTCTATGACCTGAGGTGTAGACTGTAGATATCAGTGGACCATGTTAGCATGCTAGCCGCCGCGTTCCAAATAGGAAGCAGCTATGGAGGCGCTCCTGGCTCCATAAAGCCGAGCTGCCATTCACTTTCTATTGGGACACTGGTGCCCTTTACTCTGTAACTGTTTCTGCTAAGCTCACCATCTTGGAACTAAAACATCTGTTTTGACACACTCTACATGAATCGGGTGTTTTTTTTTAGTTATGTTGTTCATAAAAAAAGTTATTAACAATAATAACTGACCAATCAGGTGCTTCCTTTTCCATTGGGCCGTTTTTAAGCTCGTGTTAGCAACAGGTTTGATTGACAGCTAGCGCCGCGCGTTACCGCCGTCTCCTCTCACCGGCGGATACCGTTAACAACCCGGCGCTCCTGATTAGTCCGTGTGGTTGCCACGATCACGCCCTCGGAGTTTCCAAATATGAGTCTGTGGCTCGCTTTGCTTCGCTATAACTGCTAGCCGCGATGGGCTTCATTTGGCTGGAGGCAAACGCTATGGGTGACGTCACAATCCCTTAGTCCACTGATCTACAGTCTATGCCTGAGGTCTGTCCCCTGGAGTCAGAGCTGAGAACTGCACCTTCATCATGGAATGAACCGCAAACAGAAACTGGTCTTAACCGACCTGGTCTCACTAAATATTAAATATCACAAGAGACAGTTAAATATCTTGCAGGGACAATCATCATGTTGTAATTGTTTTATACAAGCGTTGTTCTTTTTTATTTATTTTAAACTGGTTGATGTGTAATCGTGTGCCGTCGTTCATGTTCGTCTGCCTCTTGAGCAGAACACTCTTGACAAAGACATTTTTAATCTCAAAGATTTTACTTGGCTAAATTAGAATCACAATCTTTATCAATGACAACACAAACAGTTTGGCGGAATCTGCTCTCGGTGCAACATAAAAGCATGAAATAAACAATGAACAGTGTTTTATATACAAACATAAAAACATATAAACTATAAATCTTTTTCTGATTCTGATCTGAAAATACAAATACAAAAAATATACCATTATCCCAAAATCATATTTATTGTATTTTTCCTGTCTTATTATGTTGTTCTCTTATGTTAGCAACCTTAAATACACCTTTTAATTATTATATTTAACATGGACTGTGTTCAAATTGACCACATCAAAATGGAACCAGTCCAGAACTAAACTAAACCTGAACAGAAGCAAACCAAGTATCAGGACCAAACCAGAACAGAAGAGTGAATCAGCCTAAAAGCATAAAGTGTGAATAAATACATGTGTGTAACGTTGTGTGTAATGTTGTGTGTAATATTGTGTGTAATGTGCAGGATGTGTGCGATGGGGAAGCTGACGGGGCACATCGGGTCGGTCATGTGTCTCACTGTGGGACAGTCTGTGATGGGGAAGGACCAGGTCATCACTGGATCCAAGGACCATTACGTCAAGGTACAGAAGAACACTGATATTTGTAAAGCAAAGGACCACTATGTCAAAGTACAAAGTATATTCTACTACTTGTACTACAGTCAGAAGTGGGTGAAGAACAAGAAATACCACAGCTTCAAAATAACTCAAGTAGAAACAAAGAAATTAAGAAAAGAAATGACTCAAAAGTAAAAAAGTATTTGAGGAAGCTAGAGTAATTGTCTGGACGTAACATCTGATTTATAGTTTGAAGTTTATGTACTTTCGAGGACAAAACATTAAATAATGCACACAAGGATAGACACGATGATGATGCACTAATTCTATCTGAAAGAGCGGCGCAAGAAACACAAACATTCAGATATTTTTTTGATGTAATTGGCCATGTTTAGATGCTCACTAAGAATCTGATCATTATCTGATTCTGGAGTTATCAGATTATTGTAATGGCATAGATGCGAGTAATCTGATTTCATTCTGATTGTTCACACTTGAAAAAAGGGCAAACTAATGGCAAACTAATGTGGTAAAGACAAAAACGAAAGAAAAAATGTTGAAGATTTAAAGTTATTTTAAAATGAATTGTAGTTTGTCTTCCAAATAGTAAAGTTACTCTAAAAATCCACTGACACAAACACATGGTAATGTTGATGAACGTCATATAGAATTGTTGGGTTATCTGAGTTTTCTAGTTCTTTTACTCACCTTGTAAATGGACTCAGTTTAAATTTGAGTGTTAGCACAGTTCTACATTTAAAATGGATTAATTTGGAGAAAAATCTTAGCCTGACCAACCTGGAGTGGAGTCTGTTGAGGCTTTATTTCTCAGAACATCTTGTTTTCTTTCGTCTAGCACCTTGTTGTCAGTGTTTTCTTCCCCACTGGGTTTCAATTCCATGCCTTGGACAAACTTTAGCTCCTTGGGGCCTGCTTTTACAGCTTCCCTTCATCCCCTTATGTCTTTACTGGTTGTTTTTGGGTCGACAAGATCAGTAGAGTTTCTATTTAGGTAATCTTGTTAACTTTGAGATTGTTTGGAGCTGGGAAAATATGCACACTTCATGTTGATATAATTAATACATTTTTTTGAGACCGTGATTCAGTCATTTCTAATTGTCAATGATCTTCTTTTTTTTTTTTTAAATGTCAGCCAATCCAGAGTAATGCTCAGATGAGAGGAAGAAATTTGACATTTAGTTGTGTCAAATGGCAGTGATGTTAATTTGAAAAAAATAATGTTGTAATCTTGATTGTTGAAAATGAGGAAAAACAGTTTAATTGTATGTGTTTGTTGTCTTAGTTATTAAAAGCTCCACACTCTGACATGTTTCCTGTTCCTGCCTCAGGTGTTCGACGTGGCAGAGGGAACTCTGGGAAATGTAAGCCCGGCCCATAACTTCGAGCCTCCTCACTACGACGGGATCGAGTGCCTCTCTGTGCAGGGGGACGTCCTGTTCAGCGGCTCCAGGGACAACGGCATCAAGAAGTGGGACCTGGAGCAGCAAGAGCTCACTCAGGTGGGTTTAGACCGGCTTTAGACCAGATACAGACCGGGTTTGGACTGGGTTTAGACCAGGTTTAGGTTTTGGTTTAGTTCTGTTCAGCGGGTTCAGAGACAGCAGCGTCGAGAGGAGCGAGCGTTTCTCCAGTTGGTTAAAAAGAACATACTTTGCTTTTATGTGCTCTATAGCCATAACCTGTGACTCCAGTGGACCATTAGTTTACATTTGGGACATTTTAAATTGAAATATTAACAACTTAATAAAAGAAACAAGTCCTTCTGGGTTAAAAACTGTGGCTTTGATTTGCGCCTGCCCCTTTACAGTACGTCAGTGTGCTCAATCACATGTGTCACAGTTTGAGAAAAGAAACTCTGAGGACAAAGTCAGCTCCGGTGGGCGTGTATCGACGGTCGGTGAAAACTGGTATTTTCGGACCGTTGACGTCTTGAATGCAGAAGAATAAAGATTACTCAAACATGCATGAATCACTGTAAACACACATTTGACTCAGTGAGAAGGAAAAACATCCATCCACTTTCTTTATAGAACACGTTTATAAACAAGACTGTTCCCATAGTGCTGCACACAGTTGATTTAAGAAAACAAACAAAAATCAGCAAAAAATATATACAAAGCATAAATGACATTGTACATAAGATAGAATGAGGTGAGGATGAGGAAGGTTTAACCATTATAACATGGATAAATGCTCTTAAAAGTCCATTTTGCTTTGGTTAATCCACCTCTCAATTGCACTTTTCAGTTTTGCAGCACAACGTTCAACAAATATTTTACTATTTTACATATTTCATTATTTTTATTCATCGTTTTATGTAACGTCACATTAAAGCAAAGTCCTAGTTTGTCACTGATAATGGCAATAAAACATTTTACTTTTCTGATTCTGAAACTAATTTAAACTTTAATGCCTACTATCCAACCTACAATACACAGACTATATAAAACTTACCCAGATATTATTGTCAAAGAAAACAAAGTAATTAATGTTTATGTTTTCTTTTGCTCGTGTCAAAATTAATCTGAATTTAAGTCATTTTAACGTTTGTATAAATAATGTATAATGCCCCAGAAAACCTTTGCGTCGGCCTCTGGAGCGTTCCTCCGGCTCTGATCACTTATATTCTCTGCTCTCATGTATATTTATGCTGTTGGGCTTCACTTTCCCCCCTGTGCGGTGTGTGTATGTTAATTATGGACATATTAATGAACCGTGTGGGCGCTGTAACCTGCTCATTTACATCCAGATTTAAATACACGATAAGCTGCACTTACCCTACATCCACAGGTCTGAAATATTGATACACTGCTCTCTGGATATTTTGTCTTTTCTCCATTAATTCGTGTAAAAACCCTACAGGTGGTTGAAGTTTGTTGGGGAAATTCTCAGTAGATCAGCAGTTTCTGAAATACACCAGCCGGTTCATGTCCCGTTCAAATCCGCTTACTTCTACATTCTGTTTTTCAGGATTAAATGAGAACTAAAATGAGATGTAACCAAGATTTGACCAGGACAAAATCAGCACCAGACCAGGACTAAATTAGGAATAAACCAGGACTCGATCTGAGACTTGACTAAAGCAGGACTGAAGCACAGATCTACAAAAGTGCGGGAAAAAAAAGGTCTAAACTAGGACTAACAAGACTAAACCAGGAGTTTTAGGATGCATTCACACTTCCACATTCACCACATCAGAATTGGGACTAAATCAGGACAAAGTCTGCGACTAAACCTGGACTAAATCAGGACTAAACAAGGACTAGAACAGGACCAATCCACAGTCCACATCAGAACTAATATGAGCTCAATTTAGGACCAAATAACGACAAATCCTTGAAACCAAACCAGCACTTGGACTTTACCAGGGACAAAACTGAAACTAAACTTGGATAAAAACCCGGGACTTTAGCGCAGGAGTAAACCAGGTCTAAACCAGGACCAAGCCAGGTCTAAACTAGTTCTAAACAAAGACTTGAACTTCACATTTGCAACCTGTAAACCAAGCATAGTTTGACACAAAGCAATTCAAAGTGCTTCACACAACTACAAAAGTCCTTTCAGTCGTGTGCGCAGCTGAACAGAACTATATTTAGCCTGTATTTGAACATTGTCAGAGCAGAGTTCTGTCTCACTTCCTCGTGAAGACTGTTCCAAACCAAGTGTACCTAATATTATGTCCAGATTCTTCCCATCGGCTCGGTTAATTCAAAGCATGTTTCTTTTGTTTTTAGGTCACAGCCTGAACATTAGCCCTGTCAAACGCAGCGTCTTTAGCCTCTTTTCTTACATAACGGGAGCCTGGCCCGGGGAGCAGTGCAGTGCAACAGAATCTCAATGTGTTTGTGCATAATGTGCTCCTCCAGGGGGCAGCGAGGAGCGGCTTATTTATGCATCTACATTACAGATTCCCACACGATAAACTGCTGAGTGTTGAGAAGTTTAAGGCGAGACACTGCAGGCAAAACATGTAATTTTGTGGTTTTTTTTGGCAGTTTGCTCTCAACATATGGGACTGAAACAACAAACTTGTCCAATCTGCTCCTAAAGATGTTTTATTATTTAATTTAATCCACTTCATCCATAGATTTCTCTGGGACATTGTAATTTCGAAGGCCGTTTTCTTAAAATGCACTTTTCTCCAGGAGAGATATAAAGACCCTTAAAGTAGATTCTACACACAACAAACCCTACAATCTTGTACTGGACAAGATTTTGACGGAACAAACAGAAGGATTTGTGGATTTTCTAAGCTTGATGTATTGAAGTTTTAAGTCAAAATTTGAATTTTTACACCAATTTTCAGTTATATTCACCTTATTCCGGAAGTTGCCGTACGCGCCGCCATCTTGTTTCCGTTGTATTAGTTTACACGGAGCAGACGAGCTCAACAGAAAATAAGTTCTACATGGACTAAAAAGACGTTTTCAGACTGACCAAGAAATCGGAGCGTTGTTGACTTGTTGTTGCTCGTGTTCATTAAACATTTTACACAAATCAACCTACTTTATGTAACATTTTAGCGGTAAGACTTTTCCCTCGTTCGTCATTAGCTTTAACAGAGTTCTCGTCACTCTACATTTTTTAAAATAACTAACATGTGTACAAAACGAAGACTTAAGTGTCCCAAATATGTGTCGTTTTGGCTGCTTTTACACATAAATGCCTTAATTCTATATGAAACATTACATAATGAAGAAACGTTCTGACATTTATGAGTAAACTACGGGAAAAAGTTTCAAATTGATAGAATTAAATTTAAGATTTTTTCCTATTCACCTGCAGCGTCTCACCTGAACCGCTTTACTATGGGTTTGATTCCCAGCCCACAGTGGTCATCGTGTCTTTCAGGGTCAGACTCCTGAGTAAAGCTGTGGGGTAAACTGCAATTAAATCGAAGTGGCAATTATCAAATCACAATGACCGCAGTAAGTCAAGTAACTTCCTCTGCAAACAACAAAAATCCAGATTCAGACAGTCTAAAACCTTCTAATCTTCTAGTTTAAATCTCTACAGATATATTCAGAAATGCATATGACTCTTGGATTGTATTTTTTCATTAGTTTAGAAGGTTATAGTTTTCTCCCAGAACATCTTTAAAACATGAACCCTGAACAGAATCGTACAATTCAAACATAAATTATAATCTTATCGTATCAATTTGATAATTTTAGAGTGTTAGTGAGCAAACTATTAAAATCTTCTGTATTAATCAGTGTTTTAGAATTATTTGTTATTTTACGTGTGTATTTTAGCATAGACGTTCGTTATGAATTTCAGTTTCTCATTAGTATTTTGACAAGGTTGGAATTTCTCCTCTAACATAAAACCGTGCCAAAATATCATTGACCAAATGGACAACATGGCAGGCCACCAGCTTTTTTAGGCCAAATAATTTTCAGTGCAACTTACTCTGAAACTAAACAAAGAAAGTCAGTATTACCAGGTTTGCTCTCATAAATTTGAGACAGCAGTGACTCAGTTGGTAGAAGCTTTAACCTCTAATGTAATGGTTGACGGTTCGGTCCTCAGCCCTGGTTATGTGTAATGTTTTTGTGTCTATGAGCAAATCATCTTAATTTTTTTGTTAGAATTGTGTTGAATGCATTTTAGTGAAGAGAAGTCAGTATAGAGATTCATGAACTGTGGTCGTATCAAATCCAAAAGCGTGAGTGAATGGTTTTCTTGATGTAAAGCAGTAGTTCCCAGCCTTTTTTTGTCTCAAGTACACTTTGTCTCACGCTCAAAGTAGCTCCAAACTCAGATTTTAGGTAAATAAATTGGTTTATTTGAGTAGTATATTTGTCAATTAATACTATGATATTTTTCTTGTTTTAGTATGGTTGATATTCAGTCATTCATTCATTTTCTACCGCTTATTCCCGTTAGGGGTCGCGGGTGACTGGAGCCTGTCCCAGTGACTTTGGGCCTTAGGCGGGGTACACCCTGGACAGTGGACAACTCGTCACAGCAAACACAGAGACAGAGACAAGGACAGACAACCATTCACTCTCACATTCATTCACTAGGGACAATTTAGAGTTGTCAATTAACCTACACAGTCATGTCTTTGGACGGTGGGAGGAAGCCGGAGAACCCAGAGAGAACCCACGGTAACACGGGGAGGACATGCAGACTCCACCCAGAGAGAGCGTGTGATGTTAGGGTGGTTCAGGCTTCGAACCCACGATGTTGGGGTGGTCTGGGATTCAAACCCACAATCTCCTTATTGAGAGGCAGAAGCTCTAGCCGCTCTGCCACCGTGCACCCAGTATGGTTGATATTTATGTACAAAATCATCCAAATAAGATGCACAATTTACTACAAATAACATGTTCTATTCAGATCATATTTAAAATCTGAAACATTTCCACATTTGTAAACATTGCATAGAATAAAATTGTGATCTTGAAAAATTAGGACAATTCTATACAACTACTTGTTGGTTTTGACATTTGCTTTGACCCAAAGTTCTTTCAGTGACCCAGCTTCAGGTCTCCGCTCACTCCTGAAAGCAATCCTTTTTCTGACTTAACTACAAAAATATTTGTTGTTAAAAAGCTCATTATAAAACAATCCAAAGCTATTATTAAAAAGCTCCAGCGTTTTGTGTTTGCGGAGGTGGAATCTAAAATAACTTTGCCGCTTTCCAACTAAACTGTACAAAATCCCCATAATAAGGTGCATAATTACAAACTAACTTCAAATAACAGACTCCGATAATATTCAGTTTCACTTTCTCTAAAAATCTGAAACCATTATTAATACTTACTGGATGGGAAATGCTGTAAAGAACTCTGAGTGCAGTGAGGATAGAAAAGTACTATATTGAGTTGAGTGTATAATTTGAAGAGTTTAGGAAAGAGCCTTATATAATCAGTGTTTTTATGAATAGTTTGTTTTGGTTTTCTGACATTGAAAGCGGCAGCGAGAGGCGCATCTGTCCAGAGGTTGGTGCCAGTCCTCAGCTTGAGTTTCTCTGTGGAGTTTGTTTATTTCTCATTAAACTCAGAAACATCTGGAGCCGCTGCTGTCGCTGTCCGCGGTGCTGATCAGAGACTGCGACACATAGGATTACTGTGGTTATTGTAGAGCTTCAGACTGCGCCCCCTGCTGGTTTTATTATTGCACAAACAGAGCAAGCAATATTTCCATTCATAATCTTATTTATGCATTTATTCTGTGTTAAAACTATGGCACTGTAGACAAGAAAGTTTTCAAGAACTATTTTCTTAATACAGTATGTGCTCAGCTCTTTTCCATGTTCTAACATTGTTCCTTCTTCAAAAAAATTAAGGAATGAGTAGGTTTTTGATGATGGAACATTGTTAAAACATGGGTCAAAAGAGTCACTGTAGCATAATGTGTCCTTTAAGTCCCATGAATCATCACCAGAATCATTCAGAGCATTTCTGTCTGTGTTTATCAACAAGCCCCAGACATGATGCGGCAGCTTTTGTTTTTTATGAAGGGTCTCACTGGGAGCCTGTCCCAGTGACTTTGGGCCTTAGGCGGGGCTAACACAGAGACAAGGACAGACAACCGTTCACTCTCACATTCATTCACTCGGGGTAACCTACAGTAACACAGGGAGAACATGCACACTCCACTTAGAGAGATCGTGTAATGTCGGTCTGACCCGGGTCTCCTTGGTCTCCTTATTGGGAGGCAAGATCTCTAACTGCTGTGCCACCGTGCGCCGTGCATCAACCTGTATGGTATGATTTATGCCCTGGTTTACATTTAACAACATGTTCCCTGCCAAGACTCTAATGGTTCAAAGTCAGAATATTGTGACATTTTATTCACTAGTGTTATCTTTAATTTGTTTGTAGATGTTTTTAAAATGTTAAATATGGTCAATTATGCCATTTGAACGCGATTTTCTTCTTAAACATAAGTTATGTCAAAGTGTAGTTTTTGTTTGTTTGTTTTTTATTAACCTTTATTTAAACAGGATAGTCCCACTGAGTTTCAGAATCTCTTTTTCAGGGGGAGGAGCCTATTGTCCATGCTTTTAGTGCTAGGGGAATGGGGAGAACATGCATACTCCACACTGAAAGGCCCCGCGCCGCCCGGGAGTCAAACCCAGGAGCTTCTGGCTGTGTGGCGAGCGTGACCCGCTGCACCGCTGCACTTCACTGTCGCTGTGTTGTGGTTTTTGCTCCGACTTAAAGAGATCTTTCAGTGGCTTCAATCCTCGGCCCGTTCTCTTATTTCACAGTTTAACTACAAACTGACAAATTATTCTGTAAAAAGCTCTTAATAAAACAACCCAAAGCTGTTATTAAAAAGCTCTGTCGTTTTGTGTTTGTGGAGGTGGAATTTAAAATACTTTTAATCAAATAAAACTGCTTATGCATGCAGTAATATAACATCTACAAAATATCTGAAAGCACATTTCTTTAACTTATTATTATCTTAATTATGTTTTGTTATGTGGGTGGAATCTAAATTGCACTTTTCTGCTAACAACTCCAAACTGCTAATGCATGAGAAGAATAGCACGTTCTAACGGCATAATTGACCATATTTAACATTTTAAATACATCTACAAACAAATTAAAGATAACACTAGTGAATAAAATGTCACAATATTCTGACTTTGAACCATTAGAGTCTTGGCAGGGAACATGTTGTTAAATGTAAACCAGGGCATAAATCATACCTTTTTGATTATTAAAGTGTCAAACCCTCATCAGAAAAGTAACCTTACGCACCTTTTAAATCTGTATTATTGTTTGTTTCGTCTAATTCATTGTTAACTGAATTCTCTTGGTAATTATGTGTCAGTATTTCAGTGTCAGTAATTTAGTATTTTAATAAAAAGCGTTAAATGGCTGTAAAGCTTTTTTATGACTCCAATGAAATGTTGTGCTTGTGTCATGAACATAAAACTAGTAATTAATGTCAACAGCTCCTAAAGAAAGGGAGAAAATGCAAACAATAACTTTGGACAAACAAAACAAAGAAAGAATTAAGAGCAATCAAATTATGAGCGTGTGTTTATGTTGATGTTTATTCTTTATTAATGGATGTTTTTCTCCACAAATGTCCCACAGAGAGTAATGATCACTGTCATAATAACAAAGTACCAAAGAAGCAACGTTTGGAAGTGTTCTTGGTAAAAATCGAGCACTTTTATTTATACGTTTCTCATAAATCTTTGTGTTTTGTGTCCACAGCAAATCCCAAACGCTCACAAGGACTGGGTGTGTGCGCTGGCGCTGGTGCCGGGGCGCCCCCTGCTGCTCAGCGCCTGCCGCGGCGGGATGCTGAAAGTGTGGAACGTGGACAACTTCAGCCCCATCGGAGAGGTCAAAGGTCACGACAGCCCCATCAACGCCATCTGCACCAACGCCAAGCACATCTTCACCGCCGCCAGGTGAGAAAAGACCAGCGAGAGCCTTCATTTGTCGCACGGCGGGGGGAGTTTCACTGTGTCGAGGCTAAATAAAATAAGATAATAGAGCTAAAAGACAGCACTTGTATTGTGTTAAAGGTCTCATATCATGCAAAATCGACTTTTCAGAGGTTTTAACCTTCCTACAGTGCTATTTGGGCCTCGTATGTTGTGCCCAAAGTGGTTTTTTGATTGATTCCCTCATGCTTTCACTAGAGAACTGTCTTTTCCGTCCCCCTCGGCTGAGCAGCAGACGGGGGCTCCTCACAAGGATGACGGGCTTCACCAGGATGACGCGGTGTTTAAGCCACGCCTCCAGGAAGCGCGCAGCCGCAGAATAAAAACAGCTAATGCTAATGCTACACAGTAATTACACGATGGATACGACAGATCGAAGAGTTAGCTTGTTATTTACCAAATGGCAACGTCCGTCGTTGAGGTCCTGGAGCACGTCAAACTCCAGGTCAGATCCAGGACGTAGGACTCAGCACGACACACCGTCAGGAGGATAAAATGTTTATTCAGTGTTTGTGTATCGCTGTTTACCGGAGCACACGGTGCATGCACTATCTCCGCTCTAGGCTTCGTCACGGGTTGGGTGGGGGAGGGGCTCAGGTTGGGCGGGGGAGGCACGCGGGTTGGGCGGGGGAGGCAGACTGCTCTCTGTTCGGGGGGGTCAGATCTCAGAGTGAGCCGTTTGCTTTTGCAAGGAGGGGGGCCAGTCCAAGAAATGGGTGTTTTTTGGAAACTGTTATGTTATGGATATTGCACAACGCAAACATTTTATCAACAAAGCCCTTAGAATAGACTGTGTGAAGGGCAAAATAGCAGAATATGGGACCTTTAAAGGACAGATATTAGGCATTATTTATATTTTTATTGGCCTTTAAACTTGCTCTTGAGTTCCTCTGCTTTGGCATCTCATGTTTTAGAACTAAATTTACTGAAAGCACACTCTACTTTATATCTGTACGGTGTTCCCTCTTCAGGATGCGTTAGCACTCCATCTACTGGCAGCAGAGGGAATTACAAAGGGGACATAAACAATAGCAGAAATTCACAGAACAAGTCCGGCGATTTATGGACTTTAAAAAAACAGCACAAAAAACATCATAAAAGGATTAGATGCCCATTATCTATCTTTGTGACTGGGACTGGGAGACTGGGAACAAAAGAGGTGCTAAAGAGATGTTAAAGTTAAAGTTAACCTTAGCAAGTCAGAATGAGAATACAGAACTTATAACTGCAATTACACCGGCGTTTATTCTTTTGATTAATCGTGTTAGGGACCAAACAGTAAGGCAACAAGACAAAGGCTCAAAAGTCCAAAAGTTTTATTGGCCATCAACAAAAAGGCCTATAAAAGAGGTCAACCAAATATAATGTCACCAAAATATAATGTCAAAATAATGATAACTAACAGAAATAATCTGACCTCCCTAAATAAGACACAAGGAAACTTATATAATACAGGGGCTAAACCAAATAATATCAACCAAATACATGGGGGGGGAATTAGTTCAAACCCAAAGTCAAACAAAGCCCTCTACCCCTTGGCCCTCCCTCTCCTTGATGGTCTGGTCCATTGCCTTTCTCCCATCCAGCTCCACCCCTTGCCACACCTTCTTAGTCCTTAAAGAGGTCTTGCCAGGGCTGAGTCAGTTCTTTATTAAATGTGTGGCATGGCCATCACAAATCGATTACTTGTTTAGATTGCGGGAGGCCAGAGAATATGAAATTTTTACAATATTTAACCGAGAGGAAGCTACAAAAATGCTGCTTGACACCATCTTCACAAAGAATACTTACAACAAACCGCTTTTTCGATAATACACTTAAGTTTACGTGTTTCTCGTGTCATTTTGGGTGAATTCCTGCTTCGTGTGAGTGATAAAACCTTCTCTCTCAGCACACATTTTTGAGGTTATGCATAGTTACGATTATTCGATTGTCACATTTAGTTCGTTTACGATTAATCGATTAACTTGTTTCAGCCCTAGAACATTGTCACTTACAACATGATTAAAATCTTAAACAAGTCAAAATGAGTCCTTTAAACTTTTCCGTGCATCATTTTTCCTTGTATTGTCAAATCAAAATCACAACCAGGATGATTTTCTTCCTTTTATAAGAAACAACTCATAATATCTAGGGCAAAAGGTAATTTATCAATACAATATTCATAATCAGCTAACTTTTGAATTCACTGTTCTTATCTGTATGAAGAGGGATTATTTGTTTGCACATAAATACAAACGTGGGTATTTTTAAGCCTTTTTTATTTTCCCAATCCGTTTATTTCTCGGGCAGACAGGAGAACAGTGAGCTGGAGTGTTATTCCCCTCGACAGGCTGTGAATCCTCTGTGATGTTCCCTCAGATCACACACTTCAAACCAACATTCAAACGTACAGAACAGACACAGATGGAGAAAAGATTGACCGCGTTACAGCTCCAGTGGGTTCAGTCTCGCCTCGTAAACAAACAGTCGCAGGTTCGATTCCAGTTTGCTGTGAGAGTTTCTCCCCCGGCAATCTAAAACATAACGTAAACTAATACCTTAACTCCTTGACTAGCCGCGGAACACTAGTGCCTTGCCTTAAAGGGCCCATGACAGGTTGGACCACTCATTTACCTAAAATACAGTTAAGAAAAATATATTTCAAGTTTTGCTAAAATTCTTTACAAATGTTATCCTGGTTTAGCAGTTTTATACGTTTCAATTTCACTTCCTGGTTGTAAATAATGACATCACACTAGGAAATTACCATAGCAACCACACTGTAAACTGGGCTAAAACTCATCTAATGTCATCAGTTCTTTTACCTGACAAATAAAAATATATCTGAACTTATTTATTTAGTTGAATTAAAGTTTAAATGGTCAAAAAAGTAGTTTATTTTGTGTAAATCGTGTATAAAGTTTGTCTTCCCAGTGTGACGTCATCAGTGTGTTTACTTCCTGTAATTTTCAACATATTTTTCAACTTTTCTCCACAGACAGCGACCTGATTGGTGTAAAACTATTATATATATTTACAACAAGTATTAATGCACTGAATAAAGTCTAAATTAGAAAATCATAAAAACCTGTCATACGCACTTTAGAAAACAAGGGCCAAAATCCACTTAAATTACACAATAGTTATGATTTAACAAATAATTATACCTGATAACAGCTTTATTTTGTCGAATGAGCGTTTAAACTGTCAAAAACGTTGTCATTTGTGTGTAAAAATTATCTCTTGTGTTTTGAATGACGTGTTGCTTTTTGATGACATCACAGAGAGATTCCGTTTTAGAACTCAGCTCTACTTCCTGTACTTTTACACTTTTATTTTTCAAAGTTTCTTCACAAACTGCAACTTCACAGATGTAAAACTGTAATACATTTTCACCACAGGTCCTTTCCCTCCAAATGAAGTCATAATTATAAAATCATGAGAACCTGTTACGTACACTTTAAATAGCACATGGATTTATTTAAATAGTTTACTGTTAAGAAAGCTATGGATTGGTAGTACAGTCGATGGAGTGCTGTGGAATATTTTTGACCAAAAAAGCCTGCTGTAACTCTAAAAAAGAAAAGGTTGAAAGGAAACATTATTTTTATTATAACATAAGTAGATTATTCTTTTTCATTTTGTTCCTTGTAAACCTCAATATTGATCTAAATCGGCTTAATAATTGAAACAGCTCCATTGACTTCCTGTTCAAAACCGCAGAACTGATAAGCCCCGCCTCTTCATACTGACATTTCAGAATCAGAGAAAGCTTTATTGCCTTTGTCGGTGAACAAAATTCACAAACTAGGCACTTGCTTTGGCAGTAAATGCAACACACAACAATGAATAAAATAGTAGCAAAAAGATTTTAAAAGAAGTCATGCAAAAAAAGGAATAATTAGATTAGAAAAAGAAATATATATATAGATATTCACTATAACAGCAGCACATTGTCGCTTACATGTTTTTATTTTTTGTTAAAGTGTCTATGTGTCACTCAGAATCTTGATTTTCCAAATAATCCTAGCTAAGTACAGGATATGGGCGGGGATAGGGGGTGGGTGAAAACAGGAATTTTCTGAGCACTCGAGCCTGATTTGCAGGACAATACAGGATTCACTCAAACATGCAGGAATCAAAATACAACTCTGAGTAAAACACTGTTGTAACAAGTTGAATATGTCCCCTTTAACTCAAACCTCTCTCTCTCTCTGCTCTTCTCTCTCTCCTCTCTTTCCTCCTCTTACGCCCCCTTTCTCCCCCTCCTCCCCCCTCCTCAGCGACTGCCGGGTGAAGCTGTGGACCTATGAGCCTGGTTTAACCCCTTGTTTGCCGCGGAGGGTTCTGGCCATCAAGGGTCGGGCCACGAGTCTGCCCTGAACCCGAACCTGAACCCTCCTCCTCTGGTACTACAGCTCCTCCTCTCCCGGCTTTAGCTCCGCCTTTCTTTCTTTTGCTCCCTCTCGTTAACGTCATTATTTCTCTTCTTATTTTTGTTTACAGATTTTGAATGATTTTGCCTGCTTTTAGTTCTAACACGCTTGATTTGTCTTGTTCATCAGCGTAATCTAGTCCAGTGGTTCTCAAATGTACACTCAATTCTTGTTGTTTTTCCAAAGAAGATTCGTTTTTTTCAGAGACTTGGTTCACGTTGCGAATAAAATGTGACTCAAATCAGATTTCCTGTGTGAACCCAAACCGCCCTGAAGTGGTTCATGTGCAGAGGAGGACAAAACAAAACCAGGAATCGAGCTGTTGTCACACTATCTGATCATTTGTCAATATAAATTTAACAAAAATGTATCTTTATCTTTCACCGAAAATAGGCAAAAGTTGATATTTTATCCTCATCACACTTTCTTTTCCAAATTGAGTTTCAAATCTCACTTCATTTGCACTTTTTGGCAGGGTTTTTATTTCTTTAATTGTGCTTCATTCCTGCCTTTTGCAATAAAAAGAAATGGCACTTGTAACATTTTAGCGCTGTAGGACTCAGATAAATGTGGCTTGTGTTTTCAGACTGGAATCCATTTTCAAAAGATCTGATTTGAATCTGAGTTTTACCACGCAGATGAAAGCGGCCTGGGTCACGTTCCAAAAAATCCGGCGGCTGCAGTTACATTCGCACTCAAAATCGGATTTTTGGAAGTTAAAGTTAATTAAAATGACACGTAAACAGCAAAAACCTCTGATATCTTTCTGATCGTGGTCCCTTAGATTTTGCTTCTTGCTCGTCATTTAAAGAATCTTAAAGGTCCAGAAATCAGATAATAATCAGACTTTGGATTGCAGTAAACATAGCCTGGTAACATTCGGACAAAAACAATCTGATTCGACCTGCTGTGTGTATTTAGAACTATCTAGACCTGGTTTAGATCTTGTGATACCAAAAAGTGTTTGTGAACCACTGCTCTAAATTGCATATATTTGTATCATCCTTCATATTTTTGTTTTAAATGCATTTGCAGAAGTATATCACAAGTTGTCAATTCAAAAGCAAATGATCCTGCATTTCAAAATGATTGAATATTTGTTCATTCCACACTCTTACCCAAGTGTCTGGCAGAAAGCCTGGCAAAGCTGGTTCCGAGTGACAAACCATCAACCTCTGGACTATTTTGTAGTTATTAATTGGTGAAAAAAAAGGAATTCCCAGCTCTTTTAAATACATTTAGATATTTATTTTACAGAGAATGAACGTTACTTTTACACTTTTCAGTTTGATAATTCACCCGCTCTGTCATTTTTTATGTTGGCTCTTATTTTCTTCACATAAACAAAGTCTTGAATTGTAATCGTTATCATTTGTATCTTAGAACCACAATGTTTCAGACTTTCTTCTCTGATAAAATGCAGTATTTTCTTAATTACGCTTTACAAAACTAAAAAGTACAATTTGCTCTTCAAACCCCAAAGTCCCCTTTAAAAAGTGTGAATTTGAAAATGTTGCAGACGCTAATTACTTGGTACTAATGTTGAACTGTCTCTTCATTTTTGGGAAAAGTAAGGAATCTAATTGCATTTTCATTTTACAAATAAAGAAAACTACACTTAGACTTCCCATTTTATTCTAAATTTAGCTCAAATATTTGGATAATTAGAGAGAAGATTGAAACATTATTACTTTTATCACCAAAAACTGTCCATTTGCTGACTGTGACGATCCAAATTATGATTTAAATTCATTCTAAAATAATATTTCTGCAGACTTTGAAGATATAACGGTTGTTTTTCTCCTGTTGTTTTGTTTGAAGATGCGTTTGTTTGTCTGTGTGGCATGTTTTGAGGCTTATTTTCCCCCGTCTATTGTCTGCTGCACGGATCCCATTGAAGCCACGTTTTATTATTTTCCCTTCAACTCATCTCATCTTTTTCCCTTTTTTTTTTTTTTCCAGCGACAAGACGGTGAAGATCTGGCTGTCAAAGGTGTGGAGGAAAAGGTGACAAAACCAAATAATTGAAACAGCAGCCATCTCCTGCGCTTCAAAACAACACGGCAAACTTTATTCAACTTTTTTTCTATAACAATCAATCTCCAAACAGGATTATGGATCGTGTTTCCGGGGGAATTTCAGATCCCTATATCCTTTACTGCCAATTTTCAAGTGCCATTCTTGCGTAACTGGAAAAATAACTCCTGCATTTTGAACTGCTTGCGTACGAGGAGAAAGACGACACGACGCAAGAATCTCACGGCAAAAGAAGTGTCCTTTTTTGAGCAACGAACAATCTTTTTTTGTGGATTTCAAAGATGTATCATTTGTTTTTGTTAAGGGCTTAAAACTGGATTTGTACTGGATGAACTCGACGTTGTAAATACACTTTTGAAGTACTTTTTGCAATAACTGTAAAGGACTGCTTCATGCATTTCAACAAACTTTCTGAGCCGATACAATTTTACGTTTTTATTTAAGTTATTTATTGTCCCGCCTACCTCAGCGGTCGGAGGAATCACTTTTTATAGGTTTCGATTGTAAATGTTTTGGTGCTTGGGATTTGGATATCAACTCACCTGGCCATTTATTAGGTACATGTCGTCAAATGTCTAATCGACGCTTTGAAATCGATCTATTTCAATGAGTTCCTGGACCAAAAACGTGGAAAACAGTCACACAGCGGGCTTCTTTACTGGGCGTTCGATTGGTTTTGTTACAACTGGCTGCTGTTAATAGAACATAAAATAAATAAATGACAAAATAAATAAAATGCAATGGTAACGCTTTAGATTAAGGTTCCTTAGTAAACTATTTATAATGCATTAATAAGCACTTGTTGTGTGTTTATAAGCACTTATAAGGCATTTACAAGCATTTATTAACGCGATAATTGAAAATAATGTAATATGCAGCTCATTGATGCTCTGTACATGTGGTTTATTCACTCAAACATGTTTTGGCTGATGGATTATAAACATGTATAAGGCGTTATAAGTGCATAAACAAAATATTAGTGCTTATTAACATCTTATAAATAGTTAATCTAAAGCGTTACCAATGCAAGGATAAATGTTACTCTGAAAGAACCACATCAGAAAAGAAAGAAAAAAATAATAATTGTTAATTTTGTCTTTGCAAAGTGGACAGTAACCCGGAAATATACCAAAAATAAAAATACGGGAATTACTATTACTTGCAAAACATAAACAAAGAAACACAACAAAGTCTGCCTTAAAGCTGGAGTACCTGACTTTTTTTTTTTAACAAATGAGTACATTTTGTGTTGTCCCCGAGGAGTATATTGTAAAAGCAGCAGTTTGTGACAAAATTAGACCCTGCACGCTGTCTGCGGCTTTTAATAAAGGATTTTATTTCTTGTCAGCCAGGAAGTAAGAGCCAGAAGCAGCGTTCTGATTGGCTGTGCTTCGGTGGTCCACCCCAGTTTCACTTTCACTTTGCTATAAAGCTGTGCACGCGTCTAAAACGAATGCATGTTGATACCGACGACGTGTTTGCTTCGTCCTTTTGCTTAGAGAAAATCAGGTACGCCAGCTTTAACAAAAAACGACAAAAAAGAACCACAAAAAAGAGGAAAATGATATAAGTCGATAGGGCAGGAAGCGAACATTTTTACACTTTTTCATGATATAAAAGAGAACATTTGCGATAATGGTATAATTGACGACACAAATGACTCTAGACGAAATACTTAACAATGGCACCAACATTTGAGAAAGTAAAATCAGTTCTGCCTCAGCACAGACATGTTGTAAAAGCATCTGTTCAGGTCAAAATGATCGCGCTGTGTGCCGTCTGTGTGTTCAATTGCTGTAATTTTGCGTCCGATGATGATATGATATGAACGAGATTATACGGCCCAGCTCTAGTAGTCGATTAACGTACATGAAAGCATAAAATGTATACAGATTTTAGGGCTGAGCGATAGTGACAATTAAACAATTAATATCTCAATTTTGTTGGCGTTTCCCCTTAACAATAGTCAAACAATATTATCAACAGAAATGTGCCTTTAAACATGTCTTTAAAGTGTATTAGTTAAAGCAGAACTCAGTAACTTCATCGACAGAGCTCCCCCTGCAGGTCTGTTGGGAAAATACACTCTCAGTAAAATAACGGCAAAAGCTTTTTATTTTTTATTTTTTCCCCTTCCTTTTTATTGAAGTAAGGAAGTTTAATCACATATAAAAGCATTTAATGTCACCAAATATTAAAAAAGAGAGCCAGTGTTTCTCAGGAGAGTTGTCTCGCGTTCAGCTTCAGGAAAGTTGCAGCTGGTTTTCCGCTCAGAGACAGCAGAGGGCGACGGCGGGGGCTTCAAATGCCCGAAAATACATTTACAACGGACTTATGAATACGATTAATAAGGTCAAAATGTCACTTAGTTCTACTTTAAGGATTAATTAACTGAAAATGTGACCATATACGTTTACAACATTTTTATTTCAATCTGCTTTTTTGTAGATTTTTTTTTTACCATAAATCATAAACTCGATTGTCAGCGTTTTCATATCTTCAAAACAACATTCACAATATTCTCTTTTACCACCTCTTATAGATATAAAACAAAGAAACACAGCAAACTCTGCCTTGAAACTGCACTAACCACTTTTTTCTCTCAGTAAATTTAGTTTTCCTCCACAAACAGAACTTTGTGACAGAAACTATAGATTTGTTTTATTTGTTTATCCTGAGCCTGTGCACAAAGTCTGTAATGTGCATTTTTCATTTAGAGAACATGTAGTGCTGAAAAAGATGTTTTTTTCAAATTACTGATTCGGGACAGTACCTACTTTGTCTTATTATTATCTCAGTTTGTGCAAAGGCTGAACAATTATGGATAACTATTTGAACAGTTCATTTGCAAAAACAGATAAGAGCCATTTGAGAAAAATGTTGAAAACGTACAATTTAGTTTTTGTCAGTGTTTTCAAAAGCCCCAAATCTATTTTAGCGCAAAAAATATATCTTATTCCATCCTTTCTTGAGCAAATTCCTTCAAATCTACTGAAGATGATATCAAAAAGAACAAAATTTTGTGACTAATCTTTGCAAAGTAACTCTTCATTTGTTCGCTCTTTATGACAAATGTTGCTGTTATTCATTTTTAGTTAATTTCCTTTATCAAACATGTTTAGTTTCATGAAAGAAACATTTTAGGAAGCGTCGCTGAACTAATCTAAGAAGTTTGTTGAGAGTTAAACTACAGGTTTCACAGGTTTTAAACAGAATAACTTTATTATTTTACTTAACTTAAGTGTATTGTTTGCAATTTACTAATGATGACTGTTCAAATAACTGTTCAAGCACAACAAAACCCCAATTAAAATCAATTAAAATGGATCAAAATAAATGTAATAAAAGTGTGGTGATTATAATATATTCGTTATTCCTTCCCTGTGATGTGTAAAGTTACAGTGTCAGATAAACCTGGGCTAAACTTTTGCACCAAACTCTTTTAATGAGTTCGTGCTGCCAGAATCTACTCTGGGCCACGAGACTCCAGAGAAACTGGGTCAAACTAAGACCAGGATTTCACTGTCAGAATCTGGAGTTTGCGCCGCCAACACTCCTCCATTTCACGCCTAAAAACCCGCTTCTTTAAAAGATTCCTCGACTTTTCTCTGGTCGAATTAAGCAGCTTTATTTTGTCGCTAATTACAGAACTTCTCTAAACCTGAACCCGCTCTTTGGAAATGTCTGAGAAGTTCCAGCGTTTGTGTTATTCTGTGTTTTACTTTTGCTCGTTTAAACTAAGATAAATTACAATAAGCTGCAGAGGCTCAGAGTATTTACCTGACACCAGAGAGTCGCCAGTTTGAACTTCAAAGGTTGTATAGAAAATGACCCAATATTAGTGAAGTAACTGGGTCTAAACCTGGTCTAAAAAAGGACTAAACTAGTATTAAACCAGATCTAAACCAGGACTGGACCTGGTCTAAACAAGAACTAAACAAGGAGTAAACCTGGTCTAAACAAGGACTTAATGAGGTATAAGACAAGACTAAACTAGGACTAAAGAAGGACTAAACCTGGTCTAAACAAGGACTTAACGAGGTATAAGACAAGACTAAACTAGGACTAAAGAAGGACTAAACCTGGTCTAAAAAAGGACTAAACTAGTATTAAACCAGATCTAAACCAGGACTGGACCTGGTCTAAACAAGGACTTAACGAGGTATAAGACAAGACTAAACTAGGACTAAAGAAGGACTAAACCTGGTCTAAAAAAGGACTAAACTCGTATTAAACCAGATCTAAACCAGGACTAACTCTGGTCTAAACAAGGACTTAACGAGGTCTAAACCAGGACTAAAGACGGACAAGGACTAACAACGACTAAACCAGATCTAAACCAGGACTAAACAAGGACTAAACCTGGTCTAAACAAGGACTAAACTAGTATTAAACCAGATCTAAACCAGGACTGAACCTGGTCTAAACAAGGACTTAACAAGGTCTAAACCAGGACTAAAGACGGACAAGGACTAACAACGACTAAACCAGATCTAAACCAGGACTAAACAAGGACTAAACCTGGTCTAAACAAGGACTAAACTAGTATTAAACCAGATCTAAACCAGGACTGAACCTGGTCTAAAAAAGGACTAAACTAGTATTAAACCAGATCTAAACCAGGACTGAACCTGGTCTAAACAAGGACTTAACAAGGTCTAAACCAGGACTAAAGACGGACAAGGACTAACAACGACTAAACCAGATCTAAACCAGGACTAAACAAGGACTAAACCTGGTCTAAACAAGGACTAAGCAAGGACTTAACGAGGTCTAAACCAGGACTAAAGAAGGACAAGGACTAAACAAGGACTAAACAAGGACTTAACCAGGTCTAAACTAGGTCTAAACCAGGACTAAAGAAGGACAAGGACTAACAATGACAAAACAAGGACTAAACCAGGACTAAACTTGAACTAAACTAGTATTAAACCAGTTCTAAGTCAGAACTATGTCTAAATCAGGAATAAACCTGGTTTATGTCATGACTAAATATACATCACAAAACCATTTCTAAACCAGGTCATAACCAGGTCTCTCCCAGGAATAAATCAAGTGTAAACCAAGACTAAACCTGGACTAAACAAGTACTAAACCAGGACTGGATCTACACCAGGCAATTCAAAGTGCTTTACATAACAGGAAAGGTTGCATTGAAATCACAAAAAACATAAAAACATACAGAATAATTTTAAAATAAAGCGCTTTCAAAGAGAAGAGTGCAGATAGATATTTCAACAAAATGTTTTTAGCCTGGATTTTAAACATTGTCAGAGTGGATATCAGGACTAAACCTTGGACTAAACCCAGACTAATGAAGTGAAGTTCTTAGGTAGATGATCCAAGATTTAACAAGTTCTAAACCGGGAATAAATCAGGACTAAACCATGTCTAAACCAAGACTAAACCAGGATTAAACCAGGGTCTATGCCAGGACTAACCAAAGTGGGCTTTAACACAGACTTTTCTCCTCCTCAGTGTGAGCTTCATGGGACTAAATGCTTTCTTGGTCGATTAGATGTTTATATTTGTATGTACCTAATAAAATGGCCAGTCATCGTCTACCACCGTCATTTTAATTTAGTTTTGAAACTTAACAATTGTGATTTCTTTCTGTTTTATACTTTTCCAATCTCAGGTACAGACTGAAACGAACTTATGTTTTGTACATTTTAAATCCAAACCAAATGCCTTTTGTTTGTGAGATTTCACTTTAGTGGAAAATGGTACAAAGTTGTTGATATGTTTTTGTAAATAATGTGGAGGAAAAAAAAGCTGTGAGTCTATAGCCAAAGCTGTATCTGGAGTGCACTGGTTTTGTCCATAATTGTGTAAATGGTACAAATGATAGAAACGTAATGATTTTGACCCGCGCCGTGCTCCAGCGACAGCCTGCGTCTCTGTGCCAATTATCACCCGCCATTTTCACCGCACCGTGTGAAGCAGCCACACACCAACACCGTACATTCACTTTCAGCTTTATTTATTAGAATTTGCTGCAAAACATGTCTTTATTTCAACAACACGCGCTGCATTAAGCTGCCGGTCGAATGAGATTTAGCAAAAGTAATTTTCTTAAAGCCGGGGTACATCCCTTTCTCACTGCAAACCTGGAAGTAAGTAAACGTGTCTAACTTTCTCTCAGAATCTCCAGCACGTCGTTAAAATCCACAAGAGTTGATTTCCAGGCGCAGGATCAGCTTTAGAGCAGTTTTTTTCAGACAGCGAAGTGAAACTCCTGCGACCGCCCCAAGCACAGCCAATCAGAGCGCTGCTTTCATAAAATGCTTAATTACTCGATTCAGACAGCGTGCAGTGGTCTTGTTTTTGTCACAAAGTGCTGCTTTTACAGTGTACTCTTTGTGAGAAAACAAAAAAAGATAAAAATGTACAAAAAAAAAAGTCTGGTACCCCAGCTTTAACTTTATTTTTATTGGCAGAAAATGTATCTTAAAAAGGAAATGTTGAAGAATTATTTAAATCGCTAACTCTTTTTAATAACTACACTTTTAAAAGCCTTAATAAAGCATGAACAAAGACTTAAAGGTTGTTTATTAATAATGATTCAGGGTTTGTAGTAATATCCTAACACTTTAAATGAGACTTATTATGCAAATTTGACTTTTAGGAGCTTTTAACCATAATATAATATCCCCTCTTGTCATTAAACCACTCAACATCGTATATATATATTTGTTTCTCTGCTCCACACCCACTGCTCTTTACTTACTTTGTTCTACAATTTTATTTTCAACGCACAAGTCAGCGGTCTTATCATTTAATTTAGTAGTTTTAGATCAATATTGCGATTTAAAATGTCCAAAATATAATGATCCGAACTATACAGACGACAAAAGCCCAATAGGTCGTCTTCTAAGCCTAATTAAGTCTTTGTTCATGCTAAACCAGGACTGAACCTGGTCTAAACAAGAACTAAACAAGGACTAAACCTGGTCTAAACAAGGACTTAATGAGGTATAAGACAAGACTAAACTAGGACTAAAGAAGGACTAAACCTGGTCTAAAGTTTAGTTCTATTTTTAGATCAATATTGCGATTTAAAATGTCCAAAATATAATGATCCGAACTATACAGACGACAAAAGCCCAATAGGTCGTCTTCTAAGCCTAATTAAGTCTTTGTTCATGCTTCGTTAAGGCTAATTAAGGTGTAGGGACCACCAGAGTGGTCCCATATAATCGTTTAAGTCAATTCCCTTTCAGCCATTTGACATCAATGTGGGGAAAAAATACAAAAAAACCATTACGTACATAAACAGTAGTAGTTTTATTGCACAAGTATTATCATTATTCTACTTATTTGAACTTAAATTGACAATCTTTTTGCAGTGTACTAAAGCCAACCCCAACAAACTGTTTAGAAGAACACACAATTGCCATAAAAACACACACAATGTTAGATTATGACTGAATTTCAACATATATTTCCCAGCAAACACGTTAAAACTGTTGAATAAGCGTTGAGTTGCTGTAGCTTAATGTAGCTTTAAAAAAAAAGTCATTTAAAGTTGGAATATTCCACTCACCCCTGTGTTCACCTCTGTGTTCACCTCTGTGTTCACCTCTGTGTTCACCTCTGTGTTCACCTCTGTGCACTTTGGTTCTGCTCGTTGTTGTTGTGAATGATTGTGTTTGAGTTTTGTTTGACCAGGCTTGAATGAAAAGAGCCCCGTGTGGACATGAAGCACCAGGTAAAAGCAGTCATTTTGTAATTATCTTCCACTGAACTCTTTTTTTAGAGGGTCAGCTCTTTGTTAATTAAAAAAAAACTAAATAATAATAGATTAAAAACTAAGGAATTTAAAAAAAGCAAAACACTTCTTATCCGCATGCATCATTTGTAAATATTGAAGATCTCCTCCCACTTAATCCCTGAAGTCAAACACACATTTTATCACTTACAAGTATGAAATATTGGTTAAATGGCTGTTAACTGAGCAATATTCTGCAACGGCTATGAGTTTTGCTTGATCGAGGTTTTTTGTTTTGCTTTTCTAAATTGCAAAAACAGAAGAAAAATGCAACAATTGAAAAAAAACAACAATGATCGTGGACTAACCATTTTTCACATCTAATGCTAACGTTTATTAAAGCGTAAAATATAAAGAGACGGCCTATTAAAATGCAAAGTAAAGACTACATTTTTATTTTTATGTTTATTATGCTTAAAAACTAGCATTAGCGTTCAAATTGATCCACAAACACCAACATTTCTGAGCGCACAAGTGTCTCTGGGGAAGTGTTCATGTCATGTGTAACTTTAACTGTTGTCAGTGACGTCCAGCTGCAGCTCATGTTCACTGCTGATCTTCAAGGATTTATTCTTCTTAGTGACTCTGGAAAAACCTCACAGAGATGGAACAGGAAGTGCCCAGTAGACCGGCTGAAATTCTGTGCACAACAACTTACAAATACAATGGCAACATCCAAAAAGCCAAGAAAGAAAGAGCAGGCGACACAGGACTGTTCTTGTTGTTTTGTTTATTTGTTGTTTTTTATTTCTTGGTATGGACGCCATTTTGAGAACTTTTCACCACTCAAAAAACAGGCCCGCTGCCATAGCAACAAACAATCCAAAATGACTATTCAAATGTTTTTCAAATTAAACATTTGGTAGTAAAATGACACTGAACAAAAAAGTTCGAATTATTCTAACTTTACACATTTTTAAATATAATGGTGTCGTTTTCTTATTTTATTTGTACATCTTCAGCGTACTTCAGATGTCCACGTCATGACATCATCAGGTGGTACAAACCAGAAGTGCTCTTTGGTGTTTTGAAGTCCGTTCTCCTTCATCAGACGAAGCTACTGTGTTTAGCCTGATTTCGTCCAGTGTCTCATTTGTGTCTTTGAACGCACACGCTCCCTCAGTGTAAATGTGTACAGCCTTTTGTAAACTGCATGTGATGGTCGTGTACAATAATATGTGTAAATAATGTTAGGACATATTTAAGGAAGACAGAATAAAACAGTTCCAAACTAAATCTGCTCCTGTGAGTCACTCTGCATTTATAATACTCTTGTGGTTTGTTTGAAATATGGAGACATTGTAGAATCCTGCATTTGTAACTTTCATCACGTTGATCATCAGTGGCGCATTTACCAAAAGGCCACAGTTGCCTTGGGCCCCCAACCTGAAGGGGCCCCCTAAGATGCTCTTCGCGCTCATCATAGTCGCTGGGCTCTGAAACAGTTCCCTCAGTATCACAGGAAAGGTTTTTACTTTTAACTCACGCTATCTTTGGGTCAATTTGACCCCATCTGGATTTTTTACTTCATCACTATGAAACTCTCATGGGTCCAAAGCACTGCTCAACATACACTTTATGCAATATTTTTCCTGATATGCAAAATATATTTCTATTGCTCTTTGACCAAATGTGCGCAGCTCTGTTGAAGAGAGCACAAGATCAGGCCAAAAAATAGTCTGGGATTGTCAGATGTGTTTATTCTGCACCCCCCACCCCCCACCCCACTATCATGTACATCAGCTGGAACGTATGGACCTCCAAACCCCCAGTTTAAAGCTGTTTAGAACATAAACCATTGCACCTATGCATTAGTTAAAACAGTGGTTCTCAAACTGGGGGTCGGTACCCCAATTGGGGTCGCGAAATGATTTCCGGAGGTCCCCAGATGATGGGGAAAAATGTATACAATAGTCTTACACAAGGCTTGGCCCCCTTCAAATGCAGTGGTAAATATAGATTCCTATTTGTTGGCCTATTAAAGTCATTTTTCTAGGTCTATATTCTCAAAATAAAGTCAAACATTAGATATAAGGCTAATTTATCACTTTGCGTGTCGCCTATTTTTTGTGTTTGGGGGTCGCGAATGTGAACTATTGTTATTTTGGGGGTCGCGACTGAAAAAGTTTGAGAACCACTGAGTTAAAACATAATCATGTAAATTTTAAAAAAGACAAAAAAAAAAAAAACAAGCTTCCTTTCATGAATTGAAGAGACACGACGCAAAAGTTCTGGAGATGTAGCAGATATTCAGTCTGTCATCTACACGCTCTTTCACTCACGCTCCTGTCAATCATCTCATGCAGCATTTCATAGCCCCGCCCTGTTCTACTGGACAATCACCACAGCAAGCCCCGCCTCCTCGCCCTCCTCAGCCTATGGGATCATAAAAGGCTTGCTCTGACTCTTCAGCTCATGTCAGCAGAGTCATGTCTTCTTCTCTTCTTTCACCACCACCAGGGTCCAGGCTCCGGGGACGGACTCCTATTCTTTCATTCTCGACTGCGCAACTTCAGCCCATGCTCATTGTTTGTTTCTCACTGGGGCCTGAGCGCCAAATAAACAAATCATTCACTAACCGCACCATTCTCTCCGTGAGTCTGTCCAGGTCGAAATAGAAAATCACACTTGATGAGGAGGGGCCTGTGCTTAATATAACCCTGGGCCCACAAATTCCTAGGTCCATCGCTGTGGATCATTGTGGTTAAACAACAAGAAAAAAGGAACATCAAAAGCAAAGTGAGACGCAAACACTAGGCTAATAACAAGGGCAGAAAGAAGAGTCTGTCAGACCGGCCACTTCTGATAAAACGACATGTCACAGCAGTCAAATGGAAGGAGAAACATGTCAAGGTAAAAACAACCTACTTTGTCTTAAAAACGAACAAACAAAAGCTAGAAAAGAGCTTACATGAACCAAGATATAAATAAGCTCATGGTGAAGGAGAATCATTTTTTATTTTTTATTACAATTTGTATGTACATTTTGCATGATTTGTTTCCTTAAATAGTCGCTTCAGTGTATTGAGATCAGCAAAGTTGAATTCCAATACAACAAAGACAAAAACAACCACCACCAATAAAATAATTTAGTTATAGCCACATCTGAAATCTGAAATATTTGTGTAATCTTGTGCTTGCAAAGTGCCGTACTTCCACTTTTTAATCCAGTTTTAATCCAAATAATAATGGTGGAAAGTAACAAAGAACACAAGTAAAAGTATTGCACTTGAGTAACATTTTCAAGTATCTGTACTTTACTTTAAAAAATATTGACTGTCGTATCCTTAATATAATCTGATTCCAGGTAATATCTTCAACGTAATGAATGACTGCAACCAGTTCAAGTTTAAACATTTATTGATGAGGGATTGGTGGTTGTGGACCGAGTATGGAGTAGTGGTTTATTCTATAGAAAACAAGGACAAATGCATTAGTGGTGAATGACAGTGGTAAATGATTAAACCAAATTTAGCAGAAATAACTTGGGAATAAGGCAGAGGAAAAGAACATAATTATTACACAAATGAACTCACTGTCATCCACGCACTAGTTCGTTTGGACAGGGAAAATCTCCACAATTGCAGGCATTCTCAGCTCAGCACAGGACAAAAGGATGAACAGGTGAATGGGCAAGGCAATTATACTCTAGGGGCGGAGCAAGGTGCAGCCCAGAGGCGGGCCTAAGGCAGGGCAATGGGTGGGACTAAAGGGGAAACTGTGTGAGAGACTGAAGGATTTTGTACATACTTTTTACTTTGACTTCACTTCATTTGAGACCAAGAATCTGTACTTTTTACTCCACTACATTTTGGACTGAAAAGGTCAGTACTTTTCATTTTGTTTGAAGGTTATTGTGAGCACGCTGATGATGATGTTCTGGCTGAAAGTTCAAGCTCAACAACAAGAAAAGAAAAGTAAACTTAAAGAAACTAATTGAAATAGACCTTTGTTGACCAAAATTAAGCACAATTCTTTACCAAAATAATGACATTTAGTACGAAATACTTTTTACTCTTAGTACATTTTCAAACAGACACTTCAACATGTTTAAATAGATTTTTTAATATGATACTTTTACTTGAGTCATTTTTTGCACACGTATCTGTACTTTTGCGAGACAGAATTAAGTACTCCTTCCACCACTCCCAAATACTTGAATGATCAGTATGTTTAAAGGGCCTATGACAGGTTGAAATACACATTTAACTAAAATGCAGTTAAGATAAATATATTCAAATTTCTACTAAAATCTTTACAAATGTTATCCCAGTTTAGCTATTGTTTAGGTTTTAAATGTTACTTCCTGGTTGTAAAGTATGACATCGCACTAGGAAATTACCACAGCAACCAGACTGTTCACTGGCCAAAAGTAATTCAATGTCACAGATTTTGTTCATTTGATAAAGAGAAACACATGTGAACGTCTTTATTTTGTTGAATTAATCTTTAAAGGGTCAAAAAAGTGGTTTATTTTGTGTAAATTATGCATAACATTTGTCTCCCCAGTGTGATGTCATCAGTTTGTTTACTTCCTGTAATTGTCAACACATTTTTCAACTTTTCTCCACAAATATTCATTGGTGGAAAACTGTAATTTATATTTACAAGAGGTATTAATACACTGAAGAAAGTCAAAATTAGAAAATCCTAAAAACCCGCCATACACACTTCAATGCCCGATATTAACCCAACATTTCTCTGGTTTGATGTAAACTTGTGTTGGAGATTTCTGCTGCTCTTGTTTGTGAAGCAGCTGAGGAAAGACTGATGCAGGAACCTGGCAGCGCCCTCAGGAGGTCAAACATGTCCACACAGCAGGGCCGTCAAACTCGGAATCTGCCGCCTCGACAGCTCAGAACAGCACCGTCAACTGCGTCAGCTTTGTGCCAAGTTTACTTACATTCTGCTAAACCTTTTCGTGAAAAGGTGTGGTTTTTTTTTTTTTTTCATATACACTTGTTTGAATAATTCAGAAAATACATGTCTCAATGTCAATACATATAGAAGCTATGAAATTCATTTAAATATATCACTGTAGATACAAGACTAGAGGTAAATTATTAATCCATATGTTTTCTACTGCAAAAATGAAAACGAAAGAATACAGAATATAGAAATAAATTGACATCATTGTTATTTATTCAGACAATTAAAATGCAGTGGTATGACTCAGATGTCACGACTGATGACGTCACCGGTGATGTATTATTGTGGAACCCAAACTCACTATAAGAACTGGTCCAGAAGAACAGCCCAGTATCGAGTGTTGCTTTGACGGATACAGACGCACATTTACGTTCTCTGCCTTCAAATCCCAACAGCCTAAAGATGAGCGGCCAGGCCTCTTCTCCAAAACAATATGACACTGTGTTTAACGAGTTGAGGAAAAAAAAAATGTTTTGTGATGCTGTACTTAAAGTTGAGGACAAGGAGTTCCCAGTTCACAAAGTAATTCTTTGTCGCTACAGCAGTTACTTTAGGTAAGTTATAGAAACCCAACTTTCTATATTCTGTATATTATATAAAAAGGAAATCAGACCATCTTTGCAGTCTGAGAGTCACTATATTCTTGTACAATTACTCCTTAAAAGCTCAGCTGTGGCTGCATTGTTGTGTGCAAACCACTCTTTGTAACTCCATCCAGGCAGAACATCATGACCATCTGCAACAACTGCAGTCCTGGAGAAGCACTGACCCTATCACATACACACTTTTCACACAAAATGATTAATTAATCATCCTGCCATTAAGCGTTGGCCTTGCTTCTTCATGCATCTGAATAAAATACATTACTTTTTGTGTTTTTAGAGCCACGTTTGAACGCTGGAGCACTAATAATGACAGAGACTTCTCACTTTGTGGAATCTCTCCAAACATCATGTCCCTGGTACTGGATTGGATCTACACCCAATCCATCCGTCTGAACGGGGAGAACATCCAGGAAGTCCTGCTGGCTGCCAACATGCTGCTGTTGGAAAAACTGGTTAAAATGTGCTTTGAGTACCTGGAGGACAACATGTGCGCGGAAAACTGCATCGGCATCTGGAAGATCGCCAATGTTGTTGTTTGCATGAAAACAAGGGACTTTGCTCAGCGTTTCATCCTGAGCCACTTCGAGGAGGTGGTGGAATATAACGACTTCCGGCAGCTGACGGCACAGGAACTGAGCGGATTCATTGAAAAAGATGAACTCAGTGTGAATAACGAGACATCCGTGTACCAAGCCATTGTGGCCTGGACCAACCACGACCTTCAGCAACGCAGAGCTGAATTTTCACATCTGTTTTCAAAGGTTTGTTACCAATGTAGAATTAAAAAGCCCAATAATCTCAGACTTCACATATTCAGGGTAAAAAGTCAACTGTTCCTCTTTCTGAGATCAAATAGTACTAAAACAATGAACTGATATAAACTGTACTGTGACCTAAATTATGCTCTTTTGTGTCTTTCAGGTCCGTTTATCACAGCTCCCTCTTGAGTTTGTGAATAACATTGTTGTCCACAATTCTCTGGTGACAAATAACCATGAATGCATGTCTGCTCTTGATAACTCAATGCAGAACATCTTAGACATTGCTAACAATCCGAATTCCCAAATACGCCTGATCCACCCCCGGCTTCCTGGAGCTTTCCTTCTGGCTATTGGTGGCTGGAATGCTGGCATTCCAACCAATGGCATTGAGGCGTATAACTATAAGACCAATCGCTGGGTATGTGTCACAGACCACCGGGAGAATCCCAGGGCTTACCACGGCTCAGTGTTCCTCAATGGGTCGGTCTATTGTGTGGGAGGACGTGACCGAATGGAGTATTTCAACAGTGTGCGGCGCCGGGACCTGAGCACCGACACTTGGCACGAGATGCCCCCCATGTACTACCGCCGCAGCTACGTGAGTGTGGATGTGCTGGACGGTTGTATCTACGCCATGGGCGGACACAACAAAGAGAGCCCACTGAACACGGCTGAAGTCTTTGACCCCCAGACCAACCAGTGGTCCCTGATTACACCCATGCACGAGCGCAGGAGCGAAGCCAGCTGTGCCACACTGAACGGCAAGGTAAGAAACAGAACAAAAATGCATTTAGTATAATATAAGTTCATAATAATAAGTTGTATATAACGCCAAGCCTTTCATTGTTGTGCAGATCTACATTTGTGGAGGTGTCAATGACACTCAATGTCTTCAAACAGCTGAATGTTACAGCAAAGAAAACGACCAGTGGACGATGATCGCTCCTATGACCAACAGACGCAGTGGTGTCGCTGTCGTTGCCTGCGCCAACCACATCTATGCAGTACGTATAGCCAACTCGATACATTTAAATCTTACATCTCACTATTTTCCAAATAATTGCCATCAAGCCTTGGTAACTGTACTGCATGACCAGTTTAGTGACGTCTGATCTTTCTTGTAGGTTGGAGGGTTTGATGGTCATGAGAGGCTCCGCAGCGTCGAGGCCTACAGCCCCGACACAGACTCCTGGCACGAGGTGGCCCCCATGATCTCCCCTCGCAGTGAATTTGGCGTCGAGGTTCTGAACGACCGTATCTTCGCTGTGGGAGGGTTTGATGGCATCACCATCACCGACAGCGTGGAGTGCTACAATCACCTGCAGGACACCTGGACCCAGGTCTGTGGCCTAAACATCTTCAGGACCGGTCTGACCTGCTGCATCATCTCTGGACTCCCCAACATGGCCGACTACACCATCCCCCGCATTCGGCCACTGTTCGACATCGCCATATCAGACTCCGATGAGCAGTCCCCCTAAACAGGGACGCCAAACCCCCAGAGTCAACACCAGTCCTGGGATAAACCACAAATAAATTACTCAAGCATCCCAAAAAATCTAAAAATGTGTTTTTAGTGAATAAAAAATAGATGTAAAGTTGGACGAATTTGTGTTTTACAGAATTACAAGAGAGTAGACTTTTTTTGGTAACACTTCATAATAATGCTATGAAGGCATACATTGTCATGCATTAATGATTGGTATATTCTTTTTACAGTTGCACACAGCCATATGCGCTTGTAAGGTTAAGTTTAAGTTTGTCCTCTGCTTTTGACCCATTCTCAGGAGCACAGGGACCATCTCCAGATCTTGGTGCTAAGCTTAGTCAGGACTACAGCTGAAGGATTTCAGATGAAAGATTTGATCTCTTGTGCATGTTTTAGGTTGATGGAGGAAACCAGAGCACCCAGAGGAAACCCTCTTGGAAAAACATGCAAACTCCACACAGAAAGGTCACACAGTCGAACCCGCAACCTTCTTGGTGTGAGGTGAGAATGTTAGCCCCTCTGCCACTGTGTAGCCACTTTGTTCAAACTGTAAATTTAGATCATCATTTGGCCCCATTCATTTCTAATATAATTTTTGCAGTTTCTTTTTGGTATACAGTAGTTCACATTTTTTTCCAAATTTCTTCCCTTTTTCTACCTTGTTAGCAATTATTATTCAATTATAAAATGTGTTTGTCTGAAAATCCAAAAATTAAGCGGACGCAAACAGATCAGTGGGATGGATTATACAATCTACACATCTCAAAGTGGGTTGGCACCGCCTGCTTGTCTCCACCCACAAGGCCAAGTTACTGGAGAGGCGAGCTCGCTCACACTAACATGCATGATTTTCAAGGTATTTGTTTACAGCTGCACTGAATTAATGAATGATAGATTCAAGTTTAATGCCATATTGTGCAACATTCCAGGCAAAGGAATAAGATCTCCATGGAAAGAAGCAGGTAGTGGACACCCCCACCAGAAAAGTTACACGGTGCACATTTCATTTCAGTACAATAATAATTATTGAAGTGATACAATGTGAAATTCTTGGACCAAGTATAGTTTAAAAGCTCGACTATAAATATTACGTAAAAATAACGTGAAACTTGTTGGAGCTTGTTATTGTACAGGTCCGACTTGCGCTAAAAATCTCCTCATTCTTTTGTGATTACTGTAATATATTATAAAGTATATTACAAGATGCATTATTCACACGGAGCCTACAGCAGACGGCACAAGCACATACCTCACATCTACACCACTGCTGGGAACGTAATGGACCCCATCAGTGACTTTCTGAGCATAATAAAAACACATTGAATATCCTGACACATTATATTTCATTCTTCTGCTTCACTCCGAGGGAAGTTTAACCACAGGGAAACGTCCTGCTGTCTCCACCACCGGCTCACGCTGAGGACATCTGCACACGGACCAGACAAAAAAAACCGACCAGACAAAGACTAAAACACAGCCGCTAATCCTCTTAGACGCCAAAACGCCACACGCTAACACGCTACATGCTAATGACATCGCAGGGACCTCACGCGGCGGCTAATTAAACATACAATGGACGTTTCAGCGCTCAGGTTTGCAGCGCTGCTCTGGGGAATGTTTAGTGGAGATTGTGTTTGTTGGACAATGCGCTGGAGAGAGGAAATTTGAAAGTGGGACTTATCTGGCGGCAAAATGAGAACTGGTGCTGCGATTTACCGCCATAAGTGAATGGAAGTGGAACTACACGGAACTTCCAAAATGTGAGGCAGGTTTTATGTCAAAGTCATTTTTTGACCATATTGAGTTTATTGTCCAACTCTGTTCTCCAGACCCTGCTGCATCTGGAGGTTTCTTTGGTACCGTTCTCTGCCAATCAGAACTCTGCATTGATTCATGACGTTCACAGTAAGTTGTGACTTTAGATATCCATGTATGGTTGTTGTAAGCATTTTATAATCATCAATATCCAACACAAAGGCAACCTAAACTCCAAAATTTAGTTCTAGTTATCAAACATGAATCGTTTTTTTTTTAGCCTTCACAAAATGGGTTTCATAATAAAGGTTTGGCAATCTTTTAGACAGTGTCAACAATATGATATCCTTACTCAGTCGGGGAGTGTTAATAGTGACTTCAAATATATCACATAAATACAATATTTCTCCTCCAAAATTTATAAACTGAAATTTGACAGGACTAGTTTGTGTCCCTACCTGTGCGATGAAACAATCTTTATATTTATAAAAGTAAATTACATTTTTTCCTATTGCTAAAAGTCTTAAAACATCACACAGTTGATCAAAAATGTGCGATAATTCTGTAAACAGTAGTGTGTATATATATATATATATATTTATAGCTATAAAATATAGAAGGTGTCCTAAAAAGTAATTAACACATACATAGTCCCAAGTAAACCTACTACTACCACTACAAAAAAAAAAAAGAAAAGAACCGAAAAGGACAGATAAGGGAAAAAAAAGGACATGGTTTGAGCTGTTTGTTTGATTTTTTTGCATATTCATGGGGACAGCTTTAGTAAAGCAAACACAGCTATACATATAAATGGTCTAGAAATATTGAGAAATTGATCAATGAATGAAAAAATCAGGACAAGTCTTCATCAAGATCATCACATGTCCTTCTTAAATCAGTGTGAAATACTTTTACTCTTTACTTTAACAGTACATATTTAAACTTTTTCAATTTCTATGTGGGATACTTCTGCCTCTTTCACCACTCTCAATAAATGTGTGAATGGAAAACGCAACTAAGCTAAAATTAGATTAGGTTGAACAGCAAATCTTTGAATTTCTCATGTATGAAATATTTCAAATCAGCGAAACTGAACTGATAAGAGGCCAAACTAATTCCGGGTTCAATCTTGATCTTGAAAACCGTGATCTTTTAGACAATATTTAACCACACTTTACAATCGAGCAAAGGTCTCTCTCTCCTGCTCTCCTGAGAACTCTCCTGCTTTCGGGTTTCAATCTCAATCGTGCTCTTTTCTTCCTCCAAACCCGGAGCTCGAGCCTGGACCGGACATGGCGGAGTTGGCGTTTTACCCGGCCGTGGCGCTGATGTACTTCTTCGGCGTGATGCGGGCCTCGCAGGAGAACCGGGTGGAGCTGGACGACCGGGCCTCGCTGAATGTGTTCTGCTTGTTCGTTTTGGCCCAGCCGCTGTGCCTGCTCATCGGGGCGTACACCGGCATGGCCACGTACCTCGTCACCGCGCTCGTCTCCTACAACTTTCTGCCCTGGAAGAACGAGGCCAGGACCGGGGATAAGAGCGGCGAGGGGAAGGAGAAGAGGAAGAAGAAGGAGTAGAACTGGCTGGGTTTCAGAGGACGTCGGAACATTAGAACTTCTGTGCAAAATTATCGAAATATGTGATATATCGTGAGACTAAATTTGGTGAGACAGCACTGATATCTGCTTTATTGATATATCACCAGTATTTTTGGTATATTCTATGAAATTATTTGGTGACAGCGCTGCAATATTGTTTATGCCAAACATTTGTCATATTTCCTGCTCTTGTGATTACAATGGGTTTGTTTCATATGAAGTTTGAGCCTGTACCGGTTTAACAAAGAAATTGTGTTGTTAAATGTATTTGTTTCTTAAAATAGAATATTTCTCGTCACATTGTCAGAAAATGGATGCAGAAATATTGGTTCTTTCCTGAGAGAAGAACTGAGAGAAGAACATCAGCTCACACTCAAGGGCTGCAGCGATGATTTTGCTAATCGGTTAATCTTGTGGGTTATTCTTTAGATTAATAAATAAGTTATTTAAATCACAAAAAGCCAGGGAAGATGTGTCATTTTGATCTGCTCTGCTTCATTTACAAAACTTCTTTTCTCAGTCTGTGCATCATCCAAATAATGATTATTTGATCACTAAATTAGTTACAATTATCTCAATTGACTAGTTACAATTAACAAATTAACTTGTTTTAGCGCCAGCTCATAGTGACATGAAAACTGACAATAAGAAACATCATCAATATAGAATGAGCATTACATTTATTGGAAGCATTCTGTCACTTTGGAGCAGTTTTGTGTTTATTTTTGTTGACTGGTGCTCCTTAAACTACCTTGACTTGTTGAACTGAAAGTGAATAAAAACAGTTTTGCATCACATTTGTGTTGCATTGTGCAAGCTTCAAATGCCTTTTAAAATGCCACACTGCAGTCATTATTTCAGGACGTAGCCGCAAACACAACCCTGAGCATAAACCATCCTGTTGGCCCCCACTGCACATTATGGATGGTCCAGTGAGGTTCATCTACTCCTCTCATCATTTATTCTGAAATGCTCTTTTTCAGACCAGGTTTTGTGATAAAGCTTTAACATAAAGTTCCTTAGTAAACTATTTATAAGGCATTAATATGCACTAGTCATTTGTTTATGAGCACTTACAAGGCATTTACAAGCATTTATACATTGATTGTTGAACATTTCAACTTAATATAAACGTTTAGTGCATGGTTTACCACAAGGATTATTAACACAGACATATAAGATACCATAAGCTTCAAGACAATGCCTTTAAGTGTAAACTAGTGCTGGTTAATGCCTTGTAAATAGTTTACAAAGGGACTTTATTTTAAAGTGTGTTTGTTTTTTATACCCGATATTTCTTTATTTGGCTGATTCACACAGGTTTCGGCGCCGTCTTCACCAGTCGAAGCAGAATGACATCTGCAGTCCAACTCCTTCAGTACAGTGTCTCATGTGTGTGAGAGTAAAACGGCCCCCCGGCCCACTTTATTGTCTAAAAGGTGTTTTAGACAATAAAGTGGGTAATGTGTAAATGTTTGTTCTGTTCATGACTAATTTTCAGGTGTAATTTAGTGTTACATTAAATAATGATAAATCAGTAACGAAATATAAAAGACAATTTATGTATACCACATCACTTTTAACCCTGTTCTTGTCTCTGGAGATGACTTTTTTTTTTAAACGATTATTTTGAAAAGAAACAAAATCTTTTTACACTTATTATTATTATTATTATTATTATTATTATTATTATTATTATTATTATTATTATTATGACGCCATGACAAAAACTGGACCCAAAATCCTTGTCTAATAGATCAGCATTCCTCCAGCCTGTGATCAGCTTTATGAAATCAAACTTTCTAAATGATAAAGTTAATGTGACATAAACAAACAGAGTAAAAACACTTTACATTTAGATTTGGAGATTGTGATTGAAATGACAAAATGTTCTCACAATTATGATATTTAGTCCTCATGATTTTACTGTGACCTGAATCATCAGAATGATCAGTTAACCAGACAATGTTGACATCCCTCTGCGTCTCTCATATCGAGTTGCCGTGTTCTCGGAGGCTCTGAGTGTTCATTTCATAATTAGACGAGTGTTTAATTATTCTCATTCAGACGGTCACAT
>CM033627.1:4385801-4710801 GCA_019453435.1 Rhinogobius similis | reverse complement strand
TCAGGCTTTCAATATTCAATTTTTCGATTAGCTAAATTCAGTTTCCGTTCTGGCATTTCACCTTCAATCATTCAATATTCAATTCAGCCCATACATCAGGTTCAACGTTTGTGTATTTATCTTAGAGACATTTCATGGCGAAGGTCGATGTAATAAAAAGGAAAAAGCGTCTCTTGCTCCATCTGAGGTTGTGACATCATTACATTCGGGAACGTGGAAGGAACCTATTTAGCGCAATAAAAGAATGAATGAATGGTCTTTAAAATAAATCTAAAGCAGTCGTCTGTCATGAGGCTTACATTGCGTCTGACCTTGGTCCCGGTTGTTCTTGGAAAGCCAATAAGTGACCTACAGGAGTCAGATCGACGTGTTTATCGCTCTTGATTGGAGTGACACTTGATCAATCTGCGGACACGGATCAGGAGACATTAGTTAAATCTTCAGTTGACTCCAAAAAGATGAACTTGGTCTTGTTTGATTTATCACACCTTTACTTGTTTCAACTGCAGTCATCATCAGAATCGTCAATGTATCAGTATTTTTTTGTAGGCTGACGTGATTCTGTTGACGTCACCGTGTTTGTTTTGTTGTTTTGGAGTCAAATTCTGGGCCCCGAACACATCATTTTGTTTATTTTATCCCAGTTTATTTGTTTGTAATGATACAGTGCTGTTTTGTATTTGCAATAGCTACAAGAACAATTTTACAGAGATCTTGAAACGTCATTTTATACACTGAATGCAAATTGTAACCACTTTTTTCTTTTTTGTCTGCGAGCAACAGTTGTCCTCGTTTTGATAGACGTGCTGGGGCCCTCAGATACATTATTGTATTTAGTCTCTCAAGGACTTTACTCGACCACATTACATTTTATTACAGCAAATACAGATTAATGTGTAGAAAAATGTAACTGTAAGAAAAAAGCCATCATGCTCTGGAGGGCCCTTCCCTGCCCTGGGCTCTGGGGAAACAACTACCCTTTGCCCCCCCTCGTCCGACGCCCCTCCTTAGAGTCACCCTCAGCTTCTGCTCAAACCACAGCGCTGCTCTGGGATTGGTCTGATCGTCGAGTGCGACAAGATGGATTCTCGAGAGTTTGTGAAAGGTAAATAAGAGCCCTTTCCCAAAGCGTTTCCTCTTCTGAAGCCCCAACACTCGCGTTCCTGAAAGAGCCGCCGCATTAAGAGCTGCTCCAGACGCAGCGAGTCGTGAGAAGTGGCTCATCAGCTCCTTCAACATCAGAGCGAGGTGTGCATGACGCCAGAGAGCAGCCCCACGCGCAAAACACACACCAGTTTACACTTTTCGTAGTGAAGCGATTTAAGCCCTCACCGTAGGGGCTTGTTTTTCCCTAAAACGCCTGACTGAAACGAGCCCCAATTCAAACTGAAGCCGTTTCTGAACGCTTTAGAGCAAAAACGACTGCCTGGACTCTTTGTGAAGCTGAGACTCTGTAGTTTTGGCCTCTGGTGTCTGATTTACTCCATGAGTGAGATCAAGCTCTGCGCAGAGGAGCTTCAAATTTTAAATCCTGTCTAGATTTTCTTTGTTAAATGTAAGGAGGAGCTGGTGTCTGGAGGATGGTCTGATTGATGCTAGTTTGAGCATTTGTTGGGTTTTGACAATTCCTCTTAAAAAGCTGTAGCTAATTTCACAAAAAAATATATTCAGGGACTCAGTAAAGTAAAAAAAAAAAAAAAAAATCAAATACAAAAAATCAAGCAGAATCCAAATAAAAGTCCTTTGGAGAACAAACTGAGCCTGATTCATCCCAGAATGGCTGATTTGAGTGTTACAGCTTTCTTTTTATGTTTAAAGCCCAGCAGCTGGACAGTTTCCTTTAATCAGATGGTGGACAAAAAGGAATAAATGAAGAAAACGTCATGGTTTAACAGTGCCATGTCAACTTTAAAGCAAACGGGGCTGACAACAAATGTGTCTTGATTGGTTCAGGAAAATACTGTGCAAAAATACTGAGTTTGCTCGACGTCACAGACACACGAAATGTGAAATTATAAATGTGCATTAGAAAAACAACAACTGTCTCCAAATGCGTCAAGATAATTCACTCAATATAAGACATTTTTTAGACGTTGAGCTGTTCTTCTTTCATGGTAACAGAGCGTGCCTCTTCTGTCTGAGAGAGTGGAGCGTTCCAAAGCAAAAACTCATTCTCCAGTGAAAGAAAAGTGGAGGAGGAACCGATTTGAAAAAGGACCAAGGTTGTTCTTAAATGTTTGAGAATCAGTGGACCATTTAAGGTAATAATTGGGGTCATGTACATATCTAATCCAACAATGAATCAATTGTTTTTGTAGTTCACCACAGGAACCAAACGATTGGCCTCAGATTTGGTCAGATTCTCCCGTTTCGCCCCTTTTTTTTGTTATTTGTAGCACTCGCTCTCAAATGTCTAATAACCACCGACTGTTGGACTCTGATCCTTTCTCTCAGTATCTGCAGGGCACAATTTCAACGGGAAAGCAGCTCCGCGAGAAATTTCCCTTCAATAACGCCCTCCGCTCTCTCTTCCTCCCCCTTTAGGCTCTCTCTCTGCCTCCTTCTCAGCGGCCTCCTCGGTGCCGCATCGATGAAGCGCACCCATGGCGATCCTAAAAACATGAATCACTCTTTGGACGTGAACGGGAAACAATAATGTGCTGAAACGCGGAGGGTCTCTGCGACGGCGAGCGCTGCGGCTTCTGCAGCCCGATCCACCGCCTGAGGGGGGAGTGGGCCGGGAGGGAGGGAGGGAGAGGGGGAGAGAGATGAGGGGCAACAGACACAGAGAGCAGGAAAGAGGGAGAGAGGAGAGGGAGGGGAAAGAGAGGAAGTTGGAGGAGAAAGAGGAGGAGGGAAAGGAGATGGAAGAGAAATCGGTGAGAGATTGGAGACGAAGAGGGAGAGGAGAGAAAGGGGGAGAGAGATGACCAAGAGATGGATTTCCAAGGGGGAGAAAGAAGAGAGAGAGAGCCTGGGCTGAAAGAGGGGAGAGACACGGAGAAGGAAGAGAGAGAGAAAGGAAAGGAGATAGTGGGAGGCGGAAGGAAGCAAGGACAGGGATGGAGAGAGGGGGGTTAAAGAAAGGAGAGAGGGAAAGAGGGAGATAAGAGAGGGAGGGGAAAGAGAGGGAGGGAGAGGAGATAGAAGAGAAATGGAGGAGAGATTGGAGACGAAGAGGGAGAGGAGAGAAAGGGGGAGAGAGATGACCAAGAGATGGATTTCAAAGGGGGGAGAAAGAAGAGAGAGCGAGCCTGGGCTGAAAGAGGGGAGAGAGAGGGAGAAGGAAGAGAGAGAAAGGAAAGGTGACAGCAGGAGATAAGGAAAAGAAATGGAAAGGAGATTGGGAAGAGGCAAAAGAGAAAGGGATAGAGAGATGAGCAAGAGAGGGATTTCAAAGGGGGAGTGAGAAAGAAGAGAGCGGTCCTAGATTGAGAGGGGAGAGAGAGAGACAGAGAAAAGGCGGGAGAGGGAAGAGAGAGAGAAAGGAAGGGAGAGAAAGGATGGAGCAAGGAGAGGGAGGGAGGGAGGGAGGAACGGGGAAATAAAGAAAGGAGAGAGGTAAAGAGGGAAGGAGAAGAGAGAGAGAGAAGGAGGTAGAAAGAGGAGGGGGAAGAAAGAAAAGAGATAAAAGGAGGGGGTGTGATTGAGAAAGTGAGGAGGTAGAGAAAAGAGAGAAGAAGACAGAAGAGGAGAGAGAGAGGAGAGGGAGAGGAGAATGCAGAGAAGAAAGAAGAAGAAGGGGGAGGAGGAAATTAAGAATGAGAAGAAGAGGAAGAGTGGGCAGTGGAGAGAGAGGGGGGTAGAGAAGAGATAAGGAAAGGGGAGTGGCAGAGGGTAAAGGGGGTAGAGAAGGAGGAGAAGGGAGAGAGAAAAGGGAGAGATAAAGAGGGGAGAGAGGAGTGGGCAGAGGAGAGAGAGGAGGGACCGGGCGTTAAATTGATTTGTGAATCTGAGCCTGGTTGTTGTGTGGAATAAAGGAGCTGCATGTGTGAACGTGAGGAGAGTCATGAGCACAACAGATGAAGTGGACACAAAAGAAACCATAGATTCTGACCGCGTTTGAACGGAATATGATGATGCTATTTTTAAATTGTTATTAACCTTTAAACATGCTCTTGAGTACCTTACGTTTGCCATCTTATGTGTTGGAACAAAATGAACATCTGTGTCTCTGCTGTTTCCAATGGCCTTTAATGAGTTTAGGCGCCATCTACTGGCTGCATAGCACTTACACAATTTAATTAAGTACATTATTACTCAAGGAACTGGGAGATGCTAATCCGTTCAGATGTTGCAGTGATCATGTTTACACGGCTGAAATGCTCAGAACGAGTCTGGCGGATGATTTAAGAACTTAAAACAACCAAAGATTCTTGTATGAATGACGTCAAGTATCGAACAAATGTCACACATCAAGGGAGTTCAGCAGGGAGAGTGTTTGACGCTTGGAGGGAGAGGATTTTCTAACCAGGATTCATCAAACTAGCGTGAATGAAGCTAAATGCAACTTCAGGGGTGTTTTTGTGATTAAACATTGTCAGAACATGATTAAAAGCTCAAAAAAGTCTCTATAGCATAATATGAATTATTATTTTTAAAGGTGCACTATGTAAATTTTCTGATGGAGGGTCTGCCACTTCCTCGTCTCCATAAAGATCAGAGCTGCAACTGTAACGATGAATTGATTGACTGTGAAAAAATATTCCTAGTCCTAGTCAGACAAGTGTTATCTGGACTATGCAGACTTTAAAACACGAGACAGAAAGACATTTTATAACAAAGACAGAGGCATTGTTAAATCAAAAGGTCACAAAATAATGAACAATGTCTGTTTTTCATCAATAACACTTTGTTTGTTTGAATATTTTCTATCTAGAAGCCTTCAGTCACCATAATCAACTTTTTTTTGTTTGACAAGGTATTCAAAGTCTTAATGTGCATTAGAAATATCTGTTTTGAACGTGTGTTTTTGAATGTATTTTTCATTTTTTTGAGATAGAAAAATAGACGTTTCCTGCCATTGTGTGACCAATTTGATCATTATTTTTGCTGCACTTTCGATTGACTCTTACACATTCATCCCCAGTCTGTCACTCAAATGCCTTTGTGGTTATTTTGACATTATTTGTGCATGTATTTTCCTTTTTTGCTTGTGCAGGACTGAGAAGAACGTATTAACTCATATAGAAGAATGCAGAGAAACATATGGACACTCCAACATGTCGCTCTGGTGTTAATCTGCTGCAAACAGATGGAGACTCTACGATTCCCTCCAGAGCGGTTTGTCTGTGCGGTGGACACATGGATCCTCACTGTGGACGGCTGAGGAGCTGCTGCTGTGAGGAAAACAGAACATCTTCAGCTAAAATCACACAATGAAACCCTTAAGGTGAGACACTAACTTATTTTTTATATTTCCCCCTTTTCTTTATCAACATAGAAGCTGTTCACCCAGAATTAACAACCCTCTCCCATCTGCACCTAACGATGTTTTATTATTTGAGCCGCTTGTTCTCTTAAATGTATTGTATATTGCTTTATTACTTTGTAACAGTTTTCACAAAAGTGCATTTTTGCAACATAACAACATAAAGATCAGCCATTAAAGGGGCTGTACCTGATTTTTATTGTTTTGAAATGAGAAAGTCAAAACTAGTTCATGTTCTCAATTTTCTGCATATAATAAAATTTATTTTAAAAAATTGTGTTGCTCCTGTGCAGATATATTGTAAAATAATCTATTTGGGTCAAAATCAGACCACAGCACTTTCTCTGCATCTATATATAGTATTTTATTTCACGAGAAGCAGGAAGTGCGCTGTTAGCAGAGACTTGTGAAAAGTGTTAAGTGAGTGATACTAAAGACTAAATGAACTAGTACTGTTTTTCACGTTTCAAAACCATAAAAATCAGGTACAGCAGCCTGCACACACCAAACTTAAAATTGTGATATTGGCAGATTTTACTGAAGGGTGTTTAAAAATAAATACAATTCTGAATAATTTATTAAAGTTTTAACTTGCCACATTTCAGAAAGATCAAGTTTACTCGAATATAATATATCTCAAACCTCCTCTTTAAATGTTTTGTATCTAATGTGCAAAAAAATAAAGGAAAAAAATGCTGAAAGCAGAACTAAGTAACTTCAGAGCTCCCCCTGCAGACCCCACATAAAAATACACTCCCAAAAAGACGGCAAAAGCTTATTTTTTCATTGAAATAAGGAAATACAATCACATACAAAAACATTTCATGTCGCAAAACCTAAAAAAGGGGGAGGGCTAGGCCATGGAGGGGGACTATCAGTCGGCCTCAAAGAAATTCTGGCCAACCGTCCGTGGCCTCAGGAGGGGGAAGCAGTGCTTCATAATCACTATTTACTGCGGGTGGAGAGTTGGGGATGTTGTTGGACGGTGGAAGGAATACTTTGAGGATCTCCTCAATCCCACTGTCACGTCTTCTGAGGAGGAAGCAGAGGTTGAGGACTCGGGGGCGGACACATCCATCACCCGAGCTGAAGTCACCGAGGTTGTTGGCTCCTTAGTGGCTCCGGGGGTGGATGAGATCCACCCTGAGTATCTTAAGTCTCTGGATGTTGTGGGACTGTCATGGCTGACACATCTCTGCAACACTGCGTAGCGGTCTTGCCTCAAGTGGAGGAGTTCAAGTATCTCGGGGTCTTGTTCTCGAGTGATGGAAGGATGGAGGGTGAGACTGACAGATGGGTGCAGCGTCTGCAGTGATGGGGGCGCTGTATCGGACCGTTGTGGTAAAGAAAGAGCTGAGTTGAAAGACAAGGCTCTCGATTTACGAGTCAATCTACCAATCTACGCCTCGAGGAGGAAGTGTCTGGGGTGAGGGAAGTCTGAAGGAAGTCTGGAAGTCCCTGCTTGGACTACTACCCCCCCGATCCGGCCCTGGGTAAGCGGGAGATGGATGGATGAACAGGTTCTTCAGGAAAGACGTTTAATAAGGTAAAATTTGTTCTACTTTAAATGTCTCAAAAATGTGCAATTTTGGCGATTTTACTCATACAATGTTTATGTTTATATGAAAATCTTACAGGGTGAAACACTTTGAACACATTTTTTCATACATTTATTAATTCATTTATTTATGTGTCATACAAAAAGCTTCAGAGATAGTCATTGATAGTGACTGATATGTCCACATTTAAGCTTTTTCCTATTCACTTTCAATGTCTCAACGCCCCACAGTGGATGAAAGTCAGTGTACGTTCGTCACTTCTCTGACCATAATCCCGTCTCAGGCCCAAAGCAGCTGCGTGTTTCTAATGCTTTGTGTTCGGACAAATCACAGCCTCACAGAGAGCTCGAAAACACGTGTTGTTCACTCCTCCATGTGTCACTTGTCATTCTTCAGTGTTTGGGAGGAATCAACAGATGCAGAGCCCGGAATAGTTCAGCCTGAAGAGACAGAATCTGCATCGGAAACAAGAGCAGCGCTGAGGTAATGACAGAGGGATGAGAATAGCAGGATGAGCCGGTGATAGAGCAGTGAGGCTGAGGGAGGGGATGACGACACAGAAACGACGCACTGAGGGGGAGACCAGGGCCGAAAATGAAACACGAACAAGTGGAAGGATACTCCAACGTAAAAACAAACATTAAAGGGGATTATATAGGATTCTGACAGTAAATTAGGCTCAGGTAGGGAAGTTGTAGGTAATTAGGTTTAAAATGCATTTAAACGAGACATATTATTGAAAAAAAGATCAAAACTGACTTGTAACCATGTTAAACGTTTTGTTGATTGGATTTGTGCTACTGTTAACTTGATTTTCTTTTTTAGATGTTTGGATCGTCCAGGTATCCATGGGTGAAATATGGGTCGCTGGGAGGTTGGATCTGAAAATGAGTGAGTTCATTCTGTGGGTTACCTGTTTTCCAATTTCATTTCTCACCAAAAGTCTTTTTACAAAATTGTTTGGATACACAATTATAGGTTAATATTAATAAAACCTCTGAACCCTTCAATATTTGAAATCGCCGACGCGTGTAACAAATCAAACATGTTACAGTCGATGTTCAAGGCTTGTATCACTGCAATAACTTAAAGAGGTCACACATGTCGACAAAAAAAAAACAAAAAAAAACAAGTTGGGGTTTGCACACTGAAATTTTACAACTTTGAAATACATTTTACAACAACACATTAACGTCACAACATGTTTAAGTGCTTCTACATTGTGAGCAGAACACACACTTTCCCTGAAGTGCAGACCGACCCACTGCACACAGTGAACATGTGCTGCTGAGTGGGACATGAGCCTGTGCCGCCGAGTGAGGCCCAGCAGCAGCTGAGGAGTGTGGGGAAGCAGTTTCAGCACCACGGGAGAGTGGACAGCTCCTCCTCAACACGAGAAACAACGGTCTTGTGAGGACAAATGTTTATATTATTTTCCTGGTTAATAAAGATGTTATAGAACATTATTAGTTTTAAAATGAATCCATTTGTTGACATAATCTGTTGGGGACACTCTACAGACCTCACCCTCGTCTGTGAACATTTCTACAGCTTTATACAGGCCTCGCTTTTGTACCAGAGCCTCAGGTGCCACAATCCTGACCTGTGGCCCTGGACCACCTCCTCCTCCTCTCCCTCCCCCCCCTCTCCTTCCTCCCCCTTCTCCCTCCTCCCCCTTTTCCCTCCTCCCCCTCTCCTTCCTCCCCCTTCTTCCTCCTCCCTTCTCCCCCTCTCCATTTTCCCTCATCCCCCTCTCCCTCCTCTCCCTCTTTCCTTCCTCCTTTTCCTTCCTCCTCACCTTCTTCTTCTGTCTCATTGTTTATTTTCTAATGTTTTGTTGGTTAAATCAACTATTTTTGAGAAGATCCTCCAAGACAACTGCTGTTGGGATTTCAGGTTCTACAAAAATAAAACTTCGATTTGATTTTCTACCGTCATGTCACTTTACATCAAGGAACCATTCACACATTCACAGACACTGGAAGTAAGGTATGAACTAAGTGTTGCCCAAGGACACAATGACTTCAAGCTGAACCTTTGGATCAGAGGACAAGCAACTCTGCCAAAGCTGGAGAACAATTGGGGAAGATTTGATGGGGAGGGACCAGAGGGAAAAAAAGAGTTCTATGGGGTTCCATCACATTATTGTCTTCCAAACATGATGTAACGACATGTGAGATGACAGTGAGTACAAAAGCTGACATTAATAACACCACATGGATTAAAGCAAACCACATCATCACCTGAAACAGCACTCGACCGTGTTACAGGAAACAACTATTGACCAAAGGCACAACGTCTAATGACACACATGGAACCCCATAGAAACATGTGGCATGTGTGGGCATGTTTTTAATTCACTGTAAAGCACTTTGTGTCACATTTTTGCATGACAAGCGCTTTATAAATAAAATGTAGTTGATTGATCGATCGATTGATCGATCGATTGATTGATTGATTGATTGATTGATTGATTGATTGATTGATTGTCTTCCGCATTCGATTCCCTCCTGAGACCATATCATTATGCCATTTATTTGTTGAACAACCTTGGTTTCTTTCAACACAACGTTTTGTAAATTGTTTAAATTGTTATTGATCTAAATTTGCCCATACCGTTTTCAGCAGCGCCGCTGTTACACTCATAAAAATATCAGGCTTTCACCTGTTATTTTTTGACGCTAGCGTGAAAATGATTGGACAATATTTCTTTTGCAAACACAGAATCCGTTGAACTCATCTGCTTCACTTGTGGATAGTTCCAGTTACAGCGGCGAGAACGATCCACGGGACAAAACATCTGCATTTCGCTCCGAGGACGTTGTAGCATTACGTGAATGCGACCTCGCGCGCGGCGTGGGAGGAGTGTAGAGTTTGAGTCCATCCAGTCCTTTTCTCCTCACTCTCGCTCCAGCGCGCGCACAGAGCGGACCCGCGGCACCGCATGCGCCTCGCGTGGATCCTCCGTGACTCCATCTGCACCGCTCATGCGCTCGATTCTTTTCTTTTAGAACTTCCAGCAAAACCGTCACTAAAACGGCCACTCCTTCCTCCCCCACCACTCCTCATCATCACCACCACCATCACACGGAGGTCTGGCAGCGCTGCGTGCCGCTCCACAAGCGCAGCACCGCGGCCAGGCTGTGCGCTCCTGCCGCCGCTTCTCCCGCCGCTTCTGCCGCGCCTCTCGCTCCGGCCATGGACTCGATGATGGAGGGGGACGTTATGGACAAGTTGGAGGACATGTCTTCGGTGTACGACTTCGACCCGTTCACGGGGAACATCCCGGCCACCAAAGTGGAGATCACCGTGTCCTGCAGGTGAGTGCGCGGAGTTTGGGGAAGTTGTTGCTGCTGCGCACGAGCCGCGCCCTGAAGCGAAACGCACTTTTGGAGACGGAGGTGTTTGATTTTGGCTCGTGTTTCAGTTCTGTTTGTGGTCGTGCTAAAGTTGGCACGCTTAGGAAGAGGCGTAGCACTTGGCTTCTTGAGACATTGACCTGGCTCTTCTACATTTCTGCACAAAGTCATTATTTAAGATTTTTTTTTTTTTTTTTTTTTAATTATTCGATGCGTTAAATGATCTGAAATGTTTTGGGCTGCACTTTTTTGTTTCTCTTGTTGCATTTTACTTTATCTTTTACCTCTTTTAACTGTTTTTCTGGTATCTGAATAGTGCTGAAGAAATATCTAATTGCGATTTCTCTGAAAAGGGCATTGCAATTACAATTCGATTCGCAATTTAAGTTTTGACGGTAGAATTCTGTTCGAAATTGTAAACCCTTTCGGTTCTTTACATAATAGGACAAGATAATTGGTCGTTTGCAATGGAAATGATGTTATACTTGTTTATTGCGACTATTCAAATTGCGATTTTGGTTCGATGGCAACAGTCTATATCTTTCAGCTCCACAAATCCCGTATTTCCATTTAGGCAAAGAATTTTTCATTTCTATTTCTATCGATACAGAACGATTAGGACGTTGCATCTTAACGAAGGAACAAGTGTCACACACCAGGATTAGCAGCAGAGAACGTGGCGCAGGCGCTGATTGGTGTAACGTGAGAGCGAGCAGTGAAGAGGCGCAGACTTTTCGGTGTCTGTTGTGGTGGTTTTCCCGTTTGGAGGCAGCAAAATACCATCGTGTGTTTATTGGAGAACTTCAGCTCGAAAGCCTTTTGTTCAAGATTACAATAATGAAAGTATATGTTGCGATGTGTTGCTCTGTCACGATAAGAACTAAGATCAGATAAGAGAACCTGTTTGAAATTCCAGTGTTGCAACGCACAGTTCAAGAACAGCGGGAGAATAAAAACATGCAATAAAAATAAAAATAAATACATATGACGACTTTAATGTACAATAAGTGGCTCTGACTGTGATGCATGGACAAAGTGACCAGGGGCGTAGCATCAAATTCTGGGCCCCAGGTACAAACCTTCTCAGTGGGCCCCAATACATATATTTTTTAAAGGATGTTTATGCCAGCAAATTCAGTTATAATTGCTAATTTTTTTTTGTATACACATTTGCTAGAATGTACACCCTATGGTTTCTACACCTGACAATAAAATAAATTGTGTGTAGCTATCATACAGCACTGTTTGTTTTTACAATAACTACCAAACCAATCTCACAAACATCTCAAAACTTAACATTACAATAAGAAAACACGCTAACTGCAAATTAAAATTATTAGTTTTATTTGTTCTCAACTTGTGTAAACAATTATCAAACAAAACAAAACAATACGACAACATTAAAGTGTAGAAAAATGCAGCTGAGAATAAAAAACTCCCATGGTTTTGAGGCCCCTTCACTGCCCTGGGCGCCGGGGAAACCAGTACCCTTTACCCGCCCGTCCCACGCTGGTTTGACGATTCACATTCTGGTATTGACTCATGGCTCTAATGACAAATGGAGCAATAATTTGGAGGATCAATATTTATTGTCTGTGTGTTTCATAATGGAAAACCTTTCCTTTCTTGTAGTATATTAATATTTGAGCATTTGAGGGTTGAATAATTAACATCTGTGACTCATTTATGATACCAACCAACTTTTATCTTTTATTTTAAACTCTATGGTTGACTTAAAACTGCACTGATCCTGTTATTGTCTGCATTAATTTCAAAACTTAATGTTTATTGTGATATTTTCTGAAATTATATAGATATAGTTTGCAACTTAAGGGTCATATTAAGGGGGCGTGGTCTGCATGGGGGGAATACTCTCCGTTGATTTAACAGGAAACTCAACTTTTTCACTCGTCTAATCAATTTCCTGGTGATTTATGTCTATTTTAAGAACAACAAATTCAAATCAAGTCACAACCGAGTCTTAACAGACATAGCTGACCTGGGGTTAATCCAGAAAGGTACAAAGATTATTCTGTAGATGTGAAAATACAGCAGGTGGCGCTAGACAATGTACAATTATACAAGACATCTGAGGGCCCCATCAACCCTTTAATAAAGAGGAAACCCAAATCAATATAACCAGTGATTCAAATGAGCAGTTAGCCAGTATATTTTCTTTATAATAATATGTTTTGAGATGTTCCTGGTTGAGTCGTGGTCTTACAGCAAAAACAAACAGTTCTGTATCATATTATAGACTACTGCTACACTGGATGTTTAGAAATTAGCGAGCTTTTATAGGTTATATAGATGTGTGTATAAGGTGTATTTCCTAGCAATAGTGAGAAAAAAAAAAAATCCTGGGCTATTATGTACAAAATTATGTATTGGGGCCCACTGAGAAGATTTGTACCTGGGGCCCAGAATTTGTTGCTACGCCCCTGCTTATTTTTTACTTCTCACAGTTATATTGTGACCTGAAAGATCATGATTGTCGATGAACGGTTGATGTTGTTATACTGATTAATGGGTTTTCGACTGTTGTGATACTGACATATTGTGCATCCAAAAAGTCAACCAAAACAGTTGAATTCCATCAAACTGTTTCTTGGACCTTCTTCTTTTTATTCTTGAGCACCAGATTTGTTCTTTGCCCATGATTTTGTAAATGTTTTTTGGCTTGAATTACAGTGTGAGCATCTTGTTCCCACTTGCTGTTTCTGCTCATTTGTTTTGTCTTTTTTTAGATGACCAAAATATCCAAAATTGTGGCCAAAATTAGATTTGTGCATCTTTCTGTGCTGTGTCTGCTGCATGATGGTGAGTGGTTAGCCCTAATGAGCTTATTCAAGTATTTAAGGCCTGCATTGAAATTTGAATCGATATTCAGTCATTTCAAATCGTCAGTGATAGGCTTGGAGCTTTTTATTGTTTTTCTGTAAAAGCGTATTTTGGAGCAGAGAAACATATTTTAATCCATTGTTTTGTTAAATGGGAATTTGGATATATTGTCTATCTCTAATCACAAATTTTCTTTTGTTTTTTTCCAGTTTATGCATTTTGAACATGTTTGTCTTTGTTTTAACAGGGCCTTGACTGGGTTTCCCCAAATTATTTCTGAGAACATTTCTGCAAAATGTTTGTCAGAGAGAATCAAAGTGGATCTAGTTGATAAATGAATGTTGAATAATCTGTAATTCATGTGTTGTTCCGTTTTCTTGAGCTGAGTCATTCAGGCCAAGGACATGTTACAGTATTATTCAGGTGTTGAATCATGTTTCTCGTGCTCTTAGTAACAGCTTTTTATTCTACAGTTTGTGCTGAAGTGTTAATATCACTTGTGCTTGTCGTCCTGATAGTTGACAATCTGATTTACAATTTAAACTTAAACCAGACCAAATCACTGTCACTGACTTGATAATAATTGAAATGACCTTCAATTTCACAAGTTGATTGTGTTTGTCCTCGATACACTCAGGTTCCATATACTTTGTATATTCTTCATTTAGGAAGTAGAGGTGGGCAATACATCTGAAGGTAATACTGTGAAGGTTGTTTGGACATGTACAATTTTGTTTTGAGTATATAATTTATTGTATAAAAATATTCTACAAAACGCTGATACATAAAGGTTTATGGATTCTCCTTCTGAAGGTATATTGTGTCATTGACATAAAGTAGTTTATGTTGCATCAACATTTGTTATTGTGTCAGATTAATAACTTTTCTCGTGAATGTTCGCCACCTGCTTGTGATGTTAATGCGTTGAATGTTCCACAGTGGGTGGGCTCACACTTGTCGTTATCTAGTCCTAAATGAGCCCACTTTTGTCCTGATGTGGATTATGGTCCTGTTAAAGTCATTGTTTTGTCTAGATCCAGGTTTGGGTTCAGTTTATTCCTAGTTTGGTTCCAGTTTTGATGTGGTGAGTTGTAAATGGTGGAATGATCAAGTGTCATGTTCTTGTAGGGAAATCTGTTCTCTGCATTTGACCCACCCTTGAAAGTGGCTGTGGCATCCCCTGAGGAGCAGGGGGCACCACAGTCCAGTGCCCAGGGACCATCTACAGGTATCAGAGGAAACCCACCCACACAGGGACAAATATGCAAACCCTACACAGAAAGGCACGGCCCAGGAGCTAAACCCTCAACCTTCTTTCTGTGAGGTGAGAGAGCTAGCCACTCCGTCACCGCAAGTGTGCAAGTGTGCAAGTATGCAAGTGTGCAAGTGTGCAAGGGTGCAAGGGTGCAAGGGTGCAAGGGTGAAGGAGGCCAGTTTGGAATTAAACTTGCATTTATTTAGTTACAGGTGATTGAATGCATTGAAAAACATGCATTTTAAGATAAAAAACTGTCTATCATATAGAAAAGTATAGAAAGTTTGATTTCCTGAAGCGGGTGCACGGTGGCAGAGCGGCTAGAGCTTCTGCCTTCAATAAGGAGATCGTGGGTTCGAATCTCGGACCACCCCAACATCGTGGGTTCGGATCCCGGACCACCCCAACATCACACGATCTCTCTGGGTGGAGTCTGCATGTCCTCCCCGTGTTACCGTGGGTTCTCTCCGGGTTCTCCGGCTTCCTCCCACCGTCCAAAGACATGACTGTGTAGGTTAATTGACAACTCTAAATTGCCCCTAGTGAATGAATGTGAGAGTGAATGGTTGTCTGTCCTTGTCTCTGTCTCTGTGTGTCAGCTGCGACGAGTTGGCCACTGTCCAGGGTCTACCCTGCCTAAGGCCCAAAGTCACTGGGATAGGCTCCAGTCACCCGCGACCCCTAACGGGAATAAGCGGTAGAAATGAATGAATGAATGATTTCCTGAAGCTGGTCACAGATTTTAGGAAAGCTGATTTATTGACAGTTTGCTTTAAAGTGAATAAAGGAGTTCACGGTTCAGTCTTGGTGTCATTAATTGTGATACATCATGTCGTCTTCTTCTCTTCCGTCAATAATCGTGACACTTGATCATTCCATCTCTAGCTGACAGTTTTCAGCAGTGGGAGCGCACGATACAGCTAGATAAGATAAGAGATCCTTTATTTGTCCCACAATGGGGAAATTCCACTGTTGCAACACACAGTTTAGAACAGGAATGAAAGAAATAGGCGCATGCAATAAAAATAGGATAAATAAACATGGTAATAAAAAATACAATATAAAGTATAAGGTGTTCTCTTTATATCGCTGGTATTCCTCATTCCTCCCTGCTGAGAGAGGCTTTTACCAGTGTTAAACATTCAGAGGTTTTCACAACAGCAGCAGCAGCAGCAGCAGCAGCAGTGATGGTGATGGTGATGTCCTGACCTACTTTTACCACTTCGTCTCCAACAAGAAGCTTTCCCATCACCAACCGACCAAAATAACGTGTCAAAACAGCTCAAGTTGCCCACGAACGACGATCCGCAGAAGATTCTCACTTGAGTCTGACGTTCCTCTGTCCACAACAAACAAATGTGCGTGTGTTGGAGAAAGTGTGGAGGGCTTTGAAGATGGAGCGGAGCTGAAGGAGCCGAGCTGGAGATGTAACGAGCAACGTGAGCGGTGCATTATTGATGGGCTCGCTGCGTTCGGGCGTTCGCTGAGCTGAGAGAGTATGAGACGCGGCCCGTGTGGTTCGTAGCTCCGAGGACTCGCTGCTTTGGTTTTGTGGTTGATAAATATGGGGTAGAAAGTGTGAAGGAGCAGAAACAAAGGAGCACAGACAGTGTCCTTAGTTTCTAGTTTTGTCCAAGAATAATCACATGTTGGTCCTGGTTTAGTCGTGAGAAGAGGGTCTTAACAGTTCATGAATATTTAGTTTAGTGCTGGTTTAGTTGGAGGTTGTCTGGGTTTTGGCCTGGTTTGGATCTTGAATGGATCTTGGCTTTAGTATTCGTTTAGTTCCTAATTTAGTCCCTGGTTAAGTCTTTAGTTTATGGTTCTGCTTTTTCACTTGTTTCATCTATGGTTTAGTCTTGCTTTTGGTTTTAGTCCTGTTTTTGTTCTGATTTAGTCCCTTTAATGCCAGCTTTTGTCCTGGTTTTGTCTCAGGTTTAGTCCTGGTTTGTTTTCTGGTTTAGTCCATGTTTTGTTCTGGTATAGTCGTGGTATAGTGCTATAATGCCTGGTTTAGTCCTGATTTATTCTCTGGTTTTGTCCTTAGTTTAGCCCCTTTATTGCCTGCTTTAGTCCTAGTTTAGCCTGTGTTTTGTCTTTGTTTTGTCCCAGTTTGTCTCTAGCATAGCCCTGGTTAGGTCCTTGATTTAGTCCTTAGTTTAGTCCCTTTAATGCCAGCTTTTGTCTTGGTTTTGTGTCTGGTTTAGTCCTAGGTTATTTCCTGACTTATTCCCTTTTTTTTTTTCAGTCCCTGGTTTTGTTTAGGTTTTGTCCAGGTTTTGTCCTGGTATACTTGTTAATTGCTTCTATAATGCCTGGTTTAGTCCTGTTGTAGACCCTGGTTTAGTGCTGATTTATTCTCTGGTTTAGTGCTTAGTTTAGCCCCTTTAATAACTGGTTTAGTCCTGGTTTAGTATTTTTTTTGTCTTGGTTTTGTCCCGGTTTTGTCTTTGGGATTGCCCTGATTAGGTCCTTGATTTAGTCCTTAGTGTAGTCCCTTTAATGCCAGCTTTTGTCCTGGTTTTGTCTCTGGTTTAGTCCTGGTTTATTTCCTGGTTTAGTCCAGGTTTTATAGTCGTGGTATAGTTCTGTAATGCCTGGTTTAGTCCTGATTTATTCTCTGGTTTAGTGCTTAGTTTAGCCCCTTTAATACCTGGTTTAGTCCTGGTTTAGTTTTTTTTTTTGTCTTGGTTTCGTCCCGGTTTTGTCTTTGGGATTGCCCTTGATTTAGTCCTTAGTGTAGTCCCTTTATTGCCAGCTTTTGTCTATAATTCTAGTTCTATAAATTCTATAATTCTAGTTCTATAATGCCTGGTTTAGTCCTGATTTATTCCCTGGTTTAGTCCTCAGTTATTCAGGCCTGTGAGTGAGACATGAATCATTTCGGTGAAGTCTTGTTACTGTAGCTGGAGTCTGCAGCTCATTCTTATTCCGAGCGTTTGGATGTTTTTGCTCGTCTGCCTCAGAAATCTGCAATTAGCAATTAGCTTCCATTCAGGTGAGCCGGGCCTGGGCTACGTCCCGCTCCGGCTCGTGTCTCCTGCTCTCTGCACGTCTGCCAAGTCAAGCCAAACATCCACACCAGCTGAAGGCGCCGGGAATCAGAACACTGCTGTGTTTGAGGGGGCTGGGCTACAGTTTTAGTTTTGCTTTTTGCTTTTTTTTGGTAAATATTGCTAAATAGATTCCAGATTTCTTTCATCCAGACTTGAATTATCAGTACTTTATTGTGCATTAAGTGCTGCCATTTCAAGTTAATTTCTTCTCCTGATGATCTCTTATCCAGATGGATCAACATTCTTTTTAAGATCTTTCCATTTGTCTTCATTTACAAATGTGGACCAAAATACAATTTTTAATAACAAAGACAATGGCAATATTTAATTAAAATGTCAAAAACAATAACCTGAAATTTTTATCTTAATCAATAATACACTTTATTCCTAAATAATCTTCATCAAGAGTCACAATTTCAACCTCAGTCTGGTAAAATATATTTAGAAAAACTGTATTTTGAATCAGTTGTTAATGGACACACTGCAGTAACTGTCTACTGTGCCCAAACTGCCATTTAAATCAGGCTCTGAAACTTTTCTTACGTTAAGACCAAAAAAAGAAAAATTACAATCTGACACAAAAGTCTTACTCCAGGCTCTTTACTTATATTATTATACAAATATTATTTTTTACAGGAAAAAAACAGTTTCTTTTGAGACCAATAAATATCTTTGAATATCTTAAAAGTCAGAAAAACAAGACACCAATTATAGAAAAGTCCAAACTACTGAAAGCAAATGGCATATGGAGAGTAGATCTCCGTCTCACGGTGTAGAGTTCATCTGATTCTCTGCTGCACAAGAGCACTTTAGGAGCTGGAATCATTAATGGAAATAGGCGCTGCATAAGGTTCCACTCTGCTGCTGCTCCACTGTTTTGTGTGGGCGAGCGAGCGAGCGAGGGAGCGAGCGAGGAGGAGACATGGGAAAACCTCACAGGATTCAAGTCACAAGGCCATGCATAAGAACCATGAAGTCTACCACAGCCTGGGGTGAAATGTTTAGCAATGTGAGAAAAAGAGTGCAGTTTACTTGAATTTGAGGCGAAAATGCTTTAAGAATGATTTGGTGTCATCCAAAATGAATTCATAACAAGATATCGCAATCAAATCAAAATTGCAATTTGCAAAGAAAGCAATTATTTAATTTGCAATTAACAAAGTATCCAATCTTATGACTAAAAGCTGCTAAAGCTGGAGTTCTGACCTCTGCAAATGCATGATGCTTGGATTAGTTTAACATTTCATATTTCAGTCTTCGCTCAAGTTTTAATGCTCCTGGACATGTTTAAAATGTCAACATTGAACAGAATCTTACTAATTAATACATGAAAACATATTATGCAAAATTTACTTTTCATACTTTTTATGTATCGTTTGTGAAAAAACCCCTATCGGTCGATCCACCCAGGCTTCATCAGAGAGCAGGTCGAGGAGCAGCCTGAGCCGGGACTCACAGATTTCCCTTTTCATGCATGACTCCTCCAGCTTTTCTGGGGGAGGCGCTCCTGCCAGCACTGAGACATAGTCCCACTTGAATCGCCATCTTGTCCTTTCGGTCTTTACCTAAAGCTCACGACCAGGTGAGAGGGACGTAGACTGAGCAGTAACTCCAGAGCTTTGCCTTTGGACTCAGCTCCTTCTTCACCACAAAGCTCCGACACAGCGACTGCAGGACAGCAGATGCTGTACCCATCTGTCAGTCTCACACTCCATCCTTCCCTCTCTAAGACCCTAAGATACTTGAACTCCTCCACTGAAGGGACTCCTCCCCTACAGGAGAGGGCAAGCCACCTTCTTATGGTGGAGAACCGCGGCACGCTCAGGGAGCAGTGTGAACATCACCTGCTCCGGTCAGGACAGGACAACACAGGACAACATCTCCTGCTCCGGTCGGGACAGGACAACATCTCCTGCTCTGGTCAGGGAAGGACAACATCTCCTGCTCCGGTCGGGACAGGACAACATCTCCTGCTCTGGTCAGGAAAGGACAACATCTCCTGCTCTGGTCAGGAAAGGACAACATCTCCTGCTCCGGTCAGGACAGGACAACATCTCCTGCTCCGGTCAGGACAGGACAACACAGAACAACATCTCCTGCTCTGGTCAGGACAGGACAACATCTCCTGCTCTGGTCAGGACAGGACAACATCTCCTGCTCTGGTCAGGACAGGACAACATCTCCTGCTCTGGTCAGGACAGGACAACATCTCCTGCTCCGGTAAGGACAGGACAACATCTCCTGCTCCGGTCAGGACAGGACAACACAGAACAACATCTCCTGCTCTGGTCAGGACAGGACAACATCTCCTGCTCTGGTCAGGACAGGACAACATCTCCTGCTCCGGTCAGGACAGGACAACATCTCCTGCTCTGGTCAGGAAAGGACAACATCTCCTGCTCCGGTCAGGAAAGGACAACATCTCCTGCTCCGGTCAGGACAGGACAACACAGAACAACATCTCCTGCTCTGGTCAGGACAGGACAACACAGGACAACATCTCCTGCTCTGGTCAGGACTCAGCCCTGAACAAAGGACCCTGGACCTCATGCTCCAGAGCAACCTCCAGAGGGCGCCACAAGGGACACGAGCCAACGCCTTCTCCAGGTCCACAAAGCACATGTGGACTCCCATGAACCCTATGACAATGCATTTTTTCAATTTTTGAAACAGATGGGGTTCTAATATAAATCCTGATGAGGGAACGCCTTACAATGTACATGTACAATGTGCAGGTAAAGTTAGCCAAGAGCAAGTTTACAGGCCAATAATAATAATCCTTTAAAAGGCAAATCACAAATATTCTCACAATCTCAATGCCTGTCCCAAAAAAAGTATACCATATTTTTCCTAAAATGTTCAGCCTCATGTTTCGTTGCGGAGGTGAAAGGGTTGATTTATCAGACTCCAGGCCCTTTACCGCCCGGCCCCTGGGTCCTACACAGATGCTCCTCACAGATGTTGTCATGTCTCGTCTCTCGTCACGACCTTCTCCTTCAGGTTTGACACGAGGGGCGGATCAGGAGTCAGACTGATGGCATTCTGTGCAGCTGTTGTTCCTGGAGATAAAGACGCTCAGACAGGACGGAGGAAAGAGGCCAAAACTGTGGACTTGACTTGAAACCGTCGTAACATCACGGGTCATTTGATTGTTAAAAATGTTGTTTAATTAGTGAAGAACAAGATGTTGAGAAAGATACTTGAGTAGATTTTAAGATAAAAGCATGAAAACCTCTTGCACAGACTGATCACACAAAAGCTCCAAAATCTTTACTTGGATCCGCACAGTTTTGGAAATTTAATATTTTGTCTTTGTGATTTTCAGTTTGTGTTTTTAAAGGACACATTCCTCAGTATATGTGTTGTTACTGACTTTTAAACATGCTCCTGAGTTCCCTCATCAGGATATAAGTTAGACCTCCATCTACTGACAGCAGAGGGAATTACCAAGGAGAAACAAACAAAAGCTGCCCAGCCCTCATTGGGAAATGTTAGCACAGTTGTAATGCATGCGATTTGAGGCAGATTTTAGCACAAGAGACCTCTGGATCTCTACATATGATGTTACAAATCTTTGAAAAATATGTCCTTTGAATAAAGATTCAGTTCTCATTTTAAATAAAATAAAATAAAATCAATTTATTTTTATAATGCCCAAAATCACAACAACAGTTGCCTCAATGAGCCACAGGTAAAAGCAGCTCAGATAACCCAGAATGCCCCTGTCCTTTGACCCTCCTTCGCGGCGAGGAAAAACTACAAAACCCCATGGGAAAAAGTAGAAACCTCGGGGAGAACCACAGTGAAGGAGAGATCCTACTCCCACGGACGGACAGGCTGCAGATGAACTAGGACTGATGCATCCACTTGGACTGTGGAGCCAGAACCACTCAAGAGGGAAGGTGGCTGTGAAAGAGTTCCTCCAGGCGGACGAGGAGCAGTTCACCCAGTGTAGAGAGATCCTCCAGCAGGAGATGAGGAACAGTTCATCTAAAGTAGATTGAGTTGGTCCAGGCAGACGAGGTGTGGCTAATCCAGGGTTGAGGGAGTTCCTCCAGGCGGGTGGCGCACAGATCATCCAGTGTAGAGATCGATCCTCCCCTCATACATGTTTTAGTCACATGTAACATTTGAGCGAAAACTTTTATAAACTAAAGTCACAATTTAGTGTTCATTATTCATTATTCTGACAATTGTGACAAGAGTGATAAGTGTATTTACCAGTAATGACGCAGAAACAGAGATTTTCCACACTTGCATCAGACTTGGCAGATTTCTTTTTGACATTCGGTCCTGAGTTGGATGGCAAGTCAGAATTTTATGGTAGAATTTGCTGTTTAACTCTCAGATTGCAGATGGGTTGACTTGCTGTGTTTACTTAGAGGACCAATCCACATGAAACAAAACCTGGCCAAGTTCAGTGTCTTCTCTGTCAAAACATGAACCCCCCTGAATTTACTTGATATGACGTGATATGTATGTGTTAAAATTACTTTAAACCGTTAGATTAATGTGGCAAGTTTGTGGGTTTGTGGAGTCAAATCCAAACATAAAATGGTATAAGGTTCAACATTTAGTAAACTACAAATTAAAACTGGGGTACTGGATTTTCACACTGCGGAACCAGGTGTGGTTTTAACTCAATCAAACTCATCCCTCGCTCTCACAAATCCTTTGGCATATCGTTAGAATTCACATGCATTCATTTTCGGTCCTGTGCACAGCTTTAAAACAGCTTTTTTCAGACGACAAAGTGAAACTGTGGAGGACCACTCAAGCACAGCCAATCAGAGCGCTGCTTTTAGCTCTTACTTTGAGTCAAAATACTTTAATATTAGATGCAGACAGCATTCAGAGGTCGCGTTATTGTCACATAGTGCTGCTTTTACAAGATTCTCTATGGTGGAAAACACAAAACGTATTCATTTACACCCACAAAAGTCAGGTACCCCAGCTTTAAATTACAATTAGTAAAACTTTAAACATATTTTAACCAATTAAAGCCATTATTTCACTGTACAGAGTTACTCAGTCAGTTCCTTGTCAATCGCTGCTCCATTAAAAATAGCCTTCATTCATATTTGATTCCCCACAAATCGTTACATTCAGATCGCTTCTCTACCTCTCTCTTTCTCTTCTCCTCATGTGTCTTTCTCTTCTCTCCAGTCAATCTAAACCACATTAAACCCTATGTACATATGTCCGTGGAGCCGGTGTCTCCGTGTCTTCCCGCTCAGCCCACAGACCGCCTGACTCTGGTCGAAGTGGGTCAGGACGCTGGACGAGCTCCGGCTGCTAAAAATAATATTGATAAGGCATAAGTGCGCTGTATCAGTGAGAGCAGGGCACTTTGTCAGGCCTGTGAGCCGTGAGCACTGACGGAGCCAGGAGCGCTTAGTACAAACTTAGTATAGATGTGCTGGGCTATTTGAAGTTATTTTTATTTTCTTGATATTTTCATATTTTGTCGTTCTAAATGACCTTTTTGTGCTGTGAAGTCTGATATTTCAATAATGTTTTTTCCCCTCATACATGTTTTCTTTTTATGATACAAATATTTTGATGTCGATCAAACTCTTTCTCTCAGTGCAGTGAAAAGTGCAGATGCTACTGTTGTTCAAAACATGCACAAAGCCACACACCAAGTCGAGCTCAAGGTCTGGAGATGGATCCTGACATTCCTTGGCACTGAAGGATGGGTCAAATACAGAGAATACCTTCAAGTGGGACTAAAACTACTGCACATAGCTATTCATTATCCACTTTTTTGTGTTGCCTCCAGCGGCAAGAGCTCCACTTTCAGAGAACTCTTTCATGAGAACTGCCTCACATGAAAGCAGTTTAAGTTTAGGTGTTTAATCCCGCTGTAATGGTATATTTAAATATATTCTATTCAATTCTAATATTCTAAAAATACATATCAGACATACGCATTCACAATAATACTTATTTTGCACTTTTATATTTTATGTTTTTTATACTGGCTTGCATAGTTTGCCATTAATATTCAGTGCCATGTTTTTGTGTAAATTATAAAGATAGTGCATTAAATCCTTGAGGTTATACTGTTTGAATTTTATTTATTCATTTATTTATATTATGGTTCGTCAAATAGATCCTGTGCATGTCATCAGAATGTTCTGACGTCACCCACAGGTGTCTGAGGTGTTTTCATTTGACAAAATCACTTTGATTTGTCATATTTTGTGATATTCTGAGGTTAATCCCAGTTTTTTCACTGAAATCACATCACATTTGCCTCTATTCAGAATGTTTTTGTTTGCAAACCTTTAAAGGGTCTATTTATTTAAAATAAAGTTGACGCCTCTAACCACTTGTTGAAGAAAAGCCGCTCCATAAAAACAGTCCTTTGTGTTTGCCCTGTTTGTTCTCGTCTGCTTCGCACACACTTGCCACTATCTCTTCTCATTGATCGGACGATGCACAGAGAGGTCACTAAAGGTCAAACCGCAGGGGTCAGAGTTCGTATCGAGTCACCGCAAACACAAGTGATTACTGGATTGTCCTTTTCTCCAGGTGACAGTGAAGTTCACGCGCTCAATGGGCTCAGATGGATCACCGAGAACAACCACACAATTACTTCAAAATTAGACTCGCTTCTATTTTACGCCGGTGCAGTGGAGAGAGAGAGAGAGAGAGAGAGAGAGAGAGAGGGAGAGGGAGGAGAGAGAGAGAGAGGGAGAGGGAGGAGAGAGAGAGAGAGGGAGAGTGTATGTGTGTGGAGACAAAGAGGTTTACCCCTGAAGAAGAGGTTACAAACAAATCTGTGGATGAGGAGCAAAAGAGGAGAGTGCGAGAGAGGAGAGAAGGGACAGAGAGAGAGAGAGAGAGAGAGAGAGGGGGGAGGAGAGAGAGAGGGAGAGGGAGGAGAGAGAGAGAGAGAGAGGGAGGAGAGAGAGAGAGAGGGAGAGTGTATGTGTGTGGAGACAAAGAGGTTTACCCCTGAAGAAGAGGTTACAAACAAATCTGTGGATGAGGAGCAAAAGAGGAGAGTGCGAGAGAGGAGAGAAGGGACAGAGAGAGAGAGAGAGAGAGGAGAGAGAGAGGGAAGATAAGAGGAGAGAGCAAAGGAGAGAATGGAAAGAGAGAGAAAGAGGAGAGGGAGTAGAGCTCAAAGAGAGGGAGAGAGAGAAAAGAAAAAAGACAGATAGAGAGAGAGAGGGGGTGAGAGAAGGGATAAAGAGAGAAAAAGGAGCGAGAATAGAGATCACAAAGAGGTAAACGAGATAGAGAGAGAAGAAAGAGATAGCGAGAGAGTGAGTGAGAAAGGGTGAGAATTAGAGAAAAGAGAGAGAGAAGATAAGAGATCAAAGAGAGGAGGGAGAGAATGGAAAGAGAGAAAAAGAAGAGAGAGAGTAGAGATCAAAGAGAGGGATAGAGAGGAAAGAGAGAGGAAAGGGAGAGAAAGGGAGCGAGAGAGAAGAGAGAGATAAAAGAGAGAGGGAAGATAAGAGGGGAGAACAAAGACAGGAACGGAGAGAAAGGAAAGAGAGAAAGAAGAGGAAAGAGGTGGTGGGATTGAGAGAGTAGGAGAGAGAGAAAAGATTGAAAAAGATTGAAGAGAGAAAGAGGAGAGAGACAAGACAAAGGATGTATAAGAGAGAAGGAAAAGATGAGTGAGGCGGGTGAGGGAGAAACAGAAGAAGAGAGAGATGGAGAGAGAAGAAAGAGATAAAGCAAGAGAAAGAATAATGGACAGAGCGAGAAGAGAGAGAGAGAGAGAGAGAGAGAGAGAGAGAGAGAGAGAGAGAGAGAGAAGAAGAAGAAGAAGAAAGAGCAAGAATAGTGTTGGGTTTGGGAAAAAGAGCGAGAAGTGCTCTTCATGTGGATAGAAATCACACCTGAGCTCAAGCAGCACAAGGTTTTGGGTTTTTCTAACAGACAATGACTCACCCACACGACAGCTTCTACGTTTGTGCTGGAATATTTTACACGTGCAGCAAAACACATTGAACCTTTCATTTATTTCTTGGAAGTAATAAAAAAAAATGATAAGAGCCCTTATTCATACTTCTTCTTTTTTTAAAGTTCATGTATTTATTTATTTCAGTTAGTTGAAATAATGTGATCAATGGCTGGCCAATTGGGCTTTTGTAATGAACAGACCACACTTGCATCTGCAAACTGAGGATATTGAGCATTTTGTCTGTAATTAACACTCTTTAAAGGAGAAATATTCTGCACCTTTCACATAGCTGTTAGCCTTTAAATATGCTCTTGAGTGCCTTACATTTGCCATCTCATGTTTTAAAACAAAAACAAAAAGTTTCTTATTCATTCTTTGACCTGTGTTATCAGTCACTATGAAATGACACTGAGTGCATCCAGCCAGCAGATGGCGCCAGCGCTATATACAATCTAGTGAAGATAGCACAGAAAAGACGTCATTGTGCAGATTTGCTGCAACAGTGATCCTGTTTAGAAGCAGAAACACTCTGAGTCTGGCCATGATTTAAGGACTTAAAACTGTGGAAGATTCTCTGATAAGTGACGTATGAAGTCTGAAAATACAGCCGAACATCTCGGAAGTTCAGCAGGACGTGTGTTTGACGCTCGGAGGGGGAGGATTTTCTAATAAACATTCCTCAAAACTGCATGAATGCAGCTGAATGCTACCTCGGGTTGTTTTTGATGATGGGACATTGTTAGAACATGGTTTAAACCTCAAAAGAGTCACTGTAGCAGAATATGAGTCCTTTAAATGATCTAAAAAGTGACAGAAACGTCTAGTGTGGTCTTCAAAACAAGAGTATAATGTGATATTCTTGCATTTTTGTGGTTAATTGTATGGTTTGTGTGATACTTGAACCTTAATCAGGACATTTACAGACACCTTTTAGCACGTCCCTGATGCTTTGTGAACATTGTTATTGAATATGTCAGTATCATCTCCAGTTGGCTTTGCTTCTGTTAGCCCCGCTCACTCTGACTCTGTGTCTCGGCAGAATACAAAAGGATCGTCTTTTAACTTCCTGCTGGAGGATCCGTCTTGTTCTGAGTGGATGCTTGATGCGTTCCTTGATTTGAGTGATGAGTGGAGCCTTGCAGGTGATTCTGTCGCTCTGGGATACGCAGGTGTGTTGTCTCCATCCTCGGGCTCTGTTCTGCTATAAAACACGAGCTGTCATATAAACGACACCAGACTCCAGCGCAGGGGAGAAGTTACAGCTCCCGCGAGACACAAACTCACGAGAATCCTGCTTCAGTCTCTCTGTGTGTGTCTGCGTTTGGGCTTGAACTACTGCAGGAGAACACACCGATCACAGGCGGCTTTGGGCTTTAGACAGCTACGTTAGAACAGCTAATTAGATATGATGATTTTATATAAATTAGGGCTGCACAATTGCAAAAGTATTGATATCACAACATTGGCTGACGCAATAATGATGTCACAACGAACAAAATATATATCGCAGTAACACCAAAGTTAAAAAGAAAACACTGAAAAGGGAAATCTAACTTTTTCAAACTAGCCTTGGTTTTGTAATTGGGTTTTATTTTAATATAAGAGACATATATGCATCAGAAATAGTGCTGTAACAATTAGAATAAACATGACTAGTCGACTATAAACAATAATGTCAGTCGTGTTTTGATGATGTCGTCGTTCTTTGGACTAAACAGACTCTAAAACACAAACTTAAAGACTTTTGTAACGAAGACAGTGACATTATTAAAAGAAAAATGGCAAAAAAGAATAGACCATTTCTGATTTTCCTCAATTATACACTCGTTTAGTCGATTAATTGGTCCATGGTATCTTAGTCCCTTGATTTTCAACCAGAGCGCCGGGGATCACTAGTGTGCCTTGAAGTTTTGTCAGGTGTGCCTTGAAAAAATATCCCACGTGACAAATGCGAATGTTATTGACTAATTTACCATTTTGGAGTGTCCTGAGCAACTTCTGCATCAAAAAAAGAGCACAATAACAACAACAATACATCGCAACAACACTTTTTGCCTCAGTATGTACCATACTTTTTACTAAACGGTCTGATTCGGTAATGTTTTAGTAATAGGTGGCGTGCCGTGAAACCCTTAAAGTGTGCCGCAAAAAGGTTGAAAAACACTGTCTTAGTCGACCAAGGTTTCAACTACCGTATTTTCCGCACTATAAGGCGCACCTAAAAGCTTTCAATTTTCTCAAAAAACCGACAGTGCGCCTTATAATCCGGTACGCTTTATATGTGGATCAATACTGAGCCGCAACTACGCAACCACAGCCACTACTGTAGCTTCTATTCTATGCGCCTTATAATGCGGTGTGCCTTATATATGAACAAAGTTTTCAAATTCATTCATCCATTCATTGAAGGTGCGCCTTATAATCCGGTGCACCTTATAGTGCGGAAAATACGGTAATCATTTTATGAATTATTATAAAATGATGTATATGACAAAAACCAGAAGATATCAAGTGAGTTAGCTGAAGATTTTGGAGTCTTAATGTATAAACACACTGTCTGCTACTTTTCTAATAGTATAAATAGTTGTTTTTGCATGAATTCCTCTGTTCTTTTGAGTGCAGTTTGGTTTAGATACATGGAAATACTTTAGAGTTTTGATATATTTTTGCCACACCCCCTTTCAGTCGACCAATCGTTCGATAGGGCAGGTCTTTAGTCGATCAAGAATGTCTTTAGTCGACTGTAGCCTTATACACTTCATTTATATTCATCAATATTCTCTCTCTAGAAGCCTTCATTCATTCATCAACAAAAAAACAAAAAGAGGACAATCATTGCTTACTTATTAGGCAAGATTTTAACAAATAAAACTAGCGATTATGTTTTCTGATAGTAATAAGACGTTTTGAGATGTTATTGCAAAAACAAGCAATACTGTCTCATAATGTAAGCTGGTAGCTACAGGATGATGATAAATAACAAAATTATTGTTAGGTGCAATGTGGAAACCGTGAGGCGTAAAGTCAAGCAACGAGTGAAAAAAATAACAATAATAACCATAAATAACGTTTGTAACAAGGCCCCTGATTTTCCGTTCGCTTTGGCGGCGGATGGAGCTCATTTCTAAGACAAATGCAAAGCCTGACCTCGGCTCAAACTGCTCAGTGTTAAATATGCGCGCGGCCTGTTGTTTCCGCTTACTCTCACTTTCCCACGGCGTGTGATAAAGAGACGTGCTTCATAATGGACTGTCCGCAGAAGCCTGTTAGCATACAAAAGACCGCCGACCCCGCCACCGAATCAAAATGAACTGCTGAACATTTCGGAGGCATTCTGTGTCGCTGCTGGTTCTGAATAGTCAATACAGAGGCATATGTTTAGAGAATGTTTTTTGGGTGAAGACATTTGTACACGGCATTGTTAAATACGTGCTGTGTGCTGTTTGTTAAAGCAGTGTTTCCCAACCAGGGGTACGGGGACCCCAAGGGGTACTTGAGGAATTACCAGGGCGTACATGGAATGGTTTTAGGTTTTGAAATAAGATGAAATGTACTTTTATCTGTAAAAATGTGTGATTAGGTGTAAATTTAGCATCTCTTTGGAGTATCTTCGACCATAAACATAATTAAAACAATACATATAATAGTAATAACTGACTGTATTCAACTAGTAAACCCATTTATTTGCCTGAAACTCAAATTAAGGGGTACTTGGAGTGTAAAACAAAACTTAGGGGGTACTCGAGACAAAAAATGTTGGGAATCACTGTGTTAAAGGACATGTATTATGCAACATTTACTTTTTTTTGAGCTCATAACATTGTTCCCTCGTTAAAAACAAACCCGGAGCTGTAATTTGTTTGAAGAATTGTGTTTTTGTAGTCTGTGGTTCATCGAGTGTGATTTTGGGCGCAACAAAAATAAATTAATTTGATTTAGTCCTCTCCCTCTGAGGCTCACAAAAACCCTTTGTTTCAAATTTCTAGTTTGATGACGTCAAAGGGAGAGTTCACGAATCCTCTCCAGACTTGTTCAGTATTAATGCCTCAAATCACGTTCTTTCTGTGTGCTGTTTGTATGTATTTGTTTCGACAGAGACAATGCAGTCAGACATAGTTATCATGTCGGGACAAGCTAGGTTTGTTTATCTGCTCTTTGTAATTCCCTCTGCAGCCAGGTAAAAGCATCTATCTGGGTGAAAATGACCCACAGCGCTTTCTCTGCATCGATTTATAGAGTGTTTTATTCTACCATAGAAGCAGGAAGTGTTAATGTTTGTTAGCTGACGGCAAAACTCGCTCAGGGACTCACAAAAAGTGCTTAGAAACTTTAATGGTGGTTTAAATGACTTGAATTCAGGATATTTTAATAACTCTGATCAGTTAAGTTGTATTTTTTGGTGGATGGATTATTTTACTTGTTTAAAAGTGTTTCTGACTTGTTGCAGTTTATTTATTCCTATTTCAATCCAAATTGATTGCCAATGAGGTAAGAACTTTTTACTTACCTCGTTGGCAAATAAATGTTCGTATTTGAAGCTAAATCATCTTATATAAGCAATTAAATCTCTTATGTTCAAAACTACTCAAAAGAAGATTAATATTATGAATTCAGGTACTTTTAAGCATGGCTAGATATTCAATTTGCAGTGTGTGATTGCTGTAAAGGCTTTAAAAACAGTAAACTCTACAAGATCGTCTGTCGTCGTTCTCTGATCTGCTCTGAGGTGTGAGGCGAGATCGTCAAAACAAACTCGCTTTCACTTTGACAGCCAACGCGATTCAGCGTCCGGAGCCTGACTGGAGCCGGTTAGAAGAACAGAGAGAGCTCAGAGGGGGAGAGGGGAGACATAAAGAGGGAGAGAAAGAGAGAGGAGGGGAGGTGTTAATGATGGTCGGTGTCTGCAGTTTTAGAGGCTCGGGGCACTGCTTTGATCAACTGGACAGGACTGCTCTCTCTCCCTCTGTCTGTCTCAATTTCTTTCCTAATTTTCTCTCCCTCCTCCCTCTCTCCCGCCCTCTTTTTCTCTCACACACTGCCTCCCCCTCTCTCTCTTTCCCTACAGACAGCAGCTAAACTTTAATCTGTGTCCAAGACCAGAGCTCAGACCTAAATAAAGCCCTCAACTTTTGATAGTGACCTAATAACATGTCTGCTGCCTGTCTCCGTCGAGTCGAGACACTGTGTTCTTCGATTTTACTTTAGAATCTGCCCCGACTGCAGGTTCTAAAATAATTAGGCACTTATGTTTAACGAGTGAGTTCACCTGTGGTTGTTGAAGGGATGCAAATGTTTCGGGCGAGCTTTTACGACGCCGTGTTTACGCTCAGTACAGGGCGGCTTTGGCACATATTTGGAGTGGGTTTTCTTGCAGACGAATCATGGCCTCACGCTAGAACAATCGTCTAATGACCTGAAAACCGCTCCAGGTCGCTGCGGTTTCCAGGAAAAATGGACTTCTTGCGGATTCTTTGGACAGACCCGAGCGGCGCCTGGACCTGCGCCCGCGGTGAGTCAAGGTCAGCGCAACAGGACGCGTTGATTTAAAGTCTATATGAACGTCCTCATGTCATTCTAATTATGGCTTAGTTTGATGGGAGGGCACCTGTGGTAAATATTTATCATAGTTTTGCATCCGTGAAGTTGCAGTCTGTGAAGAAACTTAAAATAAAAGTTCAAAATTACAGGAAGTACGTGATGTCATCAAAAAGCGACACACCATTGAAAATACAGGGACAATTTATTTACAGCGACTGACACATTTTCCTGACAGTTTAAACTCTCGTTCAACAAAATAAAAGTGTTATCGGGTATTATTTATTGTCAGATCTTGACTATTGTGTGATTTATATGAATTTGGCCCTTGTTTACAGTCTGGTTGCTAGGTAACAGTTGTGGAATTACTTATTCACCTTATTCCGGAAGTTACTGTACGCGCCGCCGTCTTGTTTCCGTTGTATTAGTTTACATGGGGCAGACGAGCTCAACAGAAAATACGTTCTACTCGGACTAAAAAGCCGTTTTCAGACTGACCAGGAAGTTGCTGCGTTGTTGACTTGTTGTTGCTCGTGTTCATTAAACACTTTACTCAAATCTTTACTCTTTATATAACATTTTAGCGGCTAGTTTTTTCCCTCGTCCGCCATTACCTTTAATGGAGTTCTTGTCAAATGGAAGTCGTTTATAACAGAAGTGTGTATCTGTGGCAAAAAGAGGCAAAAGTGGGTGGTGAATAACATATTGTGGGCGGTGAATATGTCATATTTGCTGCTCATGTTCAACCGGGAAATACAATTATGAACATTATGAAAATTGTCAAACTGGGACAAATGGCAAAATGTTTAGTTAAATCTTAGGTATAATCATAACCATTATGTTTAGGTGAAATGTGTAGTCGGACCTGTCACATAACTGTCATAATAACTTTAATAACGACCCACGCTGGTCCAGAACTGCACCGGCGTTTGTGAGTTCTTTACTACTTTAGGACTTTAACGATACCCACTTTTCGATACCGGTTCCTTCTTTTTTCAGTGCCTACATTTTTATCAACACCCTCTTTATATTTAATTTTCTCCGCGTATATGGCACGTGTATCAAAGGCAGCCGGTACAATGCACGCTCTTGAGTCACATTTACTGCATGTTTACCTGACGGAGGAGGAGGATAATATTTCGTTTTTTTCCTGCAACTTTGCTCGACTCCGACCACAACTTTACACATGCGCTTAACACTGGATTTTGACCACGCCACATTTATTATTTATTGTGAGATTATGCTCTGACCTGGACCAAGCACGAGGATTATGGTGAAGTTTGGCTCTCTTTGGCTTCAGCTTCACTGGACTGGACGTGGGTTTATTAGCACAAAGCTGACTTTAGACATAAGGCTCCCACTGAAGACTCTATTTTCTGGACCTGTTGTCTCTTCAGCTCTTCTGTTTACAGGTAAGATCACACACTGCACTTTGTTTGGACTCGGAGGACTGTTTGTGGAGGCGTCGTGTGCGCTGTCTGTGCCGTTTTGGTCCGCGCTGTTTGTTTGTGTTTTGACGCGGATATTTAAAGTCAAGGAACCGAAAGTTGGCACCGAAAGAAAGTTAATCTTCTGGTTCCAGTACTTCCGGGACCTTTACGGGGTACTACTGCTGAGACAAAGAATTTCTTAGTCTGTTTTTGAACTTTAAGATGGAAAAGCTCGGTTCACGTGCCTCCTGGAAAAGCTCGGTTCACGTGCCTCCTGGGTTACACAAAAGCCGCTCCAGACCGCTGCGGTGTCCGAGAAGAGTAGACTTGTGGATTCTTTTCGCTGAACCTCTCCTGGACCCAATGCTCTGAGTCTAGCGCGATAGCATTGATTTCAATTACTTGGGAATTCTGCGGGTCTCTAATAGCACCCGGCTTCCATTAGGTGTCAATCTGGCGTAAAGCTTTTATATTTGGAATCAGAATGGGTAGAAAGTCAAGCCTTGCAATCAAATGGAATGGAATTTAAAGCGAAAAAGCAGTTCTATCACACATTGTTATTGTCTGCCACACAGATATTATTTTAACTTCTACGATGTAAGACTAAAAACAAGGATCTACAACATTTTCTCCTGCTGTAATAGAAACGAGCAGCTCTTCCATTGCTTTCACCTGCGTACGGTTAGCTCCGCTGCATGTTCTGAACCCACCTCAGTAAACACGCTGACAAAAAGATTTATATTTGGGACTTTGCGTGTCCTTGGTTGTCACATGAAAGACGATCTGAGTGAGTTATGAATCAAAGCTGTTTTTCACCCAAAGCCTATTAGCTCCTCATTCATTATACATGCCCCTGAAAATGCCAGCGTTTATGTGTCTTCTGCTCTCACACGGGCCTCATCTGGGCCCCGTCTGATCCTACGTCTGTTTCAGATTGTGCTTTTACTTTCCTATTGATATTTTTTGCTTTGTAAAGGTCCTGTAATGCATTATTCAAGCTTCGTGAGCTACGTTTGTTGACTCCTCAGCGTTCAGATGCCCTGATTTGTGTGCATATATAAAACTCCACAATTATTATCATAGAGCACGAAGGAAACTGTGAAAAGAAGGATAAAGGAAATAGCTGCCAGCTTCAAAGTTGAAATGTAATTTGAGCAGCAAACTTATCAGACTGAGTTTAGTGTAAGAGAAAAAAACAACAAAACAACAACATAAACAGAGCACTTCCAGATGTGATGTCACAAGAACTGAACTTTTGAGCTTTGGCGAGGGAGTAAACATGAATAACAAAAACAATGCTAATTTAGCTGCCAGTGCTTTTAGCTTGGGTTTGACATGTGATTGCAGGGGACTAATGAAGGAAATGTTCAAAGTTTCAATGCTTTAAAGGAGAAATACTGAAGTGCTTTGCTTTTTCAGGAACTTAGTATTGACCTATAACATAAGTAGATCATCAGTTTACATTTTGTTCATTGTAAAACCCAATATTGATCTAAAGTGGCAGATTGTCATTTATTGTTAGATTTAGATTTTATTTTAGAAAATGGCGAGGTGAAATTTTAGAACCCTGCACGTACCACTTGGAGTCTTCATTTTTCCAATAACCACAGCAAAGTACAGGGATGTGGGCGGGGATAGAGGGGAGGTGAAAACAGGACTTTTCTGAGCACTCTGGCCTTTTTTAATTAACACAAAATTAATTCAAACATGCAGGAATCAATCAAAACAGATTTTTGAGGAAACGAATGATGAGGAAACACTGTTATAACGAGAGTAAAATCTCATTAAAGACTTTTTGGAGCATTTGACCATGTTCCATTGCCATAACCATGTCACATTGTTCTGTCATCAAAACCATTCCTGGAGTTGTATTTAGCTTCATTCACGCTCATTTCATTCAGGGTCATCAAAGAGATGTTACTTCTCTGAGTATTTGTGAGTACTCCGAGACACTAAGTTTGACTTTTTTTCTTTTTTCAACATCTTTTTTTTTTCATTGCTACCAGTATATGTTGTACTGACACAAAATCCGGATGAGAATGCTTGACCTACAGAAAGTAATTGTGTGTGCTTTCATTAGATACATTGTTTTTAAGTTCTGAAACATTAAATGTCAAAGTAGAGCAACTCAGGAGCATGTTTAAAAGTCAATAACAATAAAAATCAATGCATAATATGTGTCCTTTAAAGGACATCTGTTCAGCTCTAACTTCACTAAATTGTGTGAGCGCTAGGCACCATCTACTGTCTGCATGTTCTCAGTAAGTGTCATTTCACATAGGCTGATTAAACCTGTCAATTAATGGATAATAAACTTTTTTTTTGTTTCAAAACATGAGACGGCACATTTAAGGTACTCAAGAGCATGTTTAAAGTTTAATAACAATATGAATAATGCATACTATTTTATTTAATGCAGTTGAGTTAAAGGTAAGATTCCACATTCATGAAGAAATCCAAATGAGGTAATGCGTAAATTAAAACAGAAAACAGTCAAAAGCCACTGATAGAGCTCCCTCACCTGGCTGCCTGCAGTATAGCACACCTGGCGCCGCCCTCAGTACAGTCACGTTATCATTCATACAGATTTGAGCTGAATAAAAGAGAGTACAAAGCTTTAACTTATGCTTCAAACAAATGCTCAAAATGGCCCCTATATATTAACGAAACAATACACAGCTCCAGAAAAAAGCTTGTGTTTAGTCCTGGTCTAGTTCAGGTTTAGTTTCGGGTTTTGTCCCAATTTATTTCCAGTCTTTCGATGTGGTCTGTGTGCCATTGTACGGGAATCGAACCAGGGACTGTCATACAGTGCAAGCCAAACACTTTGAGAAAACACTGAAATTCATAACACGATAAAGTGTTACAAAACAAGGCCTCAACATCTGTTCTGGACAAGCGGCTCTCCACAGGTCTCACATGCGACGCTGCCAAAAATCTGTTACTCACTGCATCACGACCAAGCTTCAGCGGAAATGAGAGCGAGGAGAGAAAAACACGGTGCGTTTTCATTTAACGGTTTTCAAAGTCAGTCAAAGTCAAACTCTTGAAAAGTCAAAATCATTCGTGCATTTCGAGTTTGTAAACGTGTGTTAAAGGCGTTGGGACACAGCGTGTTTGTCGTTAAAGTGTTGTTGTTTTGTATTGTGTGTGTGCAGCAGATGGTTGATGCAGTTTTATAGTTCCACAGACCACCATAAACAGGCTATGTTCACGCTGGAGGTCTTGATACTCGATTCAGATTGGCGTTCACATTGCAAATAAAAGGCGAATCACTTTTCATGTGGGAACCAAACTGCCCTGAAGTAAGGTTTAATCTGTTAAATTTCGGTCTCTTCCCGTGTAAAAATAGATGTCTCCTGTTTAATTTCAGCGTAGAAGAAGTCAGATTAATGTGACCTGAGTGTTCAGACTGCAGTCTATTTGCATGTGCAGAAGAACAGGACGGATCCAGGAGCTGAGCTGTTGTAGTATTATGAGATCCGACTATAATAGAGCTGTAGTCGACTGAAGACCGGCCCTATCGATTAGTCGACTGAAATCTGTGGCAAAACTTGAAGTCTCTCTGTATCTGACCCAAACTGCACTCAAAAGACCACAACCGCACTGAAGTTCATGCAAAAAATAACAATTTATGCAGAAAAATAATAGGTAAGAGTGTATTTGTAAATATAAATTCACGATTCACTCCAAAATCTTTAGCCAACTCACTCCATATCTTCTCTTTTTTACTGTTTTGTCAATCTGGTACAAGCATCTCTGCCATTGTGCTTAATGTAACTGTACACTGTCCTAATAAACGAATAAAGAAAAAGAAAGATATAAATCCTTAAGTTGATTAATATAAATGTTGGTCGACTAAAACACCATCAACCACCGATTAATCAACTGAAGGATTACAGTCCTAGACTTTGATGAGGAAGCATCATTTGCCAAAACAAGAAGTCAAATACTTTTTGTTGTTGCTGTTTTAGAATGTGTCTTTTTTTTTTTTTTTTTACAAAGTTTTTATAAAGAAAAATATAACTTTATAACTGCGTTGGGAGATGCCATTTTGACTTAGCTGTGGCTCCATCTACTGGCTGTAGAGGCAATTACACACATGTAAATATATACCCACAATGCTTTGCAGTAAAGAGTGGATCTGACGAAGTTGTAATTATTGTGATTAGACGAAAGAAATGTTCAGAGCGAGTCTGGACATGATTTAAGGATTCAAAACAGCAAAGGATTGTGGGATAAATGACGTCAGCATCATCTTCGTCACAGATTGAAGGATCAGAACACAGTCTTGGAGTGTTTTAAAGTGGCTCCTACGCAAACTGTACAGTCTTGAACTTAACAAGATTTTTACAGAATGTGCACAAAGATTTGTTCATATCTAATGCTAAGCCTGATTTATTAAAGTCTAAAAAATTAGGTGGAATTTGAATTTTTAGGCCAGTTTTCAGTCAGCTGTAGTTTAGTCAAAAACATTACAATAAATCCAAAATCCCCTCTATACATTTTTTTAAATAACTAATATGTGTACAAAATGAACCAAGCCGAAAACCTGGTTCTGTTTTCAGATTGAAATGTCCCAAACATGTGCAACTTAGGCCGTTTTTATTTCTACATGAAAACATGACATGATGAAAAACATAATTTTTCTTACATTTATGTGAGTAAACTACAGGTTCACTGAAGGTTCAAACTGATACTTTTGAATTTAAGATGTTTTCCTATTCACCTGCAGAGTCTTGGGGCCAGAGAACATGAGATTGCTCTTCTTTCTGCTCCTTTTCATTAATTTTTTTAATAGATTTAACTGTATGATAATAGTGATGTCTTTTATGAATGACATAAAATAATATCACTCAGGCTTCTCCAGACGAATACAAACATCTGCAGAGTTTGATTCTACACTTGATCACATTATTGGCCGCTCATCGTTCTCTGTCCAGAAGTGACTGGACACATCCGACTGTGACGACGCAGTGAGGTGATAAGAGGAGAAAATCTTTTTAAATCCCCTATTTTTTCCACTAAACTGAAGCAGAAGGTGAAAGAGGGACGCGGCGTGCTCCTCGGGTGCAGAACGCCGTAATCACGATGAGTCCGGGTCAGTGGTCTGGACCCAGACTTGAGCTGCTCCGGCCAAAGGAACCACTGGCACCAGAGAAAAGAGCATTATGGAGAAAAACAAAACCTGCAAAACATCTGATCTGGGAACAAACATGGATCTCCGAACCACTTTAACAGGTACAATTTGGTCCATTTGACTTAATGGGGAGAGAATGGATCAGTCGCAGAGCATTTGTCCAAAGATATGAAAGCCAATGGTTTGTTCTAGCCAAGAAATCTTTAACAAAAGGCAAGGTTAGTTTGAGTGTTTGTAGCGAACAAATTGTTCACAAATCAATTCAAAGTGCTTTAAAGAACAAGAAAAGATGCACTAAAATAACAAAACAAACACATTAAAACATAAATAATTATTAAGAAATACTTAATCCAGTGCTCAATATAGAAGAATAACCTAAGATTACATTTTGTTCATTATAGACCATAATCTGTTGTGATCTAAAACTTAGTGCTAGACATAAATAACAGAAAAAGCCCATAGAACTATAATAAAACCTGGAAGATTAATCCAAAATGGCCGCGCTGTTTATCCCTATGGAGTGTGCTCACTGGCGCATGACCCCAAAAAAGTTTCTTACTTCCGCATTACTTCCTGATATGGAGGCTGCCATCTTTGCTTTAGGGCGCCATGTGACGACAATCCCCCACTTCATATAAAAACGGTAATTTTGGTGATTTTAGAAACTATTTTATTTAAATACCGATAATAATTCAGTACTGTCTGCAATTATAATGTGCAATGATAGATAAAGGCTGGTTCCAAGAGGCTGCAGTACCTCGCACGGCCACTAATCAATCTGGGACCACAGACAGAGGGGGCGTGCCTTATCCAGTTCATTTAATACATCCATGAAAAAGCCTCACTGACTTCCTGTTCAAAACTACAGAACAGACAAGCCCCGCCTCTTCATAGAGACATTTCCTTAAGCAGCAAATTTGGGGGCAGCAGTGGCTCAGGGGTAAAGCTTTCACCCCCAAATCCAAAGGTTAATGCTTCAGTCCAGCCGAGAAATCATTTCACTTGACTCTTCTGAAAAAAATAAATAAAAAACAACAACCCCCCTGTGAACCCGACTCTCCTGAAGAGGGCAGCGCGCCGGGAGCTGCAGGTGGCTATCAGAGCTAATGAGGCTAACAACCAGCTAAAGCTACTGCTGTTTGTCCTGCTGCTGTTTATCGCTGCACGTCCGTCAAACTCAGCTCAGTGAAAGTGGTGAGTACAAATCGTTCTCGTCTACTGTTTGATTAAAATCAGGGGGCTCCAGGTATTTGTTTTTACCTAGTTTTACCTTTTACTTTAAGACGAAACTATCTCCTCACAGTTGTTGGATGCTAATATTGCTTCCATATTCATTTGAATATTTGCTCAAAGTCAGTGTGGACAAATCGATCTATGCAAGGGAACATCACATTTCTGTCTCGTTATAGCCCTTTTAATTCAGTAGATCTATACAGCGGTTCCCAACCTTTTTTTTTGTCTGGAGTGCCCCCTAAGCTTTGTCTCACACACAGAGTACCCTTTAACTTAAGTTTCAGGCAGATAAATGAGTTTAACTAGTCGCATATTGTCAATAATTACAATTATATTTTATGTTTTAATTATATTTATGGTCCAAGATACTCCAAAAAGATGCTAAATTTACAACTAATAAGAGTTTTTAGTCAGATAAGAGTACATTTCATTGTCTTTTATAACCTTAAACCTTTCCAAGTACCCCCTGGAAATAAAATAAAAAATGTAATATTGTATGTAATAATGAGGAAGTAAAATAAACGAAAAAGAAAACTGCTTCAGTGCTTGGCGTAAACGGAGAAGTGAAGCTTGCGCACGTCTCGAAACCACACGGGAACCTACAATTCTGAGAGTGTGATTGACAGCAAGAGTCAATGAAAAATGCAACGTAAAGGTCTATGGGTCTGTTAGGCATAAACAATCATAAATGTTTTCACTCTTCTACAAAAGGAAGACAAAATAGAACCACCAGCAGTACCTCATAACCCAATTATAATGTTTATAAAATGCAATTCGTGCAATATGTCAGCTTTTTTCTGACCAGCCTCAGCCGACCCGAGATAAAACCTGCCGCTGACCCGTTACACATGCAGTGGCACACCTTGTGAAAGTGCCATTATCTTTGGTGCAATGTGGTAAAGTCACACATCGTTTTACTGTTTACACTCAAACGCACTGTTTAAGATCCGTTTGAAGTCGCTAATGCACTCAGCGCAAAGGCTTTTAGCAGAGTTTGGGACTGTAAAGCAGCCTGGTTCGTGCCGGAGTCGACCTGACAGCAGAAGTCTATGACCCGTGACTTGCTTTTTCACGCTGGAGCATCGTTTTTGTTGTTACGATGTGGTTAAAACTGTATCGATCACATGGCTGCTCCGTGTGCACAAAACACCATTCTCTTCTGCTTGTAACAATAAGAAAACTCGAAGTGTGATTTATTGCTATTCAAAACCTCGCGATAATCGATAATATAGATGAACATTTTAGCATAACATTAGCCCTTTTGAACTACTGAAAAAAGTTCCAGCAATAGTGAAATAACACAATAAAGCACACTCGTATATTCATAGCGGAGTTTGTTCTACTTTCTGCAGCGTAAATGTCACAAAAAGTAAGAAAAGGAACCTGATGGTGCATTAAATAGTGACTGACGATTAACTATTTAGCCCAAAAAATATTGTGTCGTTTTTTTTCATTGAGCGAGAATTTTCATTCATTCATTCATTCATTTTCTACCGCTTATTCCCGTTAGGGGTCGCGGGTGACTGGAGCCTATCCCAGTGACTTTGGGCCTTAGGCGGGGTACACCCTGGACAGTGGCCAACTCAACGCAGGGCTGACACAGAGAGACAGAGACAAGGACAGACAACCATTCACTCTCACATTCATACACTAGGGACAATTTAGAGTTCTCAGTTAACCTACACAGTCATGTCTTTGGACGGTGGGAGGAAGCCGGAGAACCCGGAGAGAACCCACGGTAACACGGGGAGGACATGCAGACTCGTCTTCTCTCTCTTTTTTCAATTGGCGTTGTAAATCAAATTGCATCTTTGAGGGTGAAATTGTTCTCTTTGCACAGTTAAACAAACGGAAAAATACAAAAGTTATATTCCCTAGTTTGTTAAACAAGCAACGGAACATGCATTTTGGACCTGAACAATCCAAACCTGTTCTACTTTTTCTCATTGCGCTATCCAAACTGCCCCGGGTCCACCTTTTATTGTTCTGAGAGAGGTTATTGCTTGTTTAATTTCCCGTCCTCCATAATTTGCCGCATGTTTAGAATGGACTGCACTTTGATGGATGTTCTTTAATTCTCTCCCTCCTTCTGTTCCTCTCTTCACGGCTCTCTGTTAAGCCCGTGTCCTGAGGCTGTTGTGATCCTCGCTCTCCCACACACTTTCAGCTAATCTGAACATCCAGCGACGACAGAAGCAGAGCCAGGATGCCAGCACTGCAAGGCTGAAATACCAGCACTTAGACCGCACCAAGGCTGAAATACCAGCACTTACGCCTAGTGTACACTGAGTCCAGTCCGGTTGCGGTCCGGGACCCGTGCGGGTCTCTTGCAGATTGCCTGTCACACCAGCTCCGGTTAACTGTGGTCCGTTTTTTACGAAAGCCACGTAGATTCACGTGGTTTTGCGCGAGAGCACTCGTCAAATGACATGAAAGCCGCACCAGACCGCTGCGGCGTCCGGCAAAAATAGACTTCTTGCGGATTTTTTACGGAGACCCGCGTGGCTGCCGGACCCGCGGCCGCAGAGCTCCGAGGTCGGTGTGACAGGGCGCATTGATTTCTAAGTCTTGCGGGACCATGCAAGGCTGAAATACCAGCACTTAGACTGCACCAAGGCTGAAATACCAGCACTTAGACCGCACCATGCAAGGCTGAAATACCAGCACTTAGACCGCACCAAGGCTGAAATACCAGCACTTAAACCACACCATGCAAGGCTGAAATACCAGCACTTAGACCGCACCAAGGCTGAAATACCAGCTCTTAGACCGCACCAAGACTGAAATATCAGCACTTAGACTGCACCATGCGAGGCTGAAATACCAGTACTTAGACCGCACCATGCAAGGCTGAAATACCAGCACTTAGACCGCACCATGCAAGGCTGAAATACCAGCACTTAGACCGCACCAAACCATAGCTCGCACTTTTTACAAGCACTGTGTAAGAACCACCATAAAACCACAACTAAACCAAAACTAAACCAAGACTAAAATGGCCGTAAACCAGGACTACACTGGGGCAAAAACCAGGTCAACGTAAACCACGACTAAGCAAGAATAAACTGGTACAAAACTGTCCCTAAACCAGATCTCAACTGGGCCTAAACCAGATGTAAGCCAGGCCAAAGTAAACTAGTATCAAACCAGGAGAAGACAAAGACTAAAGCAAGATTAAGCAGGATTAAACTGGCCATAAACCAGGTCTTAACCATGCCTAAACCAGGTCAAAGTAAACCAGTACCAAACCAAGACTAAACCAGGACTAAACTAGCACTAAATCGGGTCTTAATTGGGCCAAAACCAGGTCAAAGAAAACCGCGACTAAGCAAGGTAAACCAGTACAAAACAGGCCCTAAACCAGGTCTTAACTGGGCCTAAACCAGACCTAAACCGGGCCAATGTAAACTAATACAAAACCAGTACAAGGCAAAGACTAAAGCAGGATTAAACTGGTGCAAAACCAGGACCAACCTAGCCCTAAACCAGGTCTTAACTGGGCCTAAACCAGATCTAAACCAGGCCAAAGTAAACTAGTACAAAATCAGGACCGAACCAGGACTGGACTTAACCTAAAAAAGGACAAAACTTTGGCTAATTGGAGTGTGAGACTGCAGATGCCAAATGTCCATAAAGACACATAAGCAAAAAGAATCTAAAAACGAATCAAAAGAGGAAGCAACTTGATAAACTGACGGCTCACCTGTAAATACACGGTCAGAACACTTTGGAAGTAGTGCTAAGTTTAGTGTTTAACATCATAAAATCTCCATTGGTTTGGACTGGACAGAATGTTTTAGATTAAGCACTGTCTAATTCTATATTCTAAAATATTTTTCAAATCCTGATTTTTGGCAGCTCAGGCTTGACAGGGTTATAAACGGTTATGAGGACTTTGCAAATTCTGACCAAACTTCAGTCTGTGACTAACCTCTGGTTCACTCTGGGGCTGCTTCTTGGATAATCCGATCAATTTCTGAAAAACTCAAATTTCATAGCAACCCTTTAAAAAAACTCTTCAGGTTTGACTTTTAGTGAACAGACCCAACCTCTAGAGAGAAAGGGAGTCGATGGAGCGAGAGAGAAATAGGGGTGAGAAGGAGAGGAACGAGAGAGACTGAGCAAGAAGAAAGACTTTTATTCTAGTGTATGTCATGTTCTGTATCTGTCTTATTTGGTTTTCTGTTTCAGTGTGGCAGCCTTTTTGTTCAAGACAAATTTCCTTTGGAAGAAAATAAAGTAATGTAGAATCTTGAATTTTAAAATGGGGGCATAGAGAGAGAGAGGGAGAGAGAGCAAATGGCAAAGTGAAAGAAGAAAGTGTGAGCTGAAAGATGAAGAGGGAGAAAAAGAGGAGGCCGAGAGAGAAAGGGAGAGAGCGAGAGGGGTGAAGTGAAGAAAAGACTAAAAGGTGGTGAGAGAAAGAGAAGAAAGCCACTGAAACTCACTCTCTTCAAGCAGAGAACACCTGAGCTCTCAAATCAAATCAGCTCTCTGTTCCTCGCCTAATTTTAAATCTGAAGCTCTTACGACTTGTGGTTCTTTAAAGGTTCACTGCCTAAAACTCAGACCATTTACTGAAATACAAAAACTCTCCCACAGCAGCCGCCTGACACTTCAAACCTGATTTACAAGACGTAGCTTCTCCCTGCTTTAAACTTTTACCTCGCCGTCTTCAAACGTCTCACAAATCATACTTTTGAAAACAGAGAAGTAACAGTTTTACGTAAAAAGAAAGGCTGGTTTGAAAGAGGTTTACTATTTTTGTGAAGAAAGAAAATTAAATAGGAATGTTCTGAGATATAATCCTCCCTCTGTCTACAACAACCTCATAACACCTCAGCAGAAATCAAACCAGTCAAATGGTAGTTGAATAAAAGTCGAAAACATCTTGATTTCAAAAACATTGTGCCGATTAGTACTTTTTAAACCTTTTCTACAATAACTGTTGAGACTTTTTCAGATTATTTCTATGGACAATCCTTTAAATACGATCATATCCCAAGTATTAAGACACAAAAGTGCGTAATGACAGTTATTTCTTCGTGTCGTCTGCACTTAGATGGAGCAAACAATCATAATCTTTTTTTGTTGTCTCTGTTTTTAGCTGTTGCTGCAACAAAGCAATGCATTAAAGTGAGACAATCTTAAATGTAAAGGACACGCATTCTGCTACTGTGACTTTGAGCTTTTAACCATATTTTAACAATGTTCTGTCATCGAAAACATACCTGGAATAGCATTTAAGAAAATATGCTTTAGAAATCTATGAATGAAGTGGAGTAAGTAAATAATAAAACATCTTTAGGAGCAGATTGGACAAGTGCATGAAAGCCTATTTGTCAAGAGAGCAAACTAGCCAAAAACTAAAAACAGCCTTTTGCCAGCCTTAAATGAAGAAGTTTACAATTTGATTATTATATCATGTAGATTTAGATGATACGGCATCATGATATTTCAGATAGTGTTACAGGTGTTCTCAATAAAGTCTGAATGTTCGTCCACTCTGACCCCTCCGTGACCTCTGCTGACCTCTGTACTCTTACATTGCATCATTTACCATCACAAATCCCAGTGTTCGCTTGTGTTCGCTTGTGTTCGCTTGTGTTAGCTTGTGTTAGCGCTAGCCTGCTGTGGCAGTCGGCAGCAGGAGATTCCCCAGACGAGCTCAGGGCTGAATAATTGATGTGTTGGTGGGAAAACTGATCCACGGTGTGCCGGGACGCCGGGGTCCTCGCTCTGAGAAAAGACCAGGCCCCGGCCAGAACACAGAGGACTTCAAGAGGAGCACGGGAGAGAAAACGTGTGCGTGTAAATCATAGACCGTACATATCAGTGGACAGCGTTAGCATGCTAGCCGCCGCGTTCCAAATAGGAAGCAGCTATGGAGGCGCTCCTGGCTCCATAAAGCCGAGCTGCCATTCACTTTCTGTTGGGACACTGGTGCCCTTTACTCTGTAAAAAAATTTTGACACTAAAGTTTTGACACACTCTACATGATCCTGGTGTTTTTTCTCGTTGTTCATAAATCAAGTTATTAGCAATAATAACTGACCAATCAGGTGCTTCCTTTTCCAGGGGCCGTTTTCGCTCGTGTTAGCAACAGGTTTGATTGACAGCTAGCGCCGCACGTTGCCGCCGTCTCCTCTCGCCGAGGGGCGGAAACAACCGCGCTCCTGATTAGTCCGTGTGGTTGCCACGATATGCACTCGTATTTCCAAATATGGAGTCTGGCTTCACTTTAGCCGCTATAACTGCTAGCCGCGATGGGCTTCATTTGGCTGGAGCCAAACGCTATGAGTGACGTCACAATCCCATAGTCCACTGATATGTACGGCCTATGGTGTAAATGCTGGGTGTTCCTACACAGAGGTGTGTGCGGTCACAATGTCACAATGAGCACAATTAGCACAGTTAGCACAATGCTAAAATGCCTACCGTCATTTCTTTTACAATACTAAGGAAAAGGCGTGACATTTGATAGTGGCAAAATTTGAATATCAAGTACATTGTCTTTAGTTAAAACCTATTGTTAAAAACCACCTCAAAAAGAGAGAGAAATGTCAAGTACAAATGATAAAAAGAAATATTGCTGCACATTTGTGATTCATTTTATGATCTATTTGCTCTTTGTGAAATATTTGAACCTCAACGAATGCAGTTACAGACACATTTTAGCAGATTCCTGATGCTTTGTGAAAATATTGTTCAAAAAATGTTATTGTGATAATCCCAAAAAAATATTTTGTCAAGATTTTGAATCTTAACAAGAGGAACAAGTCCATTGACGTTCTCTTCAAAACTGCAGTTGATTCTGTGCTGCTGGCCCCGCCTCCTCAGAGTGACATGTCCCTGTAGCAAGCAACACATTTACATTGTTTTTATTTTAGAAGAATGGCGGTGTCACTTTCATTTGGTGATATTCAGATTATACAGTTTCTTTCATCGTTCAAGTTTGGCTTTAAACAGGCTTCAAACTGCACAGCATTATCAGAAAACAACGTACTTGAGCTGAAAGCGCTGTGTGATTGTTTTTTTGTTTTTTTTTTTCATACATAACAAACGCTGCAAAAACATGAAGCTGTTTTTAAACTTCAGTTGTTTTTACACCATTATGTAATGTAATATATTAGTGTTCAGAAAACACATTTTCAGACTATTCTTCCTAATACATTCAGTATGACATTTAACTTGTCCGTCTCCATGGAGATAAGCAGGCTCCGACACTAGGCCAGGTTGGATCTGTGGAAAGGCTAGTGTGCTTGATGAATTGATGCAATCAGATTAATGCCATATTGTGGAACATTCTTGGCTAAGCAGTAAACTGTCCACGGAGAAAAGCAGGTGGTGGACCTCTGACCAGGAAGGGTGCATTGTGCACCTTTAAATAACCTTTATACCTTAATAAACTTGGCAGAAGGCTTGAACATTTAGTTGAGATTAAACCCGTCTCTTCTTTACGATGAGGGGAGTGATAATTCTGCCTGTTTTGTCTCCTCGTCAAAGAATGTGACTGTGTTCAGGAAAACACTTTGAAAAGCTGTTCTGTCCTCAGCTTCTGTCTCACAAACTGTAGAAGAAAAACACATTTAAAGGAAGATTTCAAGCTTTCAGCTCGTCGCCATCACAACAGTGTCACTGTGCAGTCACTTTGCTCTGGCTTTTAGTACGAGAAAACTGTTAAAAATGTGTTACAAACTCTGAGGAGCTGGAAGTATCTCTTAAGGCTCAGAACACTGCAAGTCTCAAACACACAATGAAAAAGCACAATGCAACTGTGACGTATTGTTACAGATTTGAATGTCAAGATTTCAGTGTTTTATTATTCACATCATTAGAATCTTAATCCACTTTCACATTGTCTACGGAAGATTATCATTGCTCTATTACACTTTGAATCAAACTTTCAGAATATTAAAGTAAAGTTAATGTGGCATAAACAGCCAGATAAAAAGCACTTTACATTTAGGTTTACTTTTTTAGACCTTGGTCCTTTAAGAGAGACTTAAAGGACAAATATTATGCAACATTGACTTTTTTGTGCTTTTAATCATGTTCTAACATTGTTTCATCATCAAGACATTCATGGACTAGCATTTAGCTTCATTCACGCTAGTTTGATGAATCCTGGTTTGAAAATCTTCTCCTTTCCAAGCTTTAAAAACACTCCATTCTGAGTTCTGTCAGTGTTTGAAGTGCTGTTTTTAACTCCATAGATCACTGTCAGGCTTGTTCTGAGCATTTCTGTCGTCACGATCTTTACAACTGCATGACAGCTCAACATGGCTAGCATTACAGAGCGGTGTTTTTAAAACTTTTGAAATGACCTCTGCAGCCAGTAGGTGGAGCCATAGTTTAGTTACTCTGGCATCTCACAAGGCTGTGACAATATTATATTGTTGTTGTTTTTTTTTACTTTTATTTTTAGTTCTGAAACATGAGATGTCAACGTAAAGATACTTAAGAGCATGTTTAAAGGCCAATTGACCTTATTCTGCCCCGCCCACTTTTGCAGTTTTTTGCACTTTTGTTGTAAACGCACTTTCGTTTGACGAGAACTCCGTTAAAGCTAATGATGAACGAGGGAAAAGTCTCGCCGCTAAAACGTTACATAAAGTAGATTGATTTGTGTAAAATGTTCAATGAACACGAGCAACAACAAGTCACAATGCATTGATTTCCTGGTCAGTCTGAAAACGCCTTTTTAGTCCATGTAGAACTTATTTTATGTTGAGCTCATCTGCTCCATGTAAACTACAACGGAAACAAGACAGCGGCGCGTACGGCAACTTCAGGAATAAGGTGAATAGCAATACAGATAATGCATAATATTTGTCCTTGAATTTACTTCTGAATTCTCCCGTTTATTATTTTTAAATTCTTCTGATTTCATTGTGACCTGAATAACATTTTCAAGAAACAGATTAGTTTTCTTTATACCTACAGACATACTTAAAACCACTTAATGCCACTGACACGACAAGTCAAAGAAGGATAGTCTCAATATTCAGACTTAAACAAACCAAACTGTAAAACATGAGTGCAATGGAAAAGTACTGACAATGACTGTTAGTATACAGTGGTATTGGCAGTAATTTAACACACACTTCTCCACATTAGCAAGTTATATCTGCTCCTCCCACTTCTAGTTCAGTGAAATTGCTCTGGTACTAATTGTTACTTTTTTCCGCTGTGGGAGACTAATTTGCACTTTCTGAATTTCTGGAAACAAGGTCTCTTTTCACTTCCACAAAACTTCAACCGTTTTCAAACTCTAAGAAACATTTTAAAGAAAGTCGACTTCAAAACTGAAACCGTCAAAAGTGTCGGAGTTAACAAGCCGAGTCTGTGGGGGGCATCAACGCAAGACTTTCCTATTTGAATTTGTAAATTGGCAAAGTTAGACGCAATTAAAACGTTCTGTGTTCACCAAAGAAAACAAACAAGTTACTCATGCAACAAATCTGTGTTTTTATGGTCGATTTAGAAGCAGGATAGATGGACACTGTTTGAAATAGACTTAGACATAGACAAATTCGATGTGGGTGATGTGATGAAGGGAGAGAATGTTAGATTTGTTTGTGAAAATATCTCCTCGAGGGCCAGACACAGATCGAGAGGCTGAGGAGGCTGAGTTAGACCTTGGGAGACATGTCAAATTTGTAGCAGCAATTTGTCTCTTTTTTTGGTTGAATTATAAAGATATTCTAAAAATCTCCATTGGAAGTTTCTGTAAGTGTCCAGTTGTAGAAGAGACTGATGTTCCTCTCAGATTGAATCATATGTTGGACCTTATCATTTATTCATTTGTTTTGGTCAGTCCAGACTCGGTTTGGGACAGTTCTCATCAAGGTTTTGGCCCAATTTTCTTGTGGGACTCGGATGATTAAAGTGCATATGACAGATTAGACCAGGGGTTCTTAACCGTTTTTACCTTGAGGCCAGACTTTTTCTGTCTAAAGTAACTTGAGGCCCAATCTCATATTAAATGTATTATATTTTAGTGATTGTGCGGCCCTCAAGGAGGTGCTCGCGGCCCTACTTTGGGCCCCGGCCCTATGGTTAAGAATCACTGGATTAGACGACACATTTCACTAAAACATAACGAACATGATTATACTTCAGATTTTACTAAACATTTTGCCTATTTGTGCCCAGTTTGACCGTGTTTGGAAAATGTATAATGTTACTTCCTGGTTGAAAGTGACCAGCAGATGACATACAGTATGTCGAGGTAATTCAACAACAGCAACCATACTATAAACCAGGGCCAAAACCCACATAAATGACACAATAGTTATCGACAATAAATAAAACCTGATAACACCTTTGTCTTGTTGGATGATTGTTAAACATTTGGCTCGTGAGCTGCAAATTGTGCCTGTATTTTCAGTGGTACACTTAAAAAAAAAAAAAATCTAAAATTACAGGTGCTGAGTTCTAAAACGGAATCCCTCTGTGATGTCATCAAAAAGCGACAGACCATTGGAAATAAAAATATGGTTAACATTCAACTGAAACATTTTTTTTTTGACAGATTAAACTGTCATTCAACAAAATAAATGCATTATCAGATATTATTATTTGTCACAAAAGAGTGTGCAATTTATATGGATTTTGGGATTTGGCCCTTGTTTTCAAAATGGTTGCTAGGTAACAGTTGTAGAATGATCTCCACCTACAGTATGACACATTTCCTGGCCATGACCAACCAGGAAGTACAATTATAAACAAGCTGGGGACAAATAAAGAAAATGTTTAGTCAAATCTTAAAAATAATCATGTTCACTATGTTTCGGTGTGAAGTCTAACCTCATCTAAACTTAAAAATATAAAATGAACATACGTGACCGTGCCAATGGCCAAAGATTTCTCTGCTTGAAGTTTGAAAAAAGATTCATGATTACATTATAATTGATGAAAAAAATGATTGTGTTTGGAGGACATCCACAAGACAGAACATTCAAACTCCACTTTTGTGCTACGCCCGGGAGTCAAACCAGGAACCTTCTTGACATGAAAAGAGTTTGAAAAGAGACAGGCTAAATAAATCGTTTGAAGGTTTGCATTTTCTTTTGCATTTTCTCCTTGTGTCGTAATGAAATGGCATCTTAGAAAAGTTTTGGAAGTGAAGTTTTTCTGTTTCCGTCCTAATGAGCACAACAAAGCCGCGCTCTGCTGCCGGTCTCTAAAACATTAAGCGTATCTAAATCTAATTACTGTACCCAGCGCGTGTGTTCAGAGGTTGTTGAACTTGCAGCTTTGTTCTGGAGATGTTTAAGTTGGTTTAAGAGTGAGTCAATCACAGCAGCCGCTCTCTTAAGTCACCCACTCTGAAGTTTGCTTATTACCTCGTCACAGTTTTATGTCGACTCCGACTGAAGGATCGCGCCCCATTTTCAGTCGACTTCAAACCTGCTGCTCCCTGGGTATTTCTGCTGCTTGCCTCATTTTCCTCTCTCTCTCTCTCTCTCTCTCTCTCTCTCTCTCTCTCTCTCTCTCTCTCTCTCTCTTTCCTCCCACCCTCTCTCTTCTTCACTTGTCTCTACGCCCTCACCCCTTCTCTTGTTTGCTCTCCTCTCGCTCTCTCTCCCCTATTCATCTCCCAAATCAATCCTCTCTCTCTCTTCCTTCGCCCAAATGATCTGCTCCTTCTCCTTCACATCTGTCACAAATGCAAACTACAAACTATGTCCTCCTCTTCTACTTATTTATCTGTCTACTTAAGTTAAATTATCGCTAATAAAGCACTGGAAATGCGACTCATTTTACTGTTGAGGCTCAGGTTTAATGGTTGTTTTATGTTTCCTGCAGAATACATACTTCGTCAATATTTAAAGTCGATCGCTAAAATTGTTATATTTAAGATTTTACTAAGCATTTTTCCTGTTTGTCCCCAGTTTGACAGTTTTCCTAATGTTTATAATGTCACTTCCTGGTTGGTCATGGGCAGCAAATAGGTGGAGGCAACTGTTTCCAAGCAACCGGTTTGAAAACAACGGCCAATACCCATATAAATTACACAAAAGTTATGATTTGACAAAGTGTCATACCTGATAATGCCTTTATTTTGTTGAATGAGCGTTTAAACTGTCAGAAAGATGTGTCAGTTGAATGTTAACTGTCTGTGTATTTTCAACTGTACGTCGCTTTTTGATGACATCACTGAGGGATTCCATTTTAGAGCTCAGCAGTACTCCCTGTCATTTTAAACTTTAATTTTTCAAATATTGTTCGCAAACTGCAACTTTACAGATGATCATATGTGATAAATATTTAATACAAGTGCCCTCGCACCAAACTAAGCTAAATTACAGAAAAATTACATATAAACTCTTTCTTCATTTGTCTCTCTTAATTCTCCCTCATCGTTTCTGTCCCTCTCACTAACACACAGCACTTGCATCTCTCCTCTTTCCTCTCTCTATCTCCTCCACTCTCTCTCACTTCATTCTCTTCTCTTTCTCTTATTTTTTCTCTCTTTTCTTACTCGGCCCTTTGTCCCTTCTCCTTTCTCTCTCTTTCTCTTTGCACCTTTTCTCTCCTTGTCCTCCCTCTCCTCTGTCCTCTTTTCTTTCCTTTCTCATCCGTTCTCTCTCGCTCTCTCTTCTCTTTTCTCACTCTTCTCTATCTCATCTCTCCCTTTGTCTCTTCTCCTTTCTCTCTCTTTATCTTTGCACCTTTTCTCTCGTTGTCCTCCCTCTCTTCTGTCCTCTTTTGTTTCCTTTCTCATTTTTTCTCTCTCGCTCTCTCTTCTCTTTTCTCACTCTTCTCTATCTCATCTCTCCCTTTGTCTCTTCTCCTTTCTCTCTCTTTGCACCTTTTCTCTCCTTGTCCTCCCTCTCTTCTTTCCTCCTTTCTTTCCTTCCTCATCCTTTCTCTCTCGCTCTCTCTTCTCTTTTCTCACTCTTCTCTATCTCATCAGTCCTTTCGTCTCTTCTCCTTTCTCGTTCTTTGTTTCTTTGCACCTTTTTTTCCTTATCCTCCCTCTCTTCTGTCCTCATTTCTTTCCTTCTTCATCCTTTCTCTCTCACTCTCTCTTCTCTTTTCTCACTCTTCTCTATCTCATCAGTCCTTTCGTCTCTTCTCCTTTCTCGTTCTTTGTCTCTTTGCACCTTTTCTTTCCTTGTCCTCCCTCTCTTCTCTCCTCTTTTCTTTCCTTTCTCATCCTTTCTCTCTCGCTCTCTCTTCTCTTTTCTTACTCTTCTCTATCTCATCAGTCCTTTTGTCTCTTCTCCTTTCTCATTCTTCGTCTCTTTGCACCTTTTCTTTCCTTGTCCTCCCTCTCTTCTGTCCTCTTTTCTTTCCTTCCTCATCCTTTCTCTCTCGCTCTCTCTTCTCTTTTCTCACTCTTCTCTATCTCATCAGTCCTTTCGTCTCTTCTCCTTTCTCGTTCTTTGTCTCTTTGCACCTTTTCTTTCCTTGTCCTCCCTCTCTTCTGTCCTCTTTTCTTTCCTTCCTCATCCTTTCTCTCTCGCGCTCTCTCCTCTTTTCTCTCCCCCTCTCTCTCTCTCTCGATAATGAGTCCGTTGCATTTCAGAAGTCGTTAAAACAAACCCCTCTCGCTCTGTGCCTCCTCTTCCTCTTGTATCCAGGTTATTTGTGATCACGGCTCTCCCAGGGACTCATTCTCCTCCCGACACACTTTTTACTTCTATCGTTTGATTTTCCTTCTCAAATTCCCAAACGCAGACGGCATGCATCCTACCTCCGCACGGCTCAGATCTGGCTCATTTGCATACAGGAAGTTTGAGGAAGTAAGTTCAGTAAGTGTTGAAATAGGTTACATAATGACTGAAATCCTCTGTTTGCACGTCTGAAGTCATCTCTGGTGGCGTTATGTGTCGGTGAAGAGTAGATTTACTTTTTAAATTTCACAATGAGAGTTAGATAATAAGGAGCCAGCAATAGCCAGCATTTAATTTATAAGAATGGCCAAAAAGTAAACATAATATGGCAAACATAATATTGACAAAATGGTGGCGGAGGGCTTAGAACTCTGGCTTCACAATAAGAAGGTCGTTCTGTGTGAAGATTTCCAGCAGAGGAATATAAATAAATAAATATAAATGCATTTAATCAACCCAAAAAATTGTTTCAAGCACAATTGTTATGCAAAATTGACTTTTTTTGCTTCTGTTCTAACATTGTTCCGTCATCAAAAACATACCTGAAGTTGCATTTAGCTTTGATGGTTAGAAAACCCTCTGTCTGCTCTTTAAAAACGGCAACTACAACTGATAGCCTAACTCACATTTCTTCACAAAGCTCATTTTTAGCTTGTGTAAGCGCTATGCAGTGGATGGCGCCCAAACTCACTTAGTGTGGGGAAAAAGTGGAGATACAGATTTGATTAGATTTTTTGTACAAAAGCAAAATCTAAACCATGCCAAACTTAGGGTACTCAAGTGCATGTTTAAAGGCTAATAACAACACACACAAAAGAATGCATATTCATTCATTCATTTTCTACCGCTTATTCCCGTTAGGGGTCGCGGGTGACTGGAGCCTATCCCAGTGACTTTGGGCCTTAGGCGGGGTACACCCTGAACAGTGGCCAACTCGTCGCAGGGCTAACACAGAGAGACAGAGACAAGGACAGACAACCCCTCACTCTCACATTCATTCACTAGGGACAATTTAGAGTTCTCAATTAACCTACACAGTCATGTGTTTGGACGGTGGGAGGAAGCCGGAGAACCCGGAGAGAACCCACGGTAACACTCCACCCAGAGAGATCATGTGATGTTTGGGTGGTTCGGAATTCGAAACCACGATGTTGGGGTTGGTCTGGGATTCGAACCCACGATCTCCTTATTGAGAGGCAGAAGCTCTAGCCGCTCTACCACCGTGCACCCCTAGAATGCATATGGTTCCTTTCAATTCAAATTTTTCTTGGCCCTTAGTCTTCCTGGTGAACTGGCCCACATTGTCCTGAGAAGTACTATTTACAGCACATTTCAGATTCTCTACAATTCCAACCTATATAACTAACATTTTGGTGCAATACAAACCTGATATTAAGGCAATGAGATTGATTTGTGGCCCTCCGCTTGGTCTATATTTCAATATGTGGCCCTCGATAGAAAAAGTTTGGACACCCCTGGTCTAAACTATGACAAAAATTTATGTATGATTTTTTTGTTTTTGCAATAAATTCACAAATTAAATCAACTAAAAGTAATATAAGTCAAAGTGACTGATTCTGAATTGTCTTTGTAACATTTACCACGTTGAAGAAAACATGTCAACATTTGAGATGAGAGTGAGACATGATAAATCCACATATTTCAGGAACGACAGGATAAGACCCCATGGAGACTCAGGGACATGTTGCTGTTTTCACGCCGTCCCAATAACAAGAACATCTTTACAAACATTTTTCAGGCTCATGTCGAAACCTTGGCAACGTCTCATATTTCCGACCTTATTCTTTCAAAACCAGTTTCTGAGGTGCACCATAAATATTTGAACTCAACGACAAGCTTCACACATGCAGCTCTAAACAATGCATTCACGCTGTCAGACCTCAACAGAGACAAATCTGACACGCGGCTGTGTGCAAACAGATCGGGAATATACTGCAATATTTTAACATCATCAGTCATCCGGTCTTTACGCCCTTTAAGCTGCTGGCACTGATATGATTATGCAACTCTAAATGGATAAAAAGTATAAACAAACGCAGCCCAAAATGGATCCACGGAAGCTAACCTGATTAGCGTAAAGGCTATAGTTCTCTGATAACGCAGTGTTTTGCCGTCGGCTGCTTGTCCGTCATATTCAAATGAGCAGAGCCTGTTTTGGAGACTTATTAAAGCTCTAAATCTGTCAGACGCAGTGACAAAAGGAGCGGGTCTGTAAGGGGCTGGTTTGGCCCGGAGCGAAGCAGTGTATTTCACATCTTTACTGGTCTATTAGCGGAAAATGCTGAGAGGCACTGAGTGGAAGAATTATACGCAGCACAGACTAATTACACGTGTGTCTTTGCTTTTCTTTGGCCGTGGAGCTTTTGTTTTACTCAAATTAACTTTATAATCTGAAATGTAAACTGAAAGTAGTTTCTTGCTGTTGCAGTTGGAGATAAATGACACTTCAGCTGCCACACAACAATTATTTTGCTCAACATTGGGACTTAGAAACATCTTATTTAAAGGTTCTGTACACGATTTTTACAAATTTAAAACATGAATAATAGAATTAGTTTATTTTAAATTCTTTAAAGTAGCATCCAAAATATTCATCGCAGTGAGTTTTTAAGCGCGTCATGGTAAAGGTAACAAACATTAGTACACTTACGGTGCACTTCCTGCTTCTTATGGGGTAAAACGCTCTATAAATAGATGCAGAGTAAAAGTTGTGGTCTCATTTTTACCCGAATTGGTGCTTTTGCAATACATTGGTGCTGGGGCGACACAGATTTTACTTTATTACGTGAAAAAACTCAGGAACATGGACCATTTCTGTTTTTCACGTTTCAAAACAGTAAAAATAAGGTACAGCCAGAAAGATAACAAGTTCAACTGAGTGTGATTCCAAAGTCTGTATCAGTGACAAATAAGAGCGTGTTCCTGTTGTTTATCTGGTTTTCTAGAACTGTTTACTTGATTTTTTCTTTTCAGATGCTCGGTACAAACTAAATATTTAGCAGAGTTACAGAATTTTATATTTACAATCAGAGTTTAGCAACTTTTTCATATTTTGTTGTGTCGCAAATATGCCATTATGATGACTTTTCACAGGGTAAAGTTTCTAAAATGTTATTGTAAATCTTATGACAGTATAAAACTTTCAGCAGTATTTATTCTTCTATCTGATGAGATTTCAGTGTAACTGTAGTAACTCGTACTATTGTTTCATAGTCTTGCTAGAATGTTGCGGTTAAATGATGGCGCTGCAGCAGATTCGACTGGCTGTACATCTGTAGAGGTTTGCATATTTAACACTGCATTCATGATCCATATATACCCACAAAGCTCTGGCATACGTAAATGCATTCACAATGATGAAACTCTTGCAAATAGGCTCTGAAATATTAGAATTCTGCTGGTACAAATGTACAGCTGTGCCGTTAGGGGCAGTTACATCAGAGTCCAGTCAAACATGCGCAAGAATCACATCCATCTGTACAATATCTGAGTGTCTGATGACGAGAGCGTTCACTTCAGGGTTACACCGGCAGGAAGGAGTCGAGCTGTTGGGATTTAGTCGTTAAGTTGGTCGATGGCGTCTTTGTCGGCAATATTTGTGATTGCCGACTTGTTTTTACGGGTATTATAAGGATTTGAGCGTAAATGTATGTTTTTTTTTTCTATTTTTTTTACATGTGAACACCTAGTTTACTCGTACCTTTTTGCACAAATAGTTATTTTTGTATGAAATCCTGTGAGCTTGTAGAATTTAGAGTGCAGTTGAGGTCAGATATTTGGTCAAATCACAGAAATTGTTCATAGCTTTGAGAGTTTTTGACAGCACTGCACTTTGGCCCTTTTTTAGTTGAAGAATCGATGCACTGGGTTTGTCTTTACTACAGCGCTATTCATGGTTGTCAGAATGATGAGACATTAGGACTGTTGCCATAGAGATGAACAATAAAACGAAATAGTACACCTTTTAATGGGAAAAGGTCCACAAATTGTTGCATATAACAGGAAGCTGAAACTGGTGTATAAGGAGGTAATTGTGGCTTTGACTCCTGACTATGTTTGGACTGAATCTCACCTGAACACATTTTATTGTTGTGTCTTTGGGCAAGACACTTCACATCAGTCACCTTCTCCAGCATGTGGATAATTTATTTAAAAATATATAATGACCAAGCATTTGTGGCAACCCCTGACTAAATATAGAAGTGAAACAGCTTACATTAAATTCCCTGAAAAACAGCTTGTGATGACCTTCAAATATACTTTTTTGATCAGTGCTTCCCAAGGTGAGGTCCGGGGCCCTCTGGGGAGCCTCAGAGGCACTGTAGGGGGGCCCCCACATGTTGTCCACTTAACAATCATGAAAGAAAATTGAGCCTGAAAACCATTTTACATAATGTATTTGCTCATATTTACTACTTTAACATTACATATTCTTTTGAATATAGAGCAAATTATTAGTGGGGGGCCCCCGAGATCATCGGGTTGATACAGGGGCCGCGATGCTGCCGAGTTTGGGAATGGCTGTATTAGATTCATAACCTAATGTGATTTTTATTTTTTATGTATTATTTCTAAAGTTATTTACCTTTAAACTTGCTCTTGAGTGCCTTTATTTTGGCATCTCATGTTTTAGAACCTAAAATAATGTATCTGAAACACATTATATCAGTGATTTGTGTTAGGACTCCATCTCCTCGTAGCAGAGGGAAAAATTAAGATGGGGAAATAAACAAATGCTAGCTTGCCCCGACATACTGATGTGAGTACAGGTATAATAAACGTGATTTATGGCAGAAATGCGTGAAGTCTGTGATGATTTATGGAGTTAAAAACAGTGCAGGAGACCAGGGGGGAGTCATATGGCAAAAAATATACATCACAATTTTCTTGGAGTTTTATCTCGATTGATAAACACTTTGCATTTTTCTGTTACCTACAAGAGGTTAATAAAGTCATCTGCTCATACTGAATGTTCACATTTCCCTGTATTGGGTTAGAGTTACCTGTCACTCTCTCAGAGCCTAAACAATAGGAGACGTGGCTATTAAAAAGAGTCTGCATTAAAAATAATGAATCACAATATGACAATTTCACAAAAAAATCAAGGATGAGCTCACAGTTCAATTTTCATCCCCATGTCGCCCATCAAGGCAGACCCCCAGATCTCTAATTTGACAGAACAAAACAGGAAAATGTGGAGTGTTTTCTGAGGCTCAGAGGGAGAGGACTTACTAAAGAAAATTAACCAATGAAGCTAAATACAACTCCAGGTTTGTTTTTGACGAGAGAACAATGTTGTAAAATGGTTTATAGCTCAGAAAAGTCCATTTTAAACTCTCTGTGTGAAAAAGGGATTTCACTTCAGTCATTATTTGAATATTCTAAACTCGTACATTGTCTTAAGTGGCCAGTAACACTCCCACTCTCCCTGTATCTTAACACGTAGACCCAGTGGGAAGTGTCCGCGTCCTCTTCATCACATTTATAAACAGAGTGTGTCTTCTCTTCATCCACGTTGGCGAAGCTTCCTACAGTCATTAAAAGAGCTTGATAAAAGCCGGGGCTGATGGAACATATGCTCCTCTATTAGACGTAATGGAGATTGATGTGTGCTGCGCTGGCAGAAGTGCTGCTGGTGCTATGTATTAAATTTAGACAAACAAAGAGATTGTTAGAGACTGTATTGTCTTGAGATGTTCTAATAGTCAATACGTCTGATTTAAGACCTCAAGGAAAAGGGATTTGTGCACACATACATCACAAATCAATTGCTTTTAGTTAAGTTTTGTTTTGGATCAACATGCAGTAGTTGCATAAACACATTATTTGTATTTCTAGAATATATTTCTCAGCTGAATCTAACTTAAAACTATCGGAATTCTGTAGGGATGAATAGTATTGTATTTTTCTTCTTTTTTTTTTTGGCCTGAGGAGACTTTAGTTCAGTGGCTGGAGTGTTACTGTATGTCTGTGGCAGAAATGTACGAAAAGGTCAAGTTCACCTGAACACAGACCAGCCTCAATCAAACAGAAGTACATACTGTATATAAATACATGAGAAAACCAGGCAAACACAGCAGAGGTCGGAGCCTGAAGGTGCAGAGGTTTGGAACAACAAATGTCCTGCACTTTCACACAGGAGCCGAGGGCCACACACACAGCACGTACTATATGTTATACCAGTATGTTATTTGAAAAGGGGGGGAAAGTGTTTGTTTCACTCACCTGACCTATAGCTGAGCACAGATTATTCTGGAGGTTACCTGTAGAATCCAGAGCATTACACACATTATTTGAGATTGCTCCCTGAAAGCATCTGAACGAAGTGGAACATTCATTTGAATAAACTTAAAGGGGCTGTACTTGATTATTTTAAGTGCAGATTTCATGTAAAAAATGCTATTTGGTTAAAATGAGACAGCTATGCGCTGTCTGCATCTAATTATAGAGCGTTTTATTATTCACGAAGCAAGAAGTGGGATGTTAGCATGCTAGTTATAAACCGAATAATCAGGATGCTCAGATCAGAAGGCATTGGGGGGTGTGTTGCTCCAGACTTTGCGAACGATCACATTTAACAACATTTTTCACATTTGTAAGACAGTAAAAATCAGTATTTCAGGCATGCTTCGTGCCTGCCTCAGCATGTTTTATTTGGTCCATTTGGCTGTTTTGTGCTTGACTTCCGCCAAACCACAGAGCTGCCCTGTGATTGGTCGACTGCTCTGATCCGCCGGTGGAGTCTAGCCCAAATTTAAGATTTATTCTTGTGAGTTTGTGAACTCAAATGTCTTGAGAATTGATTTGTCATTGTAATTATCATCAAAGCAGTGGCTTTAGAGCATTTGTTGTCAACCCACAAAGTCAGTTTGATCCCAGCTTCGGTCAAGGCTTTCCGTTGTGTTCTTGAGCAAGACATTTGATCCTCGTTGTCTGAGCGGTCATGCTTCTGTCGGGCAGTGGCTTTTGTCATAGAGGAGTGAAATGAGATGACTGACATTAGAAGGTGATGTTGAGTTTGCTGTGGGTTGAGTCGTGTGTAATGCATAATAATTATTATTATTGGAAACAATACAAAAAACAAAACAATATGGATATTGATCTAAGCATATGCATTTTTCTGTAAATGTCAGATAATGTAACGTTATCCAAATCCTGTGGTTGTGGAAGTCTGTGGACAGAGCAGTGTATTTAAGATGAGACTTCTAAAGATGTAATTAGCATCAAAATCTCTCCAAAGATCTTTCTCCGAATCAATGTCTAATCACACTCCGAACAAATCACAAATGAACAAATGAGAAGAGCAGAATGATCTGGAGCTAACCGCTAACATGCTAAGACCAGATCCAAGTGATAATCAGCTGTCTACGGTCTCATTTTCTCTGTTCTTGTTACGGCAGAAACCAAAGTGTTGATTGCTGATGGTTTATTCAGTGAAATTGGTTTCTGCTTGATATTTATGAAAAAAACAAACAAAAAAAAACCTGTTTCATCAAACTGCTTCAGAGGTAGAAAATATAGCCTAAATTACAGCCTTATTCCTGAGGAGGCCACATTCCACCCTTTGAATCATCTTTTATCGCACACATTTTTTGTCAGTTTTAGACATGTCATTACATAATGTAGGTTTGTTTTCATCACAAAATCCATAATCATGGAAGAGCTAGTGCCGCTGTGGGAGGACGGGAGGGAAGCAACGAGTGGAAAAAAGACAAATATGAAGAGCTCACACCTGAATGTTAACAAGCCGAGTGCAGAGCCTTTCAATGGAAGCTCCACCCAGCGATTCCTTCAGACCTTCAGAATCAGAGCCCACGCCAGCAGAAGGCGCTAAAGGACATGGAGGATGAAATGGAGCTTTTGGCTTTGGCTGAGCAGGAAAGACGAGGCGTGAGAGAGACAGATCCAGGGCAGCTACTCCACCCAGAGATGTTCCAGGAGCAAAGGAGCAAACATCTGTGAAGGGTGGCTCCGGCTCATGGTCTTGTGAGCAGTAGGAGCAGTAGTAGGAGTAGTAGTAGTAGTCGTAGTAGTCACAGTCGTAGTTGTAGTTGTGGTAGCAGCGTGTGATCGGTGATGGAGATGACCTTGCACAACAAGATACATTCCTGTGATTAGTCGGTGTGATCCCTCATTCGTCCAGTTCGTTGTGTGTGATGTTTGTGAGTTTGCACACAGTAGCCACATATTCATCTGAGACATTCCACCTTCTCCCGGTCGCTTTCAGTGAGAGTCATCTGATAATGATAATATCTAGGACATGAATGAATGACATGTGCAGATCATTCATGTGTGGATCATAAATGAGACACGTATCAGTCTGACTTTTGGTTAGAGAGGCCAGTGAAGCATATTTGCAGCCACACTCCTGTCAGAGTGACCCAGGGCCGCTGTAGGTTCAGTAGCTCCCCAATTATTCCACTGACTCCAGTCCAGGTGCGGTTTGGGGCCCGCGCGGGTCCCACAAGCCTTACAAAGTGCTTCAAATCAATGCTTCCTGTTACACTGTGCTCTGCACTCGCGGGTCTGAGCAAAGAATCCACATGAACTGTTTTTGCCGGACGCTGCTGGTCCGGTGTGGTTCTCAGGTCATTAGATGAGTGTTCTCTCAAACCACAACTGGACTGGAGCCGGTGTACACACGGCATTTGTGCTGATATAGATAAAGGGTTTTCTTCTAATTCTGTCCAAGGTGGGATTTAGTTCAGCATTGATACATGTTCAAATGGTTCAAATGGGGATCTAGTTTCAGTATTAGTTTTAGTATCAATTAGAATCTGGTTGTCAACGTCATGACTCAAAAAGATTCAAATACTCTTCGCTTTACAACTACGTAAGTGTTATTATTGTCACTCTGTTTCATTTTCTCTCTGTCTGCTCTAATGAGCTCGTCAAGTTAATTACAGCTGAACTAAAAATAAAGCATACACTTTTACTGAAGTGAGCGGAGAAAAAAAACGTATAAAACTTGTTGCTGGGAAACTCTGCCACCGTGTCCAAGATACAGTCGATTCACTAAAAAGAATCATTAAAATGTTCTGTCGTAAGTCTCATCTAATCTTTATTTAGAAAGAGCAAAAAGTTAAATAAAGTAAAGCCACCAAATTGTTATTCTACTTTAAGAATTATTCAGGATCAGGGGCTCAGTTGTTTTCCCACAAACCCAGATGTTGGTGGTTCAATCTTAGCGTGAACCAGTGCACACCGCTGTGTCCTTGAGCAAGACACTCCACATCTGCGGAGTGAATTCAGAGGTGGTTCTTCTGAGACTAAATTATTTTTTGAACAAGTATATTGATCTTATTCTGCCCCGCCCACTTTTGCCTCTTTTAATGTCTATGATCCACACTCCTGGAGTAAAAGGACTTCCAGTTCGACGACAACACTGTTTGTGCAAATGGCAAACGAGGGAAAAGTCTCTCGCTAAAACATTACATAAAGTAGATTGATTTGTCAAAAAATGTTTAATGCACAGCTACAAAAACAAGTCACAACGCACAGATTTCCTGGGCGGCCTGAAAACGTCTTTTTAGTCCATGTAGAACTTATTTTCTGTTGAACTCGCCTGCTCCGTGTAAACTACAACGGAAAAAGATGGCGGCGCCCACAAGAACTTCCAGAATAAGGTGAATACTGGAAAAAAAAAACAACAACAAACGTAAACCTTTCCTAAAGTTTCATATGGTAAATAGTAAACAGTTGTCAGGGGGCGCACTATACTGTATATCAATCGAAACAAATTGCTACAGAACTACATTTATTATTAGTTAACTCTATTGAACCTAAAAAATCCTTTAGACCTCTACAAACTTGTGACGTGATTCTTGTCTTCTGCCAAATGTTAATGCTCCTGGATGTGTCTGAAAAGCACACTTAGAACAGTATCCGTTTATCCAAACATAAATCAAAAATCGAATTGCGATACAGAAAAATGGCAGTTCGCCTTCTTTCCAGGATTGTGCAGCCCTTTTGGATCTATATCGAGTTACGAGCCTTTTCTGCAGTAAAGCGGAGTCAGTTTGTGTGTGTTGCTATGGCGCAGGGTTTGTGTCTGTGGATGTAAACATGGATTGATCTTCAGCTCTTGTTAGTGTCCTTCATCGTCTGAAACTCTTCTGTGGATTTAGACAAACTCTGTGGAGTCTGAGCAAGTCAATATCATCTGACCCGCTGCTCCTAACCATCTCTCTCTCTCTCTCTCTCTCTCTCTCTCTCTTTCCATTCTTTCACTCTATTGCCCCATCTCTCTCTCCTCTCTTTTCTTCTCCTGTGCATTCTCTGCCTTTCTTCTCCCTCTCTCTCCTTCCTCCTCTTTCGCTCACTTGCTTTCTCTCTTCTCCCTACTTTCTCTTTCTCTTTCTTTCTTTCTTTCTTTCTTTCTTTCTTTCTTTCTTTCTTTCTTTCTTTCTTTCTTTCTTTCTTTCTTTCTTTCTTTCTTTCTTTCTTTCTTTCTTTCTTTCTTTCTTTCTTTCTTTCTTTCTTTCTTTCTTTCTTTCTTTCTTTCTCACATCTCTTTTCCTCTCTCTGCTTTGTGTACTCCCTCTGTCCTCTCTTCTCTGCACCCCATCTCTTAAACCATCTCTCTCTCTCTCTCGCTCTCTCTATTCTTTCACTCTGTTGCCCCATCTCTCTCTCCTCTCTTTCCTTCTCCTGTTCACTCTCTGTGTCTTTCTTCTCCCTCTCTCTCCTTCCTCCTCTTTCGCTCACTTACTTTTGCTCTTCTCCGTTCTCCCTTCTTTCTCCCTCTCTTCTCTCTTCTCTGTCTTCAGTCCTTTCTTTTCTTTCTCCTCTCACTCTTTCTCATGTCTCTTCTTCTCTTCGTCTCGTCTCTTCTTCTCTTCGTCTCTTCTCTCTTTCTTGTTAAATCTCCCCCCTCTCACATATCTCTCTCCTCCCTCTCTTTCTCTCCTCTCTCTCTCCTTCCTCACTCTCTCCCCTCTCCTTCTCTCTTTCCTGTTAAATCTCACCCCTCTCACAAACCTCTCTCCTCCCTCTCTCTCACTCTCCCCCTTCCCCTCTCTCTCTCCTCCCTCACTCTCCCCCCTCTCCCTCTCTCTTTCCTGTTAAATCTCCCCCCTCTCACATATCTCTCTCTCGTCGCTCTCTCCCCTCTCCTTCTCTTTCTTGTTAAATCTCCCCCCTCTCACATATCTCTCTCTCGTCGCTCCTCTCTCTTCCCTCTTCCCTCTCCTTCTCTCTTTCTTGTTAAATCTCCCCCTCTCACATATCTCTCTCCTCCCTCGATCTTTCTCTCTCTCCTCTCTCTCTTTCTCTCTCTCTCTCTCTCTCTCTCCTCTCCTCTCTCCCCTCTCTCTCTCTCTCTCTCTCTCTTTCCTGTTAAATCTCCCCCCTCTCACATCTCTCTCCTCCCTCTCTTTCTCTCCTCTCACTCTCCTCCCTCACTCTCCCCCCTCTCCTTCTCTCTTTCCTGTTAAATTTTCCCCCTCTCACACATCTCTCTCCTCCCTCTCTTTCTCTCCTCCCCTCTCTCTCTCCCTGCCGCTCTCTCCCCTCTCCTTCTCTCTTTCTTGTTAAATCTCCCCCTCTCACATATCTCTCTCCTCCCTCGATCTTTCTCTCTCCCCCCTCTCTCTTTCTCTCCTCTCTCTCCCTCCTCCCTCACTCTCTCCCCTCTCCTTCTCTCTTTCCTGTTAAATCTCCCCCCTCTCACATATCTCTCTCCTCCCTCTCTTTCTCTCCTCTCACTCTCCTCCCTCACTCTCCCCCCTCTCCTTCTCTCTTTCCTGTTAAATTTTCCCCCTCTCACACATCTCTCTCCTCCCTCTCTTTCTCTCCTCCCCTCTCTCTCTCGTCGCTCTCTCCCCTCTCCTTCTCTCTTTCCTGTTAAATCTCCCCCTCTCACATATCTCTCTCCTCCCTCGATCTTTCTCTCTCCCCCCTCTCTCTTTCTCTCCTCTCTCTCCCTCCTCCCTCACTCTCTCCCCTCTCCTTCTCTCTTTCCTGTTAAATCTCCCCCCTCTCACATATCTCTCTCCTCCCTCTCTTTCTCTCCTCTCACTCTCCTCCCTCACTCTCCCCTCTCCTTCTCTCTTTCCTGTTAAATCTTCCCCCTCTCACATATCTCTCTCCTCCCTCTCTTTCTCTCCTCCCCTCTCTCTCTCGTCACTCTCTTCCCTCTCCTTCTCTCTTTCTTGTTAAATCTCCCCCTCTCACATATCTCTCTCCTCCCTCGATCTTTCTCTCTCCCCCTCTCTCTCTCGCTCTCTCCTCTCCTTCTCTCTTTCCTGTTAAATCTCCCCCCTCTCACATATCTCTCTCTCGTCGCTCTCTTCCCTCTCCTTCTCTCTTTCCTGTTAAATCTCCCCCCTCTCACATATCTCTCTCCTCCCTCTCTTTCTCTCCTCTCACTCTCCTCCCTCACTCTCCCCCCTCTCCTTCTCTCTTTCCTGTTAAATTTTCCCCCTCTCACACATCTCTCTCCTCCCTCTCTTTCTCTTCTCCCCTCTCTCTCTCTCGTCGCTCTCTCCCCTCTCCTTCTCTCTTTCCTGTTAAATCTCCCCCCTCTCACATATCTCTCTCCTCCCTCACTCCCCCTCCCTCTCCTTCTCTCTTTCCTGTTAAATCTCCCCCCTCTCACATATCTCTCTCCTCCCTCACTCCCCCTCCCTCTCCTTCTCTCTTTCCTGTTAAATCTCCCCCCTCTCATATATCTCTCTCCTCCACTGAGCAGCGTTTGTTTCTTCTGCCTCCAGGAACAGATTTACATGATTCCGTTTAATCAATGCTCCTCTTTTGTTCAAGCACAGACTTAGACGACGTGATGAGTTAGAGTTTTATGTGATCCCTCAATGAGACGTATATCGAGGAACAACACCAACCACAGCATACTCTGAGATTGAGAGTCATTTCTTATCGTCAGTGATCTCCAGTCGTATCTGCTCTCTGCTCTTCAATTATTACAAAACTCAGCAGCACGTGTCCTGACTAAGGGGGCGGGATTTTTTTTAACTTAAAACTTTAATAAATCATTTTTAGAATTAGATATCAAAAAATCCCTCTGTACGTTTCATCAAGATCTTGTTGAGTCCAGATTGTACAGTTTGGTGGAGGATCTACTTTAAGGCTGATCTTTATGTCCCGAGGGAGAAAAATGCATTTTAAGAAAACAGCCTTTGAAGTCACAATGTTCCATCGAAATCAATGGATACAAGTGGAATAAATGGAAGACATATTTAGGAGCAGATTGGACACGTTTTTTTGTTTCCTCGTGAAAGCCGATATGTTGCAAGAGCAAACTGACAAAATGGAAATAAATGAGTTTTGCCCGTAGAGTCTCGCCTTAAGATTCTGAGAAAATTCAGAAACATTTAATAGGACTTTTATATGGATTCTGCCTAGACTTTTTTTCTACTTTATTACAAGTTGTAAAAGTAATTAGTAGTTAAATTAGGTTCTGCTTTGAAAGATGTCAAAACACAACAAATTTCCAAAGAAAATCTGGGCGGAATTTCAAATCTGATATTCCTCTGTGTAGAGCCTTTTTCCAAGTATAATTAGAGTAAATCAGACACCAGAGACCAAAACTACAGAGTCTCGGCTTCACAAAGAGTCCAGCCAATAGTTTGTGCTTCAGAGGAAACAGCTTTGGTTTGAATTGAGACTCATTTTTTGTCTGGAAATGTTGAGGGTTAACACAGTGTTTGTATCGCTCATCACCTAAACCAGCCGCTGTGCCCCGAACAAGATCCTGTTTCAAAAATGTGCAATCCTTTTTGTTTCCCCGCTCATTCAACAGGCTGGATGTCCACGCGGGGAGAGCACAAACACGTCTGAAGCGTCTCCAGCCGCTGAGGTGCTGTTCCAGTGGCTGGCTGCCGCTGAAGCTTTGATTTGGTCCCAGAACATCCCATAATCCCCCTCTAAACTCTAAACTCCAGATTCTGACCAAACAAAACTGCTCCACAAATGTTCAGCCTCTCACAGACGCTCTGCTTTGTTTGTTTTACAGGAATCTACTGGACAAAGATACATTCTCCAAATCGGACCCATGTAAGTGCACTTTCACTCACATCCACAGTACGGTTATTTCTACTGTACATTTAGACTTTTAAATATTTGTTTTAACCAAATAAGGCTTGAAATATGGTGACTGGAGGCTTCTGGACAGAGAATATTTAGGAATAAAGTGTATTATTGATGTAAACCAGAACTCCTTTATTCATTTGTAACATTTTGTTTTCATTAAATCATTGTTTTGTTATAAAAAGGTCTTTTCATATGTGTTTTAGAGTCAACTTTTTAAAGACGACTACAATTTATTTTATTATTTTTTAAATAGTTGACTAGTCACAATTATTCATTTAATCACTGTAGATCTAAGCTACATTAAAGGTGCGCTTTGTAACTTTTTTTTTCCTGCTGAACACCTGTTTGTCTCCATGGAGATGTTATTGCATTGTTTGGAATGTTCCACAGTATGGCATTTAATCATTTTGTCTTTATTGATTCAAAATGTTATTATTACCAAAAGAAACAGCAGATTTGACTTGTCTCCGGTTAATCGTTTTTGTTAAAATGATGTATCTCCATGGAGACAAGCAGGTGACGCCAGGCCAGGTTACGTGTCCGGTCTGTGGAGAGGCGAGCCCACTCACCGCAAGAATGAATGTTTTTCAAGGTGTTTCTGTAGCAATGAAAACTGTAATTCACTCAATGCAACACAGATAAGTTTAATGCCCTGCTGCGGAACATTTCAAACAGCACAATAACATCTCCATGGAGACAAGCAGGTGACGGACCAGAAATGTTTTAGTTTAGACCCGAATTCAGTTTAATGTTTTATTTAGAAATGTTTTCTTGAGATGTTAAAGATATTTTATGGTTTAAACTGTTTTTTTTCTCATTTTTACAGTTTATTTTTCTCAATAATCGATATAAAACTACAATGGTTTGGCTTCAGATTAGAAAAAAAATCTCAAATACAAACTAGACCTATCAATTAGTCAATCTTTGTATTCATCTCCAAAGTGATACAAACAAAAGAAGCAGGAAAACATAATAAAATACCAAACAAGTAATAATACAATAAAGTAACAACAAGTACTATCGGCAGCTAAACTTGGAGGGATATTTTGATTGTATTTTGTCACTTTTGATCTAGATTTTTCTTTCTTTTCTTAAACACATGTCCCCCTCCTCATTATGTCTGTGCTGGTGAGTGTTGTGTTTCTCTGGCAGTGCGGTGGCTGCTTTGGCGCCTTTGTTTGGTGTGTTCACTGAGCTGCAGCACAGCCCTCTCGATGAGTCCACGTCTCTGTGTTTGTCCCATTTCTGCCTCTGATTCTGAGCCAAAACCTGCACTCTTTCTCTCCCACATCTCTTTTCTCTCACCTCTTTCTCTTTCCCGTTTATTCCGGTTTTTGGCTCTGCTTATTTGGGCCCACGGTCTCCTCCTAATATTCAAATGCATTAATAATCCAGCAGCAGAGTCAGTACATTCAGTTCAGAGTCACTAAACACCTCTAAAAAACTTAACAATCCCACATCCCAATCAGTATTTGAAGGATAGATAGACCAAAAACAATATAGAATCTAATACAACAACCCTGAGGTAGAATTATCCCCCCAAAATGATTCTAAATGTGCAATATTGGTACAAAACATTAGCTTCATAGTTTAAATAAACAGCAGAATGAAATGTTATTTATTCAATCGTCTGCAGCTCAAATCTTATCGTAGCATGGAAAAATTACAAAAAGTCCCCCACTAGAGCAAAGAAAAAGAATATAACATAATGAACAGTGACCACAAAAAATATGTTGCGTGTTCCATGTATTATTTATTGAACCGTTGGTCAATATAGTCCTTTTCATTTAAGAACTTTATTCACCTTATTCCGCCCCGTACACTTTTGCCTCTTTGGTAACAATTTATAATACACTTATTCATGCATTAATAAAGCATGAACAAAGACTTAATTCATAATCAACAAATAGTTTATTAAGAATGATTCAGGCTTAATAACTATTTAACAAACATTTTAACCCTAATTTCTAACTCTAACCTTAACGTTAATTAAGTAGTTACTAATCCTGAATCGTGTTTAATAAACTATATATTCATTCGTCGTATATTCACTATATATTCATTGTTAATTAAGTCTTTGTTAATGCTTTATTAAGGCAAAATAAGATGTAGTTATTATAAAGTGGTACCGCTTCTTTTTGCTGCACTCCTGTTGTAAACGCACTTCCAGTTTGTCGAGAAAGCCGTTCATGTAAATGCAAACAAGGGAAAGTCACGGCGTTAAAATATTAGTCGATTGATTTGAGTAAAATCTTTAATGTACACGTCAACAAATCAACAACGTGCCGATTTCTGGGGCGACCTGAAAACAGCTTTTTAGTCCATGTAGAACTTATTTTCCGTTGAGCTCGTCTGCCCCGTGTAAACTACAACGGAAACAAGACGGTGGCGCCCACGGCAACTTCTGGAATAAAGTCAATAGTGTAGAACGCACTGAACTCAAATGCATATCAAAGTTTAAGTCGTTCCACTCGAGGCTCAAGTCGTAAAAACGTAAACGAACAACAGTTGTACCCACCTGTAAATGTGACATCATGTGTGTATCATAGACAAAGTTTCAAATATAGACTCTGCTTTAAAAATCAAGACCGTCGACTTCCATCCAAAAGTAGTTTCAATCTTCAGAACGGGTCAGAGAGTATCAAACTAAGTATTTCCGTGTATCTGACCCAACCTGCACTCAAAAGACCCAAACTGCACAGGAGTTCGTGCAATAATGACAATTATACAGAAAAGTACTGGTAAACAGTGTATTTATGTTAGAGATACAGATTTACTCCAAAATCTTCAGCTGACTCCCTCCAAATGTTCTCGTTTTTGCTGCATAAATTTGTTGAATGCAAATAAAATAATTAGTCGACTAATAAAAATCTTGGTCGACTAAGACACTATCGCCTGAAGGATTACAGCCCTAGTTTTTATGCTGCTCCGTTTCTCTGGTTGTCTCTTGGCTGCATTTGTCTGATTTGTTGTGATCTGGGTTCCTCTCTCTTTTGTCCACAGTATGCGTGGTCTACACACAGGGGGTGGAGACCAAACAGTGGAGAGAGGTAAGGACAATGAAGTTAACTTTCTCATCCTGCACCTCCTGCACTCACTTTAATGTCAATGCAATTATGGTTTCACACGGAACAGAACTAGAAACTGTGCTTTTGTGAGTGACACTGATTCTGACAAATTGCCACTGACCTTTAGTTTCAAAGGCGTGCGATTTATCAACTGGAGACTGACACAGGAGAGTCTGGAGTGTTGGAGCTCTCGAGTTCTTTAGTTAAACCCCGCCTAAGGCCCAAAGTTACTGGGATAGGCTCCAGTCACCCGCGACCCCGGGAACGGGAATAAGCGGTAGAAATTTAAATGAGACTGACACAGGAGAGTCTGGAGTGTTGGAGCTATTGGTTTCAAGTTGGTTTCTCTCAAGTTCTTAAGTTAAACCCAAATCACATGGCATTCTGGGTAACAAATCTTGCAATAGTCAGGTTCAAAGCTGGACACTGGTCAAGGTCAAGGTCAAAGTTGTTTATATAGCACATTTAAACAACAGGTACACTGCCCCAAAGTGCTGCACGATACAGAAAAAACAATGTAGATGAAATAAAAATGTCTAGCTCAGCCTGGATTAAAAGCCAGTGCAAAAAGATAAGTTTTCTGCCACGATTTTAAACTTTGAACATAAGTAGCAGCTCTTATGTTCAGGGGAACAGAGTTTAGGACCCGCAATGGAAAAAGCTCTGTCTCCTCTAGATTTGAGTCTAGACCTGGGACGGTCTTAAACTGGATTCTGAAGAAAACAGGCACCCAGTGGAGCGAGGACCGCACAGGGGTGATGTGGTCCCTGCGTCTCGTCCCGCTGAGCCGAGCTGATGCAGTTTGGAGCAGCTGTAGTCTGCACTGAAGACCGGTCAAGGCCAAAGTACAGAGAAATACAACAGTCCAGGCGTGACGTTATCAGTGTGTGAACGACTGGTTAGGGAGCAAATGGGACTTGACCTTCAAGAGTCTAAGTTGGAAAAAGGTCATTTTCACCGTGAACTGATTTGTTTGTCAAGCTTAAAGTTTTTTATCGGGAAACTATGTGCGGTGTCTTACCAGCTTCACCATCAGCACTGGGAAAACACTTCCTCTTGACTCATAAATAAAGCAACAGACAAGCAGTCACTCACTGAACTCAACTAAAACAAGGTCCAAACTGAGTCTGAACCAGATCTAAACCAGGGATCACACTAACGTTTTACAATAATTATCCCAAGATATCAAATGTTGCGATTGGGAAAAGATGTTGTGCATTTGCCTCCAAAGTGGAACGTTCAATCCCAGGTCCAACACTGCACTCTGTGGTTGTGTCACATCTGACTCCAGAAAAGTTCAGTGCTTAATTTGCCTTCACTGCAGCTAAACCAAATCAAGAGCGGGTCAAACGAGAACACATTTCCTTAAAGTTGAAGACCAACACCTCACACCCTTAAAGCGGCTCATATCTGCACCAGTTCTTTATTAGAAGCACTCGCTCTAACAAACCCAGTGGTGAGTTTGTCCGCACTCATTTAGAAGCACTTTGGCAGCGCTCTCTCTTCCTCCTCCCTTTTTGCTTTCTCTTTCTTTCTCTCTGTCTGTGTTCCTCTCTCTCCCCCCTTCTCTTCTCTCTCCTCTTCCCCTCTTTCTTTATCTCTTCTCTCTTTCATCTTTCTCTTCATCTGTTCTCCCTCCCTTTCTCATCTCCCTCTTTTTCTCCCTTCCTCTCTCGCTCTCCTCTCTCTGTCGCTCTTCTTCTCTTTCCTTTCTCTCTCTAATCCTCTTTTCCCTCCACTCTTATTCACTTTCTCTCTCCTTCTCTCCCTCACTCTCTCCCTTTCTCTCACTCCCCCTTTGCCTCTCCATTTTATCCTTAGTTCTCTCACTATCTCCTTCTCTTCGCCTATCTCCTATATTTTCTCTATCTTTTTCTCTCTTTCTCCTTTCCCTCTCTCTCCAGCTTTCTCCCTCTTCTCCTCTTTCCCTCCTCACTCTCAGTCCTTTTGTCGCTCTCCTTTCCTCTTTCCCTCTGTCTTCCACCTTCTCTCTCTCTCTTCCCCTCTCTCTCCAGCTTTCTCTCTCTCTTATCCTCTTCTTTCCTCTTTCCCTCTCTCTTCCACCTTCTTTCTCTCTCTCCCTTTCTCTCACTCACTCTCACTCCTTTTCTCTCTCCCATCCTTGCCTTTCCTCTTTCCCTCTCTTTCCAGCTCTCTCTTCCTTTCTCTCACTCTCTCTCTCCCTTTCTCTCACACTCTTCTTTCCTGTTTCCCTCTGTCTTCCACCTTCTCTTGCTCTCTTTCTCTCTCTCCCTTTCTCTCTCTTACTCACTCTCACTCCTTTTCTTTCTCTCACCCTCTCCTTTCCTCCATCTCCCTTTCTTCCACCTCACTCTCACTCCTTTTCTCTCTCTCATCCTCTCCTTTCCTCTTTCCCTCAGTCTTCCACCTTCTCTCTCTCTCTTTCCCTCTCTCTCACTCCTTTTCTCTCTCTCTCATCCTCTCCTCTTCTTCCCTCTTTCCCTCTCTCTTTCCCCCTCTCTCTCATTCTCTCCTTCCCGCTTTCCCTCTCTCTTCCACCTTCTCTGCCTCTCCCTCTCTCTCGCTCTGAGCCGCCGGCGCTAATTGAACCAGTGTCAGAGCGTCCGGAAAGCGCGCTCTAATTGGAAACTTCATTGTTGAAAATGGCCTCCGGAGCGTTTGTGGATCGATATGTTGACATTTCGGCTCTAAACAGCTCAGCGGGCCACAGCGGCTCTGAAGACGAGGCTTAGTGCACTTTTCTATGTTTATTATATTTTCACATTAGGAACTGTCTGTCTGTTTGTAGAAGTCTATCGTCGGAAGAAAAGTTGTTTATTGAAGGAAGAAAGTTGCAGTTGTTTGTGTTGTACGCGGTAACACTTTATTATTATTCGTATTAACATCTAATTAGAGCTGCTAATTTGCATATGTTTGCAGTAGTTGTTAATTCAATGTTAACTTGTATTTATTTGTCTGCTGCTACTTGTTAGAGATTTACTCACACTGTTGACACTCTTTCCTTGGGACCATAATTCATGTACAAAAATGTCTTAGTAATAGCAGTAATAATGAGCTTTATTGTAGAAATATAAATCTAGTTAATGTCTAATTAGCAGCAGATAAAGACGCTACGAGACAAATAAAAATATATTACCATCGAATGAACCACTTACTTCAGAGGACGGGCTTTTCAACCCCCGCTCTGCCTGGTCCAGACTCCTCTGTCCCAACTTTTTTATTTATTTTATTTCTTATCTGCTGCCGTTACACGCTTGGCCACAAACAAAGCCCAAGCCTCATGAAGGCTTGGGCTTTGTGCAGAAATCTCTAATAAATCCTCACTTCTATCTCTGGGATATTATAATGTAACTGTTCGGAAGGACAAATGCACCACACCAAACGGTCTTTCTCACACCACATGGCGGTCACGCGGCACCATAGAACTATAATAAAACCTGGAAGATGAACCCAAAATGGCCGCCCTGTTTATCCCTATGGAGTGAACTCATTGGCGCATGACCCCCAAAAAATGTCTTACTTCCGCATTTACTTCCTGATACGGAGGCTGCCATCTTTGCTTTAGGGCACCACGTGACGACAATCCCCCATGATGCTTTGAGCGACGTGAACGACCAGCAGCTGCAAGTTTTTGTGTTAACGTTAGCTTGTGTGATTGTAATTGTATTCTTCATGTTAGACACACGTGAAAGTGTCTGAAATGAAATAAAATACAACTTACAGGTGTCTCTAGTCGAGCCTTTTCCACGAGCTTCTGTTTGTATCGTCCGACGCTCGTTCACGTGACTCACACATGTTTGCGGTGACGTCACTTTATATAAAAACGGTAATTTCGGTGATTTTAGAAATGGTAGAAAAGAACATTTCCTTCTATTTTATTTAAATACTGATAATAATTCAGTACTGTCTGCAATTATAATGTGCAATTTTAGAAAAAGGCTGGTTCCAAGAGGCTGCAGTACCTCGCACGGCCACAAATCAATCTGGGACACAGACAGAGGGGGCGTGCCTTATCCAGTTCTTTTAATACATCCATGCGCGGCACTCACAGCGCTCTCGTTCAGATTGTTAGGTCATCCTCAGCAGTGCTTTGTTACTCACAGGGTTAAAGCGTTCACCTGATGCTGTCAAGAGTTCAATTTGAGTATCGTCTAGTGTTTGTTTTGTTTGGTTTGTTCAGACAGAAGCAAATAATTGTACTCTGTCCGACTTCCTTTAAAGATGTCTGAGAGCCGGTCTAATCTCTTTGAGTCCAATTGTTGTGATTGACAGACGGATTAACCAATCGCAGAAACGCATGACCCGTTTGTGTCAAAACAAACACAGCAGCTTATGTACAGTAGAAACAAGAAAGAAACAAATGACACAGGACTCAGATACAGTGCTTTGTTTTGATTTGCGCAGAATCAACACGCGAAGCACTAGACTGTAAAAGATACGAGGAGAATCAAGAGGAAACGTCTTCTGCATTTTAGATAAAGGTTGAGGATGTGAACCACATTGAATCAACTTCCAGGGACACTCATTTTGTCCAGTAAGGCATGTTGTTTCATGAGTACGATGTCTGATTATTCCCGGCGGTTGTCTGTTATGGTTCAAGATAAAAGCGAGAGAAAGGACTGAGTGGGCGGGGCTTAAGCATGTTCTTTATTCATGGTACAGCACCTTTAAATGGATGATTGTCACATCTTCTGTCCCTGGCTAAGACCATATTTTTCCTTTTATTGTTTTATCATATCATAATTTTTATTTAGATTTTTAAATAATCCATAAATATACATATAGTGATCATCATCTGTCACATGTGCATTGACCTTTGCCTGTAATTTAAATGCTAATTATCAGCCTCACTTGACTTTTTCTCACTGAGCTGATCTGAATTTCAGCCGTTCATCATTTTTCTTCCAAAATCTCGAAGTGGATGGACTACATGCATCATACGAAAAGCAATATTTTTTTCATTGGCTTTTCATATAACTCTGCATCCTCTGGTCCATCTAAAGCTCTGCATAAATCCGTTATGTTCACTTTGGTTTTGCTGTGCCTCGTGTTTCCTGCAGCTCGAACCACAGCAGACGTTTATATATTCCTCCTCTGCACACGTCCAAAACATATTTCAAAAGTGTCTAACACGAGCTGTCCTTCAGTCTGTGCAGAGAGAGGCATCTCCGGCTCTGCTCCCGTCTGTCTTCTGTGTTTGCGGATCATCAGTGCACAGCAGCGTCACTGTCCTTAGAGCAATAATCCAGTGACCTTCTGCTTCCATTAAATCTCTGTGGAGTTGTGCTAAACTTGTGCTAAAATAAATGAAAACTTGCCGTTGTTTTTGTTTCGTTGTCAATCGTTTGCGTTCACGTGACATTTTATCAGCCGACAATATGTAATTCAGCTGGAGGACGGCTAAAGCTTTGATGCAATGCAAGGCTATTCAACTGAAGGCCCGGGAGCCAAATCTGGCCCTCCAAGGGATATGATCCAGCCCTCAGCACATCTTCAAAAATATAGAAAATATTTTAGCTCTCGTTATTGGTTTAGGCCTGGTTTGGACCTGTTTTATACCTAGTTTGGACCTGGTTCAGATCTGGTTTAGTCCTGGTTTAGACATGGTTTATTCCTGGTTTAGTCCTAGTTTAGAACTGGTTTAGTTCTGGTTTAGACCTGGATTCGATTTAGAGCTGTTTTCTAGAAGACGTTTGAAGGTTTAATATGTTTATTTCTGTCTTTTCTTGTTTAACAAATATGTCTCCTGTTTAATTTCAGCGCTAGAAGTCAGATTAATGTGACTTGCGTGTTCAGACTGCAGTAGCTTTGCAAAAGATCAGATTTGAATTGATTTGAATTGATTTAGTACCATATATGAAAGTGGTCTGGGTCGCATTTGAAACAATCCCATCTGGGCTGTTCACACGCTCATGAAAAGATCTTATCCAGGTCACATTTGGGCAAAAAAATCAGATTCGACCTGCAGTGTGAACATGGCCTTTCTCCTGATTTTATTACATCCCATTGTCCAATTGTTTAAGCAGTGTGTTTTTGGTGGGCCACAAAGTCCGATTTAGGGCCTCCAAATGTCCAGAACCGGCCCTGCTGAGTGGTTTTACTTTGCCAAAGCCAACTTAGTCTTTTATATTTTGTATATATAATAATTTAATTTATAATTGCTACTTTGAATCTTCACTTTTGCCTCCATTCTGGACTTAATGTTTTTATTTACAAAGTTTTGAAGGTTCTATTATATTGTGACTCAGCTAAAACCTCACGATTAATGGCAGCAGAAGAGGCCAGGAGACAGAACCAGACAAAACATTGCGTTTTGAAAGTTTTAAGCTCAATGCAAACACAATTAAAATCAATAATTCAAAAGCCTTGTCTCACTACAAGCTTTAAGCTCTTTGGTATTTACTGAAAGTGATTCTCCGTTTGGACTTTTGACACTCTGGCCTCAATCGTGCTGGAGTTTTCCGCTCTCTCGATCCTCAGTCGATTCAGTCAATAGTAATTATAAAAGCGTGATGAAAAAGTGCGGCAGAGACAACAGAGACGTTCCTTTAAGAGCTGAGGCGTCCCTTTAAGAGCTGTCTGCGTGCACAAAAGACACATGTCCAGATATCGCCCAAAACCTGCTCCAACACGGGATTAAAGTGACGAGGATTTCAAAGCCTCTTTTACGACGGCTTTTGTTTTGTGGATTCAAGAACAAACAAAGGTGTCAGATTAATTTATGTTCATTTATGGTTTGTGGGAGCCGAGGTTAGTTCGTGTCTATTTATGCGTAGAAATACATACAGTGCATTATTTCAATTCAGTTTGTTTTTGTGGCGCTCAAAATCACAAAAGTTGCTTCGACGGGCCACAGGTAGAAAGCAGTTTAAATATTTAGCAACTGACCTCCCTTCTCAGCAAGGAAAAACCATCAAAAAAACACTGCAGGAAAAAGTCAGTTCATCCAGTGCAGAGAGAGTTCCTCCTGGTAAATGGGAACATCCAGGTCATAGGTCAGGGTCGTGGGATGGGGTTTGTCACTGGAGCAGCCAGAGCAGTGTCTAAAACTGTCTCCACTCCCCCAGGGAAGCAGAGAAAGAGAAAAACATGTGAACAGCAATGAACAAGAATCTTAAATTAAAAAGGCCGGTGTTCAAGCTCCATACTTCCCCAGCAGAGTTGCTCCAAGGGCAGTGTAGCCAAAACTGAAGGTTTTTGTTTCTGATCCTAACTGGCCTGACCATTTTAAAGAGGAACATTTTTACTGGTCTTAAATGTAGAGACAGCCTCTTTAACAAGTAGCTGGTTCCATAACACAGGAGCTTAAACTCTCGACCTCCTACTGTGCTTTTAGAGACTCTATGGACCAACAATAGCCCAGCATTTTGAGAGCGAAGTGCTCTTTTTGTATCGCATCCCTGATGTAGGATGGGGCTATATCATTTATGGCTTTGGAGGAATTTAAATTTGATTCTAAACTCAATGGGAAGCCAGTGAAGAGGCTCTAACATCGGTGTAATATGAGCTCTTTTTGCAGTACCCGTTAACAATCTTGCTGCTTCATTTTGAACCAGTTGAAAGCTTTTTATAGAACTTTTAGGGCACGCTGCAAGCAGGGCGTCATGCATGGATGAGTTCTTCAGCGTCACTTTTTTTCAGATTTTACACAGATGAAAGAAGGCTGTTTTAGAGGCTTGATTTGATGTGCTTTGATTGAGAGCTCTTGGTCAAATTAGACCCCAAGGTTTCTTACAGTAGAGCTGGAGGCTACAGTGACATTGTCCAGAGATCTGGTCAGATAAAGAATGTCTTTAGGTGCAATGGCATTTTGTAAATAAATGTTTTTCATGTTAAGAGAACAAAAAAGTGATTTGTATAAATAAGCTAAATTCAATTGATTACATGTTGATTTGTTGAGGAATTTATCTTAAGAGTTTTATCTAAGTACGTCACTGTCACTTTAAAGTAGAAAACCGTAACATTTAACCTTATTAAACGTCCGTGTGGTGGCTGTAACTGTATTTTCAGGCCATTTGAAGCCCCCGCTCTCACCTCCTGCTGTCTCTGCGTGAAAAACCAGCCTTGCAACATTTCCTGACACCGACAACTCTCCTGAGAAACCCTGACTCTTTTTTTTTTTTTTGGAGACAGTAAATGTTTTTGTATGTGATTGTACTTCCTTATTTCAATAAAAAGGAAGGGGGGAAAAAAAAACATGCTCAGTGGAGACGGCGTAAAAAGACGGAGGCAAATGGTTTTCGTACCGTCGTATTGTTTATTTTTGAGAATGGCTTGATTTAGATTTTTCCTGTAACCAAAAGATTTGCGAACTGTGGATTCAACTTTCTTAATTCTCTCTTTTACATCCTGTCCTTAGTTATTTTGTTATGTTTGTTATGAAGTTATTTTGTCGTCAATAAAAGTAGACGAGTGACACCAGTGGCAAAAAACTAGGCCTCAACTCGCACAATTATTTCCAGACATTTTTTTGGTAGTTGTAGTAGAAGTACTGTGCCTGCACTCCTGAAGTTGTGGGTTAAGCTCCTTATCTTTGCTTTATTCATATGATCTTGTACGTTTCTGTTACCTCTTTCATCTGATCACATGGACTTATTATTCCGCGCGTGGCCTGTGATGATTGTCGTCATGGAGACACCTCTATTTCAGCTCCATTCATGTTTCTTCTTTCATGAGAGCCGTCTGAAAGCACCGGCTGTGAGATCAACAGTGTATTTAACCTGTTCCAGGGAACCGGACACATCTAAAATACTGCTAAACTCATTAGTGCTGTTCATGCAGTGCTGTTGTATAAAAGGACGTTTGTTTCTCCTTCAGAATACAATTATTACATGATCACTTCCTCTTCAAAGTGAGGTGGTTTTGAGTGGTGGCTTTAAAGTGCGCACGGTTTTCTCATTTTGACTTTATTCAGTGTATTAATACCTTTTGTAAATATAGATTATAGTTTTACACCAATCAGGTCGCTGTTTGTGGAGAAAAGTAGAAAAATATATCAAATTATAGGAAGTAAACTAATTGATGACATCACACTAAGGTTATGCATAATTTACACAAAAGAAATGACTTTTTTAACCCTTTAAACATAATTAAGCAACAAAATTAAGATGTTCACGGGTATTTTTTTTGTCAAATAAAACAAATCTGTGACGCAAGGAGTTTGGTGCTCTGTACAGGTAATTCCCCAGTGTGACGTCATCATTTACAACAACAAATTAAGTGGGTTAAATTAAGTGGGGTAACATTTGGAAACCTGTCAGAGGCCCCAGTTAAAAACCTCAATGGGCCCGATACACAATTTTGTACATGATTTATTTAAACAAGAAAATGTGGTTATTATTGTTCATTTCTGTATATATTAACAATAACTGGTAATTTATGGACATCCTGGATATTATATGATACAGTCCTGTTTGTTTTTAAAGAAGTACCAGACCAATTTCACAAAAATCTGTGTTATTACTTTAAGAAAATACACCATCTGCAAATTATAATCACTGGTTTTAATTTTAAACAGATTGCTAATATGTGAGCAATGATGAAGTGCTGTCGGGGCCCTCAGGTCTCACTCATGATTGTAATTAGTCTCTGAAGCACTTTACTCAACCACAGCGCATTTTATTACAACAAAATAGATTAAAAGAACATGCAAACTGAGAAAAAAAAAAACATCACATGCATTTTCGGGGCCCTCCCTGCCCTGGGCCCCTTCGCAGAGGTGCAGGAGGCTCTGGGACAGATGCCCAGGCCTCAGCTGCTCTTCTTTTTGCATGTTCTCTCTGCGTCTGAGTGCTGTCCCTCCGAGCGCTGCAGTTTCAGATCACAGATACAAATCAAATCAAATCAAATCAAATCAATTTATTTTTATAATGCCCAAAATCACAACAACAGTTGCCTCGATGGGCCACAGGTAAAAGCAGTTCAGATAACTGTCCCAGAATGCCCCTGTCCTTTGACCCTCCTTCGCGCGAGGAAAAACTACAAAAAACCCCATGGGAAAAAGTAGAAACCTCGGGGAGAACCACAGTGAAGGAGAGATCCTACTCCCACGGACGGACAGGCTGCAGAAGAACTAGGACTGACGCATCCACTTGGACTGTGGAGCCAGAACCACTCAAGAGGGAGGTGGCTTTAAAGAGTTCCTCCAGGCGGACGAGGAGCAGTCCACCAGTGTAGAGAGATCCTCCAGCAGGAGATGAGGAACAGTTAATCTAAGTAGATGGAGTTCGGCCCAGGCAGACGAGGTGTGGCTAATCCAGGGTTGAGGGAGTTCCTCCAGGCGGTGGGCGATAGATCGCCCAGTGTAGAGATCGATCCTCTAGACAGATGGGGGTGGGGGGGGGTCGCCACTGAGCAGCAGCCGCCGCAGTGCCTGAAACAGTCTCCAATACCCGGGGGAAGTGGAGAGAAAGAGAAACATGTGAACAGCAATGAACAGACTACAGTTGAAGTAATATTAAATATTGTTGATAGGTAAAGTAGGAAGAACCAGAGGATAGTGTTCAAGCTGCCATACTTCCCCCAGCAGAATTGCTCCAAGGGCAGCGTAGCTAAAACTGTAGGTTTTTATTTCTGTTCCTAACTGGCCTGACCATAAGCTATTTCAAAGAGTAACGTTTTGAGCCTGGTCTTAAATGTAGAGACTGTGTCGGCCTCTTTTACATGAACAGGGAGCTGGTTCCATAACATAGGAGCTTGGTAGCTAAATGCTCGACCTCCTACTGTGCTTTTAGAGACTCTGGGGACTAACAATAGTCCAGCATTTTGAGAACGAAGAGCTCTGTTTGGATGGTACGCTACTATTGCATCTTTGAGGTAGGATGGGGCCATATTGTTTAAAGCTTTATAAGTCAGGAGGAGGATTTTAAATTTGATTCTAAACTCAACAGGAAGCCAGTGAAGAGACTCTAACACTGGTGAAATATGATCTCTTTTTCTAGTACCTGTTAATAATCTTGCTGCTGCATTTTGAACCAGTTGAAAGCTTCTTATAGAGCTTTTAGGACACGCTAGATCACTGGGATTCAATGATTCTTGATATCAGAATAAAATATTTTGGACATTTTAAAGCTCAATATTGATCCAAAACTGCTTCATAAAACAAGCCCCCTGACATTTTTGGATTGTGAGTCCAGCTTCATGATTATCGTATTTAGTTGGAGCCAAACTTTTGTGCTGAAAATTGTGACGCTGACTTCCAGTGCGTCAGTGTAAACGTCATCAACAAAGTGCTGTTCTCTCAGAACGTGACAACAGCCCAGACACAAATAAAATAAAACAACACAATGGAGAACAATATGTCTGATGCAGGGTATGTGTGTCGTGTCTCGTGCGTTGGGGAAAACGAAAGTCGAACAGAAGTGGCGTCTTAAATGCAGCAGAATAAAGATGACTCAAACTTCCCGTTCAGTGAGTAAATGAGAAGGGAATCGTAATATAGTTAGAAGCTCTTAAAGGGAACATTTTTTCCACTACAGTGACTTTTTTGAGCTTTTAACCTTGTTCTAACAATGTTCCGTCATCATAAACATACCTGGGGTTGCATTTAGCTTCTTACACGCTAGTTTGACGAATCTTGTTTAGAAAATGCTCTCCCTCCGACCGTCAATATCACTTCCTGCTGAACTCCCTCAATCAATTATGTTTTTTTCTGATATTTGACGTCACTTATTCAAGAATCTTCTGCTGTTTTAAGTCCATAAATATCACCAGACTTCTGAGCATTTCTGTTGTCTAAACACAATAACTGCTAGCTTAACTTGCGCACTTCACTAATCAAGTAAAAACAGGTTAAGCTCAAACAGGCAAAACAAAACCAGACACATATGTTCTTTTCATTTTCATAAACAATTTCTTTTTAGTTGTTAACATGAGATGCCAAACTCACAGTACGCTAATAACAGTATAAAAAATGCAAGATATTTTTCCTTGTTTTTGTATAATATGTCTTCTTTAGTAAACATTTTGTAAATATATTCACAAAAAGGCACGCTTAACCGAACTGACAACTTTCCTCAAAGAAATGCTTGTAAAAACTATAAATATTTATTGAACTTGGGGTTATCTGTGTCCCAACGAAAACAATCTCACAAATATTCAAACTGACATATTAGTTTTCTTGGACAAATATTGACCATTACTGTACTTTACTTCCTGCGCTTCAACCCTTTGGACTCACACAGAACACACAGAAAGAGCAGCGAGGTTATTCCGAATTCACGTTCTGTTGTGGAGAATGATTCATATGTTTCTGCTGCGTGTTTTGACCCCAGTGCGATTCCCACTCGGAGCAGCTGTGTGTAGGCTGAATGTAAATGCTCCGTGTTTGCGTGAGGCTCTCGCTAACAAGGCTTATGCTGAAGGTGTGAAACTGTTTTTGACATAAACGTGGTGCGATATTAATTATGAAGCTTGAGATATTAAAAATAGACAGCGAGCTTCTGGTAAACAAGGAAAATATAGTGTTTTCATGTCGTTGAATGGATAAACACCGGCACGTTAAATGGTATGATAATAAGATAGAGAGATCTTGGAAGATGGAGAGGCTGAGGAGGCTGTGTTTTATTAACATCAAAGGTGTGAGAGGGGATTGGTTGGACGTAATAATGGGCAGACGATACCAAAATATTGATATATCGATACTGACTGAGGTATCAAAAAGTATCGATTATTTTGCTTTTTTAATTCTTAAAGGTCCCATAACATGCAAAATCGACTTTTCAGAGGTTTTAACCTTCCTACAGTGCTATTTGGGCCTCGTATATTGTGCCCAAAGTGTTTTTTTGATTGATTCCCGCATGTTTTCACTAGAGAACTGTCTTTTCTGTCCCCCTCGGCTGAGCAGCAGACAGGGGCTCCTCACTAAGATGACGCGCTTCACAAGGATGACGCTGTGTTTAAGCCACGCCTCCAGGAAGCGCGCAGCCGCAAGAATAAAAACAGCTAATGCTAATGCTACACAGTAATTACACGATGGATACGACAGATCGAACAGTTAGCTTGTTATTTACCAAACGGCAACTTCCGTCGTCGAGGTACTGGAGCACGTCAAACTCCAGGTCAGACCCAGGACGTAGGACTCAGCACGACGCACCGTCAGGACGGATAAAAGGTTTATTCAGTGTTTGTGTATCGCTGTTTACCGGAGCACACGGCGCATGCGCACTATCACGAGTTGGGCGGGGGAGGCAGCCTGCTCTCTGTTCGGGGGGGTCAGATCTCAGAGTGAGCCGTTTGCTTTTGCAAGGAGGGGGGCCAGTCCAAGAAATGGGTGTTTTTTGGAAACTGTTATGTTATGGATATTGCACAACGCAAAATTTTATCAACAAAGCCCTTAGAATAGACTGTGTAAAGGGCAAAATAGCAGAATATGGGACCTTTAAAATTGATTGCTACGTTGTGAACATTTTAGTTTATCTGCACATATTTAATTGTTTAGCTCATTTCAAGCTGTGAAGGTGGAAAAGAAAGAAATACGGTTCAGTTTTTATAACCGTAGCAGTGGAAATCGGTACAATTCTAACTCAAATGAATGAAATGTTTCTTTTTAAACACTGAATTAAGTGCCCTACAAATGACAGAAAATCCAAAAACTGTATTCAATCTAACCCTGCGACCAGACCCCGCTGCGATGTGGCCCGCTGCTCCTGACAGCTTTAATAACCATGGACAGATTATACAGTATTATGGGTCGAATTCACGGGCAAATTTCCCTCTGGAGCAGTGAACTGTCTGATATAATTACATGACAGAACACCTTTCTTTTAAATAAGGAGAGTGAATGTTTTATCCTCCAGACACATTCACAGTCTCAGGTCAGGAGCAGATCTTGTAAAAGCCCGAAGATGTGTGATGTTCAGTGAGGTGGAGACAGAGGAGCAGACAGAGAAGAAAGAGGTTATATTAAAAGCACATTGAGGAGCTTTTCTGTTGGACAGTCGGTCACTTGCTTGTCGTCACAGAGATAGAGAAGTTTAAGATGATAACGCGGACATGCCTGGTTAGTGAACTTGCGCGTAGAATGACAATTAAACAAGCTCTGTCCACACTCAAGCTCTTCTTAAAGACAGTAAATTAGGAGATGCATTTACCTTGTTGACAAGTTTTGGCTGCTTTACTGCGAGCCATCTTCAGAACTGTCACCGGCGTTGGTCACTTATCGGCTGATGCTACTTCCTGTCAAGAGTGTGAAAAAGAAGCACGAGGACAGCTCAGCAAGATCAACAAGATCAGAGAAAGAAAAGGCAACACAGGAAAATCTTAAGCCTGCAAAATCTGACCGCTGTCAAAGAGAAAACCACGTCATGGACTGGACAGCGCAAAAATAGTAGGAACAGAAGTACAAAAGATGGATGTGAGAGGCTATTGAAATCAGGAAGCGGTGCACACGGACCGTCAACACAGACGAGCGAGCGTTCACCCTGACTCACACATGGGACTCACTGCTCAAGACACCACCAGGGGGCAGGCGTGGTCAGTTTGACAGATCTGTCAAACTGGGAGCAACAACTGGTAACACTTTATAAAACCTGCGACTCATTCTTGCCTTAGTAAAGCGTGAAAAAAGACTTAATTCATAGTGAACAAAGAGTTAATTAAGAATGATTCATGCTTAGTAACTACTTAACTCGGTGGTTCTCAAACTTTTTCAGTTGCGACCCCCAAAATAACAATAGTTCACATTTGTGACCAATAAACACAAAAAAATAGGCGACACGCAAAGTGATAAATTAGCCTTATTCATAATGTTTGATTCTATTTTGAGAATATAGACCTAGAAAAATGAACAAATAGGAATCTACATTTACCACTGCACTGAAGGGTGTCAAGCCTTGTTTAAGACTATTGTATCAGTTTTCCCCATCATCTGGGGACCCCCGGAAATCATTTTGCGACCCCCATTGGGGTCCCGACCCCTAGTTTGAGAACCTGTAGCCACGTTTATATGGACACATGTAATCGGATTAAAAGCCTGATTGGAATAAAAATGATTAATGTAAACACGCCATTCGGAATATTCTGACCCGATTACACTCATTCGGATCAAAATTTCATTCCGATTGAGACGGGTGGGTTATGCCGATTGTTATTCCGATCGATGCGCATGTACACGCTTCTTCCGATGTTTTGGTTGAAGGAATCCTCTCTGCGCATGTCTGTTACGTCAGCTAATGTGGAAGCGAGGGTAATGGTGAGGGTGAGGCAGAGCGTGAGGCACACAATACAGCTCCATATCAAAAGTAGTATTAAACAGCACGAACGGGAGGTGAAATCAACGAAGAAAAATGTTACGAGCCAAAACGTACGCAGCCATGTTTGTTTACAACGGAAGTTTGTTCTTCTTCTACTGTTTCCGGTATGTTAGTCAATTCTGCGCATGTCAAAATAATTTATTCCGATCAAATGTATAACAGATGTAAACGTGTGTCGTAATCAGATTATTTTTTTCAGGGTCCATGTACACAGTAAAATTCTAATCCGATTCATGATCAGATTAAAGACATTTTGCGCATGTAAACATGGCTACTGACTGAACTAATATTCTAACCCTAATTCCTAACCCCAAACCTAACCCTAACCTTAATTAAGCAGTTACTAAGCCTGGATCGTGCTTAATAAACTCTTCGTTCAGTATGGATTAAGTCTTGGTTTAAAGATGGTTTATTAAAGCTAAATAAGATGTAGTTATTATAAAGTGCTACCCAACAACTGACAAGAGACAGATCACATCAATCAGACTTCACCTTTGACGAAGGCCTGCCGCCAAAGCATGGCAGGTAAATGAGTTTATATCTTTTTTGCACCGCTGAAGAAGAAGTAAGTTAGTCATTCTGATTCTAATTCTGATAACACGTGTCTGCTCTTTGCCCACAATGCTTTGCTGTAATGGAAAAACATGTCACTCAAGTACAATTTAATCTGAAGGTTACTCAAGTAAAAGTAACCGAATTGCCCTCCTGCGGCTGCGGCGCTGGACTGGTCTGGTTCACCTCTCTCCGTGAATAAAGTCAGGTGTCTCCTCTGTTCCCGCGGGCCGAGAGCTGCTCGTCTTCACAGCGCGCCGGTTATTGCAGCTGTGAAGAGCCGAGGTCACGCTTCTGTCGGACTGCACTCCCAGGCTAAAAACGCCGCCATTTTCCACTCGACCAGTCGCTCTCCGTCGCTCTCTTCAGTCTGTGAGGGACAAACCAGGCGTGAAATGTGCCCCGCTCCCCCTGCTCCGTCCAGATGTGCGACCTGCAGGACCCGCGTGTCGCTGCCGGCCTGTGGCGCAGTGTAAAAGCGACGTGTTTGAAGCTTGACCCCGCTCTGCACCTGTACGTCCACGGGGCACGTCCGGCTGGATTATACAGGGGATGAGTCACCTCTTCCGCCGCTCCAGTTCACACACATTTAGCCAAAAAGCATTCTGGTAAACAAGAGCACAACCCACGACCTCGAGAGACAGGAGGATTACCCGAGATTTCAAAGCTTAAGCGATGCCTTAAGGTTTCTTTTAAAGCACTATTATAACAATATAACCAAGGATTAATGCTATTCTCGGTTGACATAAAGAATGGCATATACATTTAAATTGCGTTATTAAAAGTAATTGTGTCTCTAATCGAGTTGACGCAGAGTGAAGTAATGAATAAAGGCACCACGGGGCCCAATCCATATTTAATTAGCTCTTGAGTTAGATACTGTTTTAGCGGAAAATTAACTACATCAGGCAATAGCGGTTTGGGAAATGATTTAATTTGCAGAACATTGTGATATTACAGTGAATTAAAAGCTCAAATTCTGCTTTTGAGATTTGGTTTATATAATTGCTTTGTTACCAAAAGTTTAACAAGACGGATTTGACAGAAAGATGTCTACTCAGAAACAGTGACGCCAAAATATTCCAGTAAAATAAATGAAAGAAGAGTGAGTCAGTGTGCAGGAGTTGCCTTGACAATAACAGTCACCTGAAGTGGCATTGTCGCTAAAAAGACGCTATGGCTAAAACTGTGGGATGTGTTTTAGTTTAATTTGTAAAGCAAAAGAAAATTGAATCTCAGTTGGACATTAAGAGTGAATTAGTTTTGCCACTAATCCAAGATTATTTGGACAAGTGGTGAAATGTATTTAAACTTATTTTGATTTAATTTTCTCCTGCAATGGGAGCCTACCTGGGTGACTTGAGGAATCACACAGACAGTTTTAAATGTGTAAAACAAAAAGAAACGAGCTACTGGCTGCAAATCATTTTGGCTCATATTCTTTGTTGTTCCAAAACTTAAATGAAGTTAAAGCTGTCACCTGATATTCACAGGAAATATGTATTTAAATGTAACTCATCCCCAGCTCTTACCGACCCTTTGGCACATCATTCATATCCGTTTACGTTCAGGAGTGTAGAACATTTTAGAAGAGGTTTATTCAGACAATGAAGTGAATGTTGTGGCTCAAAGGTGTGGATCCAAAAAGGACACAAGACTAGCAAGCAAAGATTATTTATTGACCAGTACTGGAAGAAAAAGTTCTTTAAAGTCTCTGGATGGAAGTTGTGTGGAGGAGTGGAGCAGGCAGGACCGAGGAGCACAGGTGAGTAGAGGGATGGCGGGCAGGATCAGGCAGGACCGAGGAGCACAGGTGAGTACCGGGATAGCAGGCAGGATCAGGCAGGACCGAGGAGCACAGGTGAGTAGAGGGATGGCGGGCAGGAGCGGAAGCTTAAAGTTCTGTGACAAAACAAATCTCAATTACAGAGTTTAGGGACTATATCAAAATTTCAAAATGGAGCAGCCAAAATTCACCGTCTGGTAGACTAATAATCTGGCGTCGACTGGTTGGAGAGCTGGGCCTTAATAGTCCCCTCAATCACAGGAAAGTGAAGCCAGGTGAGTAGCAGCAGGAACTATCTCCGCCCTGCAACAGCTCCCAGAAAATCTCCGCCCACACACACAAAGGAAGGGGGAATACTGGAGAGAGAGGAGTCACAGGCAGGGCCATGACAGTGAAACTGGAGTGGACCACCCAAGCGCAGCCAATCAGAGCGCTGCTATCGACCCCTACTTCCTGGTTGACAAGATTTAAAACACCTGTCACACTTATTAATACTTATTATAAGCAGACAGCAATCAGTGATCTAACTCTGTCACAAAGTGGTGCCTTTACAATAAATTCTTTAGGGTAAAACACATTCCCTCATTTATACCCAGGCGTTAAGTGAATGAATAATAACCACTTACAGTTGAAAAGTTTGGTGAAATACCACGTTTTGGAAATAAAACAAAACATGAATTGTATCAAGGGCTAATTGTCTTATAAACTGAGGTTGGCACTTTGTAACCAGTTGCTTTGCTTTATTTTAAAGAGAGGGTATTACACTTCAACGGTGCATTTCATTTTCGCAGGAACCGGAGAGAGTACAGAGGCTATTACCAGATGCCTCGGTCTGGTACCACCCCATCAGACTAAGCGCTCGTTTTACTTCTGTTTTTCACCAAAAATGAATCACAGCCAAATCTGTTACCCGAAGCAAGTTGCAGACGTACTCACCGGACTACTCTTTATTGTTGGAATGGCATCCTTCTTTCCAGTCTGTTTGTCGACTTGTCCACAGTTGTGTCATCCCTGGGAAGCGTGAGAGGGAGTGTTTGTCCTGGTCATCCAAATATGCACATTCAGCCTCGACACATTTTCTAAAATAAGCCGAAAACAAGTAAAGTTCTTGTGAATAACTCGGTGTTGTTGATGTACCACTCAGAATACCTGAAGGGAGGGTCTGGAGCGCGCTGCAGACACTTCCTGATTACGTAAGCGTCTGGCCGTTGCACCGTGCAGAAGGCGTGCCAGTGTACCACGGTTTGTAAAGAGGATACAAATGGTTTTTGAATAGTGCCCAGGAGAGACCCCAGATTACTCAAACATGCACGGATTACATTTAAAACAACTCCAGGCATGTTTTTGATGATAGAGTAAAAAGTCAATTCTGCACAATACCCCCTCTTTAAAGGTGACTCTTTTGAGCTTTTAATCCTGTTCTAACAATGTTCCATCATCAAAAACACACCTGGAGTAGCATTCAGTTGCATTCACGCTGTTTTGAGGAATGTTTATTAGAAAATCTCACCCTTCCGAGCGTCAAACACACGTCCTGCTGAACTTCTGGGATTTTAAGATAAAATAAGATAAGATATGATAATCCTTTATTGTCTCCCATGAGAGAAATTTGTCCGGGGACCACATGCTTCAGCTCAGACACAAGACATCACCAACAGTGCAAGCAAAACAATCAGCATCACCACTGAACACAAAATACAACACCAACAGAAGCCACGAGTGACACGACATCAGGGGCCTGTCAGTCACAACATCATAAAACAGTCACAGTCTTGAATACATTTAATTATTTAAATGCACATACCCTGGGCCTTTTGCACACTCCCTAGCCTGTGTGCAGTTTTGTGTTTGCACATTCCCTTAGCCTGCAATCACAAAACTGCACACAGGCTAAGGGAATGTGCAAAAGGCCCAGGGTATGTGCACTTTTCAGACTTCATACATCACTTATCAGAGAATCTTCTGCTGTTTTAAGTCTTAAATCATGGCCAGACTCGCTCTGAGTATTTCTGCCTCTAACCACGATAACTGCTGCTGCAAATCTGCACAATGACGTCTTTTCAGCGCTAACTTCACTAGATTGTATACAGCACTGGTGCCATCTGCTGGCTGGATGCACTCAGTCAGTGTCTTTCACAGTGACTGATAACACAGGGCAGAGAATGAATAAGGCAAGGCAAGTTTATTTTTAGAGCACAATTCGTACACAAGGCAATTCAAAGTGCTTTACACAACAGGAAAAACTGCATTAAAATCATGAAACACAAGGATATACAGAATCGTTTAAAAAAAAAAAAAAAACGCTTTAAAAGAAAAGGGTGCAGATAGATCTTTCAGTCGTTTGCACATCTAAACAAAACTGTTGGATTCAAACATTGTCAGAGTAGAGGCCTGTCTCACATCTTCAGGGAGACTGTTTCAGAGTTTCGCTGCATAAAACTGAAATGCTGATTCCCCATGTTTAGTCCTGACTCTAGGCACCAGCAGGAGGCCGGTCCATGTTTAGTCCTGACTCTAGGCACCAGCAGGAGGCCGGTCCATGTTTAGTCCTGACTCTGGCACCAGCAGGAGGCCGGTCCATGTTTAGTCCTGACTCTGGCACCAGCAGGAGGCCGGTCCATGTTTAGTCCTGACTCTGGCACCAGCAGGAGGCCGGTCCATGTTTAGTCCTGACTCTAGGCACCAGCAGGAGGCCGGTCCATGTTTAGTCCTGACTCTGGCACCAGCAGGAGGCCGGTCCATGTTTAGTCCTGACTCTGGCACCAGCAGGAGGCCGGTCCATGTTTAGTCCTGACTCTGGCACCTGCAGGAGGCCGGTCCATGTTTAGTCCTGACTCTGGCACCAGCAGGAGGCCGGTCCAGGTTTAGTCCTGACTCTAGGCACCAGCAGGAGGCCGGTCCATGTTTAGTCCTGACTCTGGCACCAGCGGGAGGCCGGTCCATGTTTAGTCCTGACTCTGGCACCAGCGGGAGGCCGGTCCAGGTTTAGTCCTGACTCTGGCACCAGCAGGAGGCCGGTCCATGTTTAGTCCTGACTCTGGCACCAGCAGGAGGTCGGTCCCTGAGGTCCTCAGAAGGCGAGATGGTTCATGTGGCACTAACATGTGCCGTATGTTAGTGCCATATGAAGAAATAAGAAACTTTTTTTACACATGAGATGGCAACATGAATGTACTCAAGAGCATATGGAACAGCAATATGGAGAATGTTTTTCCTTTAAGTTAAGAGTTAATTGGTGTTTCCAATGCTTTCACAAAATGTCTACAGACGGTTGAGTTGATTGCACTCAGCTTCTCGTTCACCTCTTTTTTTGTGTGAAAAATAACATACTTAGTTACAGGTTCATAGTGTACACATTTACTCCGATTGTTTAAAACCTGGTCTGTCTTCAGAATGTTACCTTTATTTCAGATTCGCTGCACACTGTCTAAACTCCCAGACTACTCTGCGCTAGTTTAATCCGTGGTGTTGAATTTCACATTGACTCATCCGCTGAGACTAAACTGTTGATTATAATGTAGACGTAACGGTAGAAGCTTGACAAGGCAATTAAATTTGGACAGTGTACAAAATCATGAAATTACCATAGAGCATTGGATCAGCAGTAGACAATAAGTTCTGATCATGCATATTCATCTGCTGCATATATTTGCTCAGCCACATCTGTTCAGTCTCCTTCAAAGTCGGCTCATCCTCCAAATGTTAAACCCAAAACCACTCTTTTCTCCTGACGACCACGGAGCAAACAATTAAACAAGAGTATACTGCTGGTTTCTTTAAGTTATTTCGTACGAGTAAAATGAACGACCCAATTATAATTACTCAAGTAGAACCATAAAAGTATCACTGAACATCTTTACTCAAGCACTGGGTAAATACAGCATATGAACAAAGTGTCAGATTCATGATGTTGGAAAAAGTTTTACAGATAGACATCTGGACAAAGTTTTTTCGATTAAAAAAACTTTGTCCAGATGACTACATTTGAAACTTTTTCTACCATAGACAGAAAAGTTGTTGATGCAGGGATTCTGGTATTTCAAAGGAATGTGCTGCAACTTTTTTGTAAAGATACAGTCCAAGAAACTTGGCATTCATGACTAGAACGTCGTTATAATTTCTGATGAAGTAGAGGGGTCTGTAAAACTATGAAAAATTCACTGGATTTGAAAGCGCTAAACAGAAAATCCACAAATGTTGAACCTTATCTTTATTTCTAATGGATTTGGTCCAAAAACTTGCCGTATGAATCTTGTTTCTTAAAGTTCTTTCAACTAAGAACAGTGACAAATGCATGATGAATAGTTCCACCACAAAACAGATCATTTAAGTTTGACAGAGAAGATGTTAAGCTTTGTGCCAGTTTTTGTTTTCCTGAAATATTAACCATAAACATCTGCGATAGATACAGTCGACATCTGAGATAACACACACTAACAGAGCTCTGAGGGGAATTGTAATGTAAAAGCTGGGGGCGTGGTCCGGCATGGCGTACTCTTAAAGTATGTTTCCTGATGGATTATGTCTATTTTAAGCGCAACTAATTCAAATCAATCGATGTAAACCCTCATTCGTCCAGGTGTGGTCCATCGTAGAAAGGGTTTCAGAGGTTGTCATCCGGACGCTGTTTAAAGATCGAGACGTTTCGACTTTTATCCGATCTGATTGACAATGACTTTGGGATAAAAGTCGAAACGTCTCGATCTTTAAACAGCGTCCGGATGACAACCTCTGAAACCCTTTCTACGATAATTCAAATCAAGTCACAACCGAGTCTTGATGGAGGTTGTTGACATAGCGCTACCTAAGAAAGAATAAAGATTGTTCTGTAGATGTTAAAAGGTGATGATGATGCAGGCGGTGCCAGCATCTCGGTGGGATTTAGGATTGGTTGTTGAACAGTGGGTGAAAGAGCAGCTCTGACACATTAAAATGAATGGAAAGTGGGTATTCCCTCAGATGCAAACTGTATCTATGTGGCATGTAGAAGTAATTCCATGGCTGTTACCTAGCAACCATACTCTAAACAAGGGCCAAAATCCATATAAATTAAAGGACACAGATTCTGCTACAGTGGCTTTTTTGAGCTCTTAACCATGTTCTAACCATGTTCCATGATCAAAAACACACTGGTTGCAATTTAGCTGCATTCACGCTGTTTTGAGGAATGTTCGTTAGAAAATACTCTCCAACCGTCAAATGTACTTCCTGCTGAACTCCCTCGATCAGTGACGATTTTCAGATCATCCACGTCACTTATCCGAGAATCTTTTGCTGTTTTAAGTCCTTAAATCATCGCCAGACTCTTTCTGAGCATTTCTGCCTCTAAACACGAACGTTGTGTGTCTCACAGCGCTAACTTCACTAAATTGCATATGGATGAATCCTTTCATTTAGTCTACAATAAACTTTTTTTTGTTTCAAAACATGAGATGTCAAATTTAAAGGACTCAAGAGCTTGTTAAAGGCTGATAACAATATGAAAAATGCAGAATATTTTTCCTTAAAATGAATGGAAAGCGGGCATTCCATTGGATGCCATCAGTATCTATGTGACATATAGAGGTAATTCCTTTGCTGTTACTTAGCAACCATACTGTAACAAGGGCCAGAATCCACATATATTAAACAAAAGTTATGCTTTGTCCTGATAACACCTCTATTTTGTTATTTTGCGTCTAAAATGACTATGTTTTCTATAAAACATTGCTTATTGATGACATAAACAGAGGGTGTTCCTTTAGAGAACTCTACTTTTCTTCTCAAACTGCCACTTGCCATTATAAATATGGATTACCCCACCAAACCAAGCATGAGCACCTGTCATCCGCTTTAAACTTCCTGTCAGTTTTTGTTTCGTGTGGCTCAGTATTACACACATATGGACCACAAACCATGCAGGACAGAACGTGCACCAAAGACTAAAACGGCCCTGCCCTCCAGCTTTAAACTATGAGCCGCTGAACATGAACCCAATCCAATTCTCAAAGCACAGTGACTCTGGCAAATGTGACAGATTACCACATCTGCAAACACGTTATATTCCTCTGATCGTCTCTCTGGACTTTCTCTGTTCTCCTCATTGTCTTCGACGGTTTCTCAAAATGGCCCCCTGGAGTTCCTGGTCTCTGAAGCTCGCAGGAACATTCACACCGGCGTCTTTGAGCACAACAGAACGGCGCTAAGCTAATTAGAGAGGCTTAATATTACGCGGGCCGGAGGAAAACGCGACAGGATAGTCATAACACTACAGTAGGCAGCTCCGGGGAGGGAGATAATGAAATATTAGCCCGCTCGGATAAAGAACGACAGAAAATACTTTAAAAACATCTGATAAAAATAGACTCCGCTGAAAGTACAGGGAATTAGGAGAGATTCTGTGACACAAAACGCGAGATCCGATGTCTAATTTTAATTACTGGGTGTAACGGGAATACGATAAGAACAGTTCTGAAATGTGTTATACAAGTATTGAAGCATTACAGCCAAGACCTCCACCAAGGCATGCTCTCAACCCGGAATGTTAAAGGAGATGCTCCATGGACTTTTATCAGCTTTTAACCATGTATTTTTTCTTTTGTTTTGGTTTTGCTTAGTTCATTACAAAGTATACAATAACATTTTACACATTCAGCTTAGTTAAGAAGGTTTTTATTTGCAAATTAAGCTTGTAAATGTGGCCCAAAGTATTGTTTGTTCAGATATGAAATGTTACAGTTGCTTAGCTATTTAATTCATTTTTAAAACACATTTCCTCTAACTAGGAGAGACCAGGAAAAACTAACTCAGTGCTCCATTTGGCTTCGCTTCAGCAGGAGCATGTCTCTTCAATTCACGTTTTTATTCCATTATTTTTTATTTGTAATATGTTTTGTTTAGACCTGGTTTAGTCAGGATTTAGTCCTGGTTTAATCTTGGTTTAGACCAGGTTTAGTCCCGGTTCAGTCCTGGTTTAGACCTGTTTTTTTCCTGGTTTCGTCCTGGTTTAGTACTGGTTTAGACCTGGTTTAGACCTGGTTTAGACCTGGTTTCATCCTGGTTTAGTACTGGTTTAGACCTGGTTTAGTACTGGTTTAGACCTAGTTTTTTCCTGGTTTCGTCCTGGTTTAGTACTGGTTTAGTACTGGTTTAGACCTGGTTTAGACCTGATTTTGTCCTGGTTTAGACCTGGTTTAGACCTGGTTTTGTCCTGGTTTCGTCCTGGTTTAGACCTGGTTTAGACCTGGTTTAGACCTGGTTTAGACCTGGTTTTGTCCTGGTTTCGTCCTGGTTTAGACCTGGTTTAGACCTGGTTTAGTACTGGTTTCGTCCTGGTTTAGACCTGGTTTAGACCTGGTTTTGTCCTGGTTTCGTCCTGGTTTAGACCTGGTTTAGTACTGGTTTCGTCCTGGTTTAGACCTGGTTTAGACCTAGTTTAGTTCTGGTTTACACCTGGTTTAATCCTGGTTTAGTCCTGGTTTGGTCCTGGTCTAGACCTGGTTTATACTTGGTTTAGTCCTGGTTTAGTCTGGTCCTGGTCTAGACCTGGTTTAGACTTGGCACATTTCCCCTGAGGACAAAACCTTCTGAATAATCTAGCCCTCTGTAAAATCAAGTTGAATATCTCTGAACAGTCATGTTATTTTGCAGAACTCTCGCTTTAGGCCAGCTTTTGCTTGTTCTGAATATTCAGCACACATGATTTCAAAGAGCCTCTTGCTCTGCTCTTACACGTCTCATAAATCACAAACACGTCTTGTCTCCGTCTTCGTGTCTTCGTCCTGCGTCAGATCCTCATTAGTCGCTCTCTCTGCCCCCGTGAGCTCCAATGAACCGGCTCCTGTATCGTCATTTCACTCAGCGGGAATCACACTACAGACCTTTTTGTCTCTCATCAACACCTGCTCTCTTTCTCTCTCTCCCTCTCCCTCTCGTCAGATTCTCCCCTCTCTATCTCTCACTAGCTCATGCTTTCTCTCCCTCAGCAATAACTTTTCACTTTATTTTTTCCTCTGTCCTGTCTTTTCTCTTTTTACTCCTCTACATCTATTTTTCCTCTCTCTGTCTCTTCTCATTCTCTACTTCATCCCAGTCTCTCTCTTTTCTCTTCAGTCTCTCTTTTTTTACCTGTCTTTATCTCTCTTTTTTCTCTGCTTTCTCTTTTTCCTCTCCACTCTCTCTCTCTCTCTCTTTCCTGTCATGTTCTCTCTTTTCTCTTGTCTTTCTTTTTTCTCCTCTCTATTGCTTTTCTCTCTTGTCTTTCTTTCCTTGTCTGCCTCTGTTTTAGCTCTTGTCTCTCTCTTTTCTCTCCTATCTCTTTTCTGATCCTGCCTCTCTTTTCACTTCTGTCTCTTTTCTCTCTCACTCTTCTCTCTCTTTTCTTTCCTGTCTTTTTTTTCTGCTGTCCCCCTGTTTTCTCCCCTGATCCTGTCTCTCTTTTCACTTCTGTCTCTTTTCTCTTTCACTCTTCTCTCCTTTTCTTTCCTCGCTCTCTCTTTTCTCTCCAGTCTTTTTTTCTGTCACTCTTTTCTCTCTTGTCCCTTTTCTCACCTGTCTCTCTCTTGTCTCCCGTGTGTCTCTCTCTTTTGTCTTTCCTTCATCTCCTTTCTCTCTCTTATCTCTCTCTTTTCTCTCCTGTCCCTTTCTTTTCGGTGTCTCTATTTTCTCTCTGTTCTCTCTTCTCTCTCTCTCTCTCTTTTCTCTCCTATCTCTTTAATTTCTCTGCTGTCTCCCTTTTTTCTCTGCTGCTCCTGTCTTGCTCTTTTCTCTCTCTTCAATATTTTTCTTCTCTGTCTTTCTCTCTTATTCCTCTCTTTTCACTCTCCTGTCTCTCTCTTGTCCCTCCCATCTCTCTCTTTTATCTCCTTTCTGTCGTATCACTCTCTTTTCTTTCCTTTCTCTCTCTTTTCTTTCCAGTGTCTCTGTCTTCTTTCCTGTCTTTCTCTTTTCTCTCCTGCCTCTCTCTTATTTCTACCTTTTCTCACCCGTCTTTCTCTTTTGTCTCTCTTTTCTCTCCTGTCTCTCATATTTCTCTCTTCTCATGTGTCTCATTTTTATCTATTCTCGCCTGTCTTTCTCTTTTCTCTCCTGTCTCTCTCTTTTGTTTGTCTCTCTCTCTGCTCCTCTTTGCTGTGGTTACTGTTATTTCCTTTGGTGCAGAATCTGATTTGAGACCAGAATCCACCCAGCAGTGAAGTTGTGAGAGCTAATCTAAAGTTTAGAAGCCGCTGATTGCTCTCTTGTGCTCTCCAATTGAAATTACTTTTTAATACCTTTTTGCACTATGCTTTTGTAGACAATTATAAGCTATATAAAACAATTTTAGTGAGTCAGTTGCAAACGTTACAGGTATATTGCACCATGGACTGTTGCCTCTGAATGGTATCTGAAATTAGATCTGGTATTGCTCCATAGATACTTAATTTCCTCCTGTGAGTTCTTCAACATGATGTCATGATTTCAGGTGGAGGCTGGAGCCTTTAGAAGTCGATGGAAAAGACAAGTTTATTGAATGAAGTGTTTTTTTATTGTCGTTGTTAGAGTGATTAAAAAACGTATGGATTTAAGTGAGTTTCGACAACAATCATGCCTTTGTGTTTGAATAAAGCCACCACTTTTTGAAGCTACAATGACAAAGGTAATTCAATTCTATTGAATTTAATTGTAGCACCCAAAATCACAACAACCGTTGTCTCAATGGGCTATAAGTAGAAAAGCAGTTTAAATAAACAATGTTCAAGAGAAGGGGTGCACGGTGGTAGAGCGGCTAGAGCTTCTGCCTCTCAATAAGGAGATCGTGGGTTCGAATCCCAGACCACCCCAACATCGTGGGTTCGAATGAATGAATGTTCAAGAGAATTTAGCAAATGGATAACTGTCCCGGAGCGCCCCCTGTCCTTGACCCTCCTTCTCAGCAAAGAAAAACACAAAACACAGCAAAGAAAAACACAAAAACCCCGTGGGGTTCTTTAACATGAACAGAAGCTGGTTCCATAACACAGGATCTTAAAGCTCTACCTCCTACTGTGCTTTTAGAGACTCTAGGGGCCAATAGTCCAGCGTGCTTAAGTGCTTAACTTTTGTTCATGTGTGACAGAGAAGACATTGAACTTTGTGCCAGGTTTTTCATGTGGATGGATTTCTTTCCAAGTCATATATTATAGATTAAATAGATTAAATTTTGAATTAATGTCTAAATGTACAATGTATAAAAATGGGATGATTGCCACGATTCAAAATGGTCTACAGTCCTTAAAAGCGCCCGTGACAGAGTCATGTGAATAAACCTCTTCCGTTGTTTAATTGGATCCTCAAAACTAACAAATATTAAAATGCAGGCTCGGAGCATGGCTTTATTACTTCATTGTATTTGTTTTTCATGACCCAGAGGACAACACGAGCCTGGGGCATGATCAGCTGGAGCTCAGGTCTTGTCCTCCATTTGCACAATCATGTTTTTGGACCACTATGTGAGCCACTCATTTCATGCCGAGCTGTGCACCTGTGGTTCGCCTCTTGGAAAATGGAATAATAAAACCACATTTCAATATTTTTTTTTTACTTCAAACCTAGGATCCAATTAATAAAAACAGAAAGCCAAACCATTTTATTGTAATTCGTCTTGTGATACAAAAAAACCCCAAAAAAAACAAATAAACAAATCAGATATTCCTTTTTTTAATCCAAATTGAACAAAAATTGAAGGAATGATACGTGGATTTAGCGCTGCCCTTTGAGTCACATATTCTGTTCATTATCTCTATTCCCTCCACTGCGGCCACAGCCAGAATTCAATTAGCAATTGTAGCTCAAAAAGGTCAGACCGTGCTGCCCGGCTGTGGAGTGGTCCAAGCAGCAGCACATATGCTCCGTGCAGCTTCAGTGCAGTGACATCGGCGCTGACAGTTTGCAGAATGTCCTCCCTTTTCTCCACCCCATACCACTCTGCACTCTCCCGTCAGAATAAGTCAACGAGCCAAAAACAAAAACACAAAAATATCATTACTTGTCTGGTAGAGTGTTTAAATACTGCACTTTTGGACTTTTGTTACTGGTTTTGCAAAGTGTATGTTTCCAATTGAACGCTGGGATTGTGTGTCTCTCAACGAACAACACAGGAATTAAGACATATTGCTATTGTTAACATCACGACTGAGTTTCTTGACATTGTCCGGACTTAAAGGTGCACTATGTAACTTTTCTACAGGAAGGAACACCGCCGTCTGCTTCACTCTTTAAAAAGTGACATTGTGCACACAGTAGCTCATTGCAAAAAGCATTATTCCAATCTTATAAGCACATGGCATGTTTTGAGGCGGGTAAATAGTTCAGAAAAAGATGGATTGTTTGCTGAATTGGTTGGTGGTTGTTTCAGTGATCGATTGTTCGTGACTGATCAGTTGACATTAGAGCAATCATAATGCATAATACTGTGTGCCCTGATTTACCAAAGACAACAATCTCACATTATTAGTTTGCTGACTGACTGGGTGGCAAATAAACAACGGTTTCTCTCATTTAGAGCTGAGGGGAGATTTTTTTGTCCTAATTTTCCTTTGATTTGTATTTGTGCTTAGTCAGCCTCAGTCATCTCTAGTTGAAGACAGTCGCAGCTGCTTTAGTCGTGTGTGGAGCTGTTAGGACTGAACTTGAATCTGAATCACAAAGTGGAAAGACTCGATGAGACCTAAGAAGCAGTCATTCAACATGTTTGAATTATAAAGCGGATTTGGCCGTGCTCTGGTAGAGTTTGATGTTAACTCATAGCCAGACCAGCCATTCCCATTATATTTCAATATCTTTCATTTCATTTTGAAAGAAAGTGTGTTTGATCAGTGGCATGATCAGTAAACCCCCGATTTCCTCTATTCTGCTGCAACTGAGCCAATCAGAGCCGTGAGAGGAGAACGTCACATCAGTGTGCCGCGATTATAAGCAATAACAAACAAGATGGCGTCCACGACAAAGAAAATGTTGGGGGCTGCTCTCTCCTCTGTTTTAAAAGACCAGGACGTGTCGTTAAAACCACAGACAGAAGAAGCTTTACAGCTACAGCCATTATGGACACACAGCTCTCTGCTGCTCGTCGCGGTGCTGTCGTCACGTCCGCTGTTCGTCTGATTGACACATGTTTGTCCCGCCCCCCTGAAGTCAAATAGTGTGGCTGCTTCTCCAGACTAATGATAGTATGGAATAAAACACGGAGATTAGAATGGAGGCCAGGCAAGTTAACTGACACTTGTGCACACACGATGCCCAGCGGCCGATGGAAAGAAGCAGAGGTGACACAGGAAACATCGTCTGGGCTAATACTTTCTATTTTCGTCCCATCAGAAAAGAGAGATGCGAGTGATCGTAAGAGTCTTTTTCAACCAATAAAAAATCAGGAACCACAGCAGCCTTGTGTGCTTGTGCTCGTCAGGACAGTGGCTCTTCACAGGAGCAGACAGGAGGAGTTTCCGGTGAAAAAGCGACCTGTAGCAGTCGGGCGGACGCTGATGAAACAGTGTACTCTGTCTTTTTGCCACCTGCGAACATCCCTTACGCGCAAGTCATCTAATCAGACTGTTTGTTTTTTCTTCTGTGTCTGTTTTTGTCAATGTTAAACAGTTTATCACTAATCACAGAAAAGAAAAAAAGCAATAACAATCTTTCCTTTAAGTTGATATGTTTAAAAAATAAAAAAAAAACTCACCAAGGCTGCGTTTACACCAAGTTTGACCACTGTTTATTCATGATGTCGTCTTGATTTGCTCCTGTTCTAATCCCGGTTTGGTTCTGGTCTAGTCCGGGTTTAGTTCCGGGCTTAGTTTTGATGTGCTGTGCGTTGTTTGTGAACGCAGCCCAACACTTCACGCGTCTTACTGAGCAACAATGGAGCTTTCTTACAGTGATTTCCAGGCTAGAGTTCTCTCATTATGATGTACAGCCATGCACTCAATAAACAGGGTAATTCTCCACAGTCTTGAATGATTTATGTGTAAGTCTTAATCAGCTTTTGTCCTGTATCGTGCGTATGCTACAACTGGACTGGAGCCAGCCGATTCCTCTGCTCCCGCTCTCGTCTTTTGCCTCTGTGGACCTAGAACACACTAATTAGGAAGCTTTAATCACGCACTGCTTCATTTTCTCAACGTTTTCTGGCACAATCCCTGGGTTTTTTTCAGCGGTAGCACTTAAGCGTCTGTACTTTTATTTTGTAATGTTTTTCCTCGATGCAGCATTTTCTGTCGGAGAGGCGGACTGCGTTTAATTAATGTGGGAGTGAAGGAGGATCAGAAGCGCCGTGTGAAAGTACGGCCGTGTTAATCAGGATGCACTGTGGAAATGAAGTGGGCTTGGGATGGTTTACGATGGGAAGCTGCAAAATAGAAAATGTTTTGTTTTTTTTCTCCTGTGGAAATGTAGTTAAGAATCATTTGTGATAAATTATAAACTCCAAATACCTCTGTAGAGATTAATGCAATGTAGTATAGTGAAAACAATAAGTGTCCATTTATTTCATTAAATTTTTAGTTGGATTAAAAAAAGAGAAAAAAAAGTGGAAAAACATGTATTCTTACTGTGTTTGTCTTACTGTGCTCTATCAGAAATGTATATAGTGCACTGTCTGAGGGGAATTTCAAATCTCATTTTTGCACTCCCTTTTAAGAAGAGAGAAGGTGGATTTTTTCTTATGATTAAAATTATTTATTTTTAGAATTGTTTAATTATTGGTCTTACACAGCACATTTGGTTGTTTATAAATGAGCTTTTCGAATAAACTTGACCACAATGAAATCACTAATGTCTTCAGTTGCTGAGCTGTAAAGGATGACATGTTGTGGCTCAATGGTGCGGATCCAAAAAGGACACAAGACTAGAAAACAAAAGATTTATTGACCAGTACTGGAAGGTTCAGTTCTTTATGAAGTCCTGGGTTTGAAGTAGTGCAGAGAAGTGGAGCAGGCGGAATAGCAGGCAGGAGCAGGCTGGACAGAGGAGCACAAGTAAGTACCGGGACAGCAGGCGGGAGCAGACTGGACCGAGGAGCACAGGTGAGTATCAGGATAGCAGGCAGGAGCGGAAGCTTGAAGTTCTGTGACAAAAACAAATCTCAATTACGGAGTTCAGGGACAAGATCAAAAAATTCAAAAGCAGCGCAGCCAAAATTCACCGTCAGGTAGACTAATAATCTGGCGTCGACTGGTTGGAGAGCTGGGCCTTAATAGTCCCCTCAATCACTGGAAAGTGAAGCCAGGTGAGTAGAGGCAGGAACAATCTCCGCCCAGCAACAGCTCCCAGCAAAGCTCCGCCCACACACACAAAGGAAAGGGGGAATTAGTGGAGAGAGAGGAGTCACAGGCAGGGCCATGACATGACATCTTCTAAAAGTAAAAGATCACAACTTTCTGACTGTATAAAACGAGGAGCAGCGGCTCTACTCTGAGCTTACACGACTCTTTGTCTTCAGAAAAATATAGACAACTTGATCATTTGTGTATATATAATTTTAAAATACATATTACTTTAAACGATTTTCCATACAAATGTGCACATAAACAACAATAATTTCCACTTTACAACCAAAAATGTGCTCAGAAGTGGCTTTTCTTTACAACTTGTCCCTCACATGTTTTCATCTGACTATAGGTGTTTTAGTTGGATTTGTCAGATTGCAGTAGATCCTGACGCATGTTCTCTGCTCTTCTCAGTTTGGGCGGACGGAGGTGATCGACAACACGCTGAACCCAGACTTTGTCCGGAAGTACATCATGGACTACTTCTTCGAGGAGAAACAGAATCTGCGCTTCGACCTGTGAGTATATTTTTCTGGAGAAACCTGTATTTTGCTTTTTTCTTTGGATTTGGTTGATTTTGCTCGTTTTAAATTATTCCTCACCAAGAAGACAACACCAAAAACACAGCAAAATCACATCAGCATCACGTGACACTCTGAAGACGACCGTGTGTGAGCCGTTGAAACAAACAAACCGTGGTCTGAAAAAATAAATTGTCAGAAGACCAAATGGATTCTAAAATCATTGGACTATAAAGTTACAGCCAGTTTTGTAGGGTGTCTTCTCATTTTCTTGATCCGGGCAGTAATCTGATGCTGTGCTTGTCTTAATCATGTGTACACTCAACAGAATGCCATACATATCATTAGCATTAACAGTAGCATGTGTAGAGGCCTAAAGCTCGTTAAAGAGGACTCCTCGGTGATATAAGGAGCACACGGAGTGGACCTGATGACTTTTAAACACGCTCGTCTCTCCTGTTTTACTCTGTACCGCCTTTCATTTCAGATTCATTCATTTTAATGGTCTTACCCTTTAGTCCAAGTGCCTCTGTGTCCGCTGGAAGTCCTGGCTCTCATCTCAAACTGCCTCCTGCATTTTAACGTCTGAAATAAAACCACTATATCCACATTTGTGCTGATGAGAGAAAAGGCCTCTCAAATGGGGATGTTGGCAGTTGAAGCCCGGCTTGTGGGTTGAAAGTCAAAGCAAAAACGAAGGGTGGTTATTGATATGGATTTAATCTGCAAGAAACTGGTCCAAGACATTACTGAAAACACCCAGAACATCATGTTTATGTGCGGCGTGTCGTGCTTAATTAAAATGAATTCCTCAGTCTTACGGCTGAGCAGCACGACTTTACTCTTCTTGTAAATTAACTAATTACATTTTTCCCCTTAAAGTAAACTATAAAAGCAGCACTTTGTGACTCAATTGGCCGACCACACTCATTCAGGCAGGATGACTGAAGTGTCTTGCCCAAGGAAAGGTGAGCTGGAATTTAACCAGCAACCTTCACCAATTAAATATTATGATTATAATCTTACCAACACAACATATCTAATGACAATATTGTTTTCTTTTTTTTAACAACATTTTAAAGGAGAATTTGAATGATTGTGCCAATGAACACTTTTACTATTTGTGAACAGAATGTCTTCACTCTGAGGTCGTTTTCACACTGACACTAGTTTGGTCGATGTACAAGAGCGTCCGTGTGTTTGGACCAGTGAGAACATGGCAGTTAAAGAGCCGCTCTGAGAGCACTTGGTGCTTCTTCTGGTGTGGGCCACGTGTGAAGCGGTCGACCTCAGGATGACTTAAACGTCATCGTGCAGTCCACGCCCCGAGTCACGTCTGCCTCTGCCGGGTGAGCCTGGTGCTCAGAGACGCTTTTCTCAGTCCCTGTAGAATTTGGCAGCGCCCTCAGAAACGTATGGAATAAGGTGAATAGCACGAGGAAGCAAAGCGCAGCCGTGCATATAAACTGGCTCTTTACGCTTGAAGCCCGTTGCCATGGAGATAAGTGTGGATTTCAGCTGATCACTTCTAACGAGGTTCATGGGGCGGTGCATGTGAACAGGACCAACCCAAAAGTGAAGTAAATAGAATCCAATCTAGTGCTCGCTGGTCCAGCTCCACAGAGCGCAGGAACCAGTGAGAGACCCCTGACGCCTGGTGCTGTTCCATGTGTTAGCTCGAATGCAATTTCAATGGGAGAGTTAGCATTAGCCTAAAGGTGTTTATTGACATAGCGATTAGCAGAGGATACAGCATACATGCAAACGTCCACCTAGTAAACCTTTCTTTACTGGAAACATGGACAACAATGAAACCAACAATATAACGGGTTTGACAATGACATTTTAGCTCAAGCACCATAAAACCTGAGCATATGTAATTCACCTTATTCCTGAAGTTGCCGTACTCGCCGCCGTCTTGTTTCCGTTGTATTAGTTCACATGGAGCAGACGAGCTCAACAGAAAATAAGTTCTACATGGACTAAAAAGCCGTTTTCAGATGCCCAGTAAATCGGTGCGTTGTGACTTGTTGTTGCTCGTGTTCATTAAACATTTTACACAAATCAACCTACTTTATGAAACATTTTAGCGGCAAGACTTTTCCCTCGTTCGTCATTAGCTTTAACGTAGTTCTCGTCAAACGGAAGTGCGTTTACAACAAAAGTGCAAAAAACTGCAAAAGTGGGCGGGGCAGAATAAGGTCAATAGAATGAAGCTGATATAGGAGCTTGAGTGTTATTACTTTTTGGCAAATGTAACATATAAACAACAACTATTTGTCTGAAGTGTCTGCAAATGACAATATCCGTGTTAAAATGAATGGGATGAGTCGTTTATATCAGTACCGGGCTGTATGCAGCTGTTAAACACGTCAGTCCTGCAGTGTCTCGGTGAAAATGTGTGCAATACAAGAGCAGAAAACAACGTCTTCACATAAATCAAATATTAGTGCATACATTGCAAATACTGGTAAAGATTGCACGTTGAATCCACAGACCTTAGACCTTAGTTAGTCCTGTGTCAGCCCCTTGATGTCCATCTGGTGTCGGCGTCTTTCTCCTCCCGCTCTTGTCGTGTCTTGTGTCTCGTACATAAATCTTTTCTCTCGGTTTGATCTTGGACATCACAAACGCCGCTCTTCCTGTCTTTATTGTCATGTTAATGTTCAGAGCGGGTTTCAAGGCTTGATGTTTCCACGGACATGTCTCAGATCCTCTGCTGCTCTTTGTTCAGGGTTCATCAGTGAAAAGCGTCTTTATTTGTCCAGTTCGATTATAATTCATTTGTGATTTTGTGTTGCAGATACGACGTGGACTCCAAAAGCCCCGACCTTTCCAAACATGTGAGTGATTTTATGTTCACATTCTCCTCCGTTAATCATTATATATACCCAAAACAGACATTTGTTTTTCCGTTCCAAAAGAAAAGAAAATTAATTTGGCTCAGTCCCTTTCAAACCAGAAAAGGAAACTATTTGTGCGTTCAGAAATAACTGAAAGAAAAGTTTGATTCTCAATTGGAAATCAAATGGACGAAAAAGCACAGACTTCCACGCCACCATTTTGTTTTTGTGATAAAAAGTAATAACTAAAATGATTGAAGTTCAGATCAACAGCGCACATAAAAGTACCATTTACCATTCCCACTGTTTGAAGCAGTGATTTGAGGCTTTTATGTGAAAATATTCCAACTTTTTGTATTTTCTGATTAAAATAAAACTCTACTACTCTTTATATGAATCGATTTCATGCCAATCTTTTCTGGTATTTTTCTACTTAGAAGAAACCTGCGCTCGATTGAATTCTATCTGAATCGTATTAAACCTTTTGAAGAGCTCTTGTGAAAAGTCAACAACATTTTTTCTAACAGAAACGTTTCCTTTGTTCAGGAGTTCAGGAGACTCAAACGTATGCATTCTAAAAAAAAAGAAGAAGAAAAAATTCAAAACATTTCAACATCCTGTGATCCTCAGCAGTAAAAGGAAACATATAAGGGCGAACACTACGAAACACTTCTTTTTGTTTTAGTTTTTTTGCTCAACACATAAACTTTCAACAGAAAACAACTCCAATCTGCTCCTGAAGATGTTTTATAATTTCATTTAATCCACTTACATCTGTACATTGTTCTGGGACATTGTAACTTTAAAGGCCGTTTTCTCAAAATGCATTTTTCTCCCTCAGAGATTTAAAGATCACATTAAAGTTGTCCCTACACACCAAACTCTACTGTCCTGTACTTAACAAGGCTTTTCCAAATCGTACAGAAGGGTTTGTTGGTCTCAGAATATGGACTCCAATTTGATTTTGTACAGGGTTTTTTTTTTTCAGTCAAATGCTACATAAGAATCTAAAATCCTCTTTGTGCATTTTCTCTATTGAAGATGGAAACACAGTGAAGCAAGACATTTTAAACCTGGCTCTGTCCATTCTTCAGATTTCTGGTCCTGTTCTGTTTCGTGTGTCTGTGCTCTGTTCTGTTGATAATGTTTAAAAAAAAAACTCAATAAAAATGGAAAAGGAAAACACTACATGATTAAGCTTGAGACGCTGCAGGTGAATAGGAAGCAATCTTAAAGTTAAAGATATTAATTTGAAACTTCTCCTGTAGTTCACTCACATAAATGTAAGAAAGAAATGTATTAGACGTTTTTTATCATGTCATGTCAAATACACATATGAAACTGAAAGACAGAACCAGGCTTAAAGCAAAAAAGAAATGTACAGAGGGGATTTTGGATTTCTTGTTGAGTTTTTAAGTAAAAATTAAAACTTCAATAAATCAATTTTAGAATTAGATCTTTCTGTACATTTCATCAAAATCTTGTTGAGTCCAGATTGTACAGTTTGGTGTAGGATCTACTTTAAGGCTGATCTTTATGTCCCGAGGGAGAAAAATGCATTTTAAGAAAACGGCCTTTGAATTTACAATGTCCCAGAGAAATCTATGGATGAAGTGGATTAAATGGAAGAATAAAACATTTTTAGGAGCAGATTGGACACGTTTGTTGTTTCCACATGAAAGTCGATATGATGAGAGAGAAAACTGAACAAAAACAAAAGAGTTTTGCCTGTAATGTCTCGCCTTAAACACGTGTAATCATATGCTCTTGTGTATGTGGGTAAACTAAAGAAGATCTTTCACATTTCTCTAAATGTAAGTTCTCTTCTATTCACCTGCAGTGTCTCACCTTAAACATTTAACATCTGGTTTATAGATATTTACATGACTTCATGTATAGTTTCCTTCCTGAAGGCATCACAACATTCAAGAATGTCTTTTAAAATTGATCTGTAATTACTGAGCTTTAACATGAAACAAAAACCAGCACAAAGTTCAACATCTTCTCTGTCAGCAATAAACAAAAGTCTAATTATTTTTCACAATAAAAGTGTGAACACTTTGGGAACATAAACTTCTGATTTGTTTTGTGTTTTGTAAAGTTGCTTTTGTTGTTCGGTGGAGTTTTGTAAAGCTGCTCTTGTTGTTTCATGAAGCTGTTGTGTAAAGTTGCTGTTGTTGTTCGCTGGAGGAGTTGTGTAAAGTTGCTGTTGTTGTTGTGTAAAGCTGCTTTTGTTGTTCGCTGAAGTTGCTCTTGTTGTTTCATGAAGTTGTTGTGTAAAGTTGCTCTTGTTGTTCAGTGGAGTTGCTCTTGTTATTTTGTAAAGTTGTTCCTGTTGTTCACTGGAGTTGTTGTGTAAAGTTGCTCTTGTTGTTGTGTAAAGTTGCAGTTGTTGTTCGCTGATGTTGTTGTGTAAAGTTGTGGTGTGAGGATGTTCATAATAGCAGCGGTGTGAAATCCTCCTGTCTCATGACTCTTTAATGAGCGAGGACGTATCTGAATATTTCATCATCTGTTTCATGAGGGTTTATTTATAGCTCTGTGTTTGAGTCACTTCAAAAGAAAAAAAAAGCGCTTCATCCTATGCAAATGTTAGATCTGCTTTGTTCATGTTTTGTTGTGAAACTGAACTGAACTTAACCTGAGCCTATAGCTTTTCAATTTTTCAGTTATGGAAATGTTTGCCTTTCTACATTTTGATGAAGAACATTTAGAGTAAACAAAGGATGGGTTTTATTGGTGACAACAAAAAAAAGAATCAAGTCTTGGAATTCTGGAGTCAGTTTCTTTCCTATTTTCCTTAAAAATTACAAATAATGATTAATCCAGAGGGACTGGGCTCGTCGACCACATTGACACAAATGTCCCTGTTGAGTGTGCTTTGGTGTTTTATTGTAGACAGAGGTGGGTGTTACTACTTCTGAAGAATGTGTCCTTTTCAGAGTAGTTTCCTGACACCACACTTTTACTTGAGTAATATTTAGTTTGAAGTAACAGGACTCTTGCTTTAGGAGACGTTTTGGTTTCTCTCCTGTGATTATAGACAGCAATCAGTGCAGGGCTATTCACCTGCCGTCCCAGGGGCCTGGTGCAGATGGCACAAACGAAGCCAAGTGAAGCTGTTTGCCCGTCATGTTGAAATAGGACACTGGTTCAGACTTTGTGGTCTAGTTCTGTGGTTTCCATCTGATGTTATCCAAATGTAGACCTACACTAGGTTTAATCTTGGTTTAAACCCGGTCTGGTCCCAGATCTGCTCTAGTTTAAAGTGCCTTTGACAGGTTGGACTACTCCTGTAACTAAAATACTGGTAACATTAATATATTTACAGTTTTGCTAAAAATAATTATACATTTTAGCATTTTTAGCCATTTTTTTTTGTTTTGTAATATCACTTCCTGGTTGTAAATGATGACATCACACTAGGAAATTACTCTGTACACTGGGCTAAAACTCTGAGATTTTTTTGTCTGACCAATCAAAATACATGTGAACACCTTTGTTTTGTAGACTTCATGTTTTAAGTGTAAAAAAAGTTGTTTATTTTGGGTAAATTATGCAAAATCTTTAAATGGAATGAGTCTCCCCAGTGTGATGTCATCAGTTTATTACTTCTACTTCTAACTGATTTTTCGACTTTTCTCCACCAACTACGACTTGATCGGTGTCAAACTAAATTTTTATGTACAATACGTATTTATCCACCAAATAAAATCAAAATTAGAAAATTTTTAAAACCTGTCGTACGCACTTTAAGCCTGGTTATTGGTTATTGATTAACACTCGGTTGTGTCTTTGCTAAGTCCTGCTTTAGTCCGGCTTTATGTGACAGAGCATTGTTGTTCTATGTGAAAAGGTGAAGCAGTAGATTTCTGTGGAATAGTACCATTGTGAGTTGTTGAGATGTTGGATGTTGTTGTTATTGGATAAAAAACAAAAAAAGTGTGGTACAGGTTTGTAGTTCAGCCCCCCAGACAATAGCCCTCCGAAAAACCTGGCCCCTTCGAAAATATAATTGAATAGTCCTGATTTAGTGTTTCAAAGTGTGGTCTGAGTGTAGATTTCTGATGTGATTCTGGTAACAATCTAGTGTCTTCTTTTACATGTGGACGAGGAGAGGTAAATGACATATGTGTTAAAGTTAAAGGGCCTATGACAGGTTGGGCCACTCATTTAACTAAAATGCAGTTAAGATGAATATATTTCAAATTATGCAAAAATCTTTACACATTTTACCCCAGTTTAGCTATTCTTTTAGGTTTTTAATTTTACTTCCTGGTTGCAAATGATAACATCAAACTAGGAAATTACCAAGAAACATCCTGTACAGAGCACCAAAACTCCTCTAATATCACAGATTTTTACATTTGACAAAGAAAAATACACGTGAACGCCTATATTTAGTTGAATCAATGTTTAAAGGGTCAAAAAAGTAGGTTTTTTGTGTAAATTATGCATAATCTTTGTCTCCCCATCTTTGTGATGTCATCAGTTTGTTTATTTCCTGTAATTTTCAACATATTTTTCAACTTTTCTCCACAAACCATGACATGACTGGTGTAAATCTAGGTTTTTATGTACAATACGTATTAACACACCAGATAAAATCAAAATTAGAAAATCGTTCAAACCTGTCATACGCACTTTAAGGTACACTTTATCGTCCCCGTAGGGAAATTTGTCTTCTGGATTGGACCCGTCCTTCAATTCCGCTGGGGCATCTGGTCCCATCTCCAGATCTTTGTGCTGGGCTCGGTCAGGACAGGAGGATTTTACCTGTGATGCATGTTTTGGGTGGATGGGGTAAACCGGAGCACCCGGAGACACCCACCCAGACACTTATGTTTTATATGTTGCATGTGATGAGACTATTCACCTCAGTCTGCCACGCCCACTTTTGCCTCTTTTTATGTCTATGATCCGCACTCTTGTCGTAAAGGGACTTCCAGTTTGACGCTAACGGTGTTCACGTAAATGACGAACGAGGTAAAAGTCTCTCGCTGAAACGTTATATAAAGTAGATTGATTTGTCTAAAATGTTTAACGTACACGTGTAAAAACAAGTCACAATGCACCGATTTCCTGAGGCCTGAAAGCGTCTTTTTAGTCCATGTAGAACTTATTTTCTGTTGAGCTCGTCTGCCCCGTGTAAACATGGATGTATTAAATGAATTGGATAAGACACGCCCCCTCTGTCTGTGGTCCCAGATTGATTAGTGGCCGTGCGAGGTACTGCAGCCTCTTGGAACCAGGCTTTTTCTAAAATTGCACATTATAATTGCAGACAGCACTGAATTATTATCGGTATTTAAATAAAATAGAAGGAAATGTTCTTTTCTACCGTTTCTAAAATCACCAAAATTACCGTTTTTATATGAAGTGGGGGATTGTCGTCACGTGGCGCCCTAAAGCAAAGATGGCAGCCTCCGTATCAGGAAGTAAATGCGGAAGTAAGAAACTTTTTTGGGGTCATGCGCCAATGATCACACTCCATAGGGATAAACAGGGCGGCCATTTTGGATTCATCTTCTAGGTTTTATTATAGTTCTTTGCGTGTAAACTACAACGGAAAAAGATGGCGGCGCATACGGAACTTCCGGAATAAGGTGAATAGGTGTGCAGAAGCTGTCGGGTGTTTGATTGACAGGCAGAGTAGCCAATCAGCAGGTAATTGTAAAGTTTGGTTGACAGCGCTATGTTTTTCTGCTGAGTTTAGTTGTTTTTGAGCGTCGTGGTTGTGCGGAGACTTGCGCGTAATTAAAAGTGAGTAGTGAAATGAAGGCACACAATATCCCACACATTTGTTAAAAAGCATGTTGAAGTGTGAACTTGTGAATGCAAAATACTGTTTGTTTATGGCCTTATAGTTATAGTTTTTTTCCTTTGACTAAGTGCTAAGTACCTTGAGCTGAATACTAACAGCATTATTGATGATGGAGCTATTCTTGTTGTGTCTGGCATTATATATTTGTGAAGTTTATTGTGTCATGTTCTAATGTATATGTTTCCTTTGTTTATTTTGCGACACACACAACACGCCACGAACAGTAAAGACAAAGTCAATTATAACATATTAATAAAGAAAAAACCTGGATCATCTTTATGTGTGCATGAAGTCACAACCTTTCTAAGCCACACAACAATACAACAACAATCGGGGAAATGATTGCCTTCATCGATTAATCGACTAAAAGGGGGCGACATGTGCTGGCAAAAAAAATAAAATGTCAAATCAAGTCACTCCAGGTCTTCTCTTTCTGCTGCGGTCGTTACTCTTTCTAATCTCAATAAAATAATCAGTCACCTTTTGACTTCAACGGTGTGTCGATGTCTGAGTTTGAAGACATCGTAATCATTCATTCATAATCTTTTGTTTTGAAGTGTTAATTGCGATGGAAACCGTGCACATTTTTCATCCCTCTGAACCCCATGGATATTATCAGTCCTTGTGGCTCCTGCATTTCTTCTTTGCCTCCCACATTATAATGGGCTCTGAAAATGCAGTAAACTATAATGAAGATTTACACATGAAATGTAAATCTTACTGAAACTCCCGCAGGGAAAATATTTATTTCTTTGGCTTCACCGTGTTCCGTTTTCACTTTGCATGGAAAGCCTGATTAAAAAAAGATAAATTATTTGTATTTCAGTTCAATTTAAAACGCCTGAGGGGAGTAAATTACAGCAACGTTACCCAACATTATCTAATATGTTTTTTCTGAATATGCACCTATACTGTATAAAAGCATATGCAATCTATTAAAATAACAGGAGCCACGTAATGACTACAAAGACACATTTACACTGTGGGTAAACAAAGCAGGGTCGAGTCATTATAATTTTCTGTGCAGCTCGGAGGCCTTCATCTCTCTGTGTTGCTCATTAAAACAGGATCCGATTCAGATGACAAGCAAATGTGGAATTTGAGTTCATCTTTACAAATTCACCGAGCTTCTCATCCTGCGTTTATGGGAGAGTCAAAACAAACTGAATACATTCTGCGTCTGGACAAAGTGCCCAACTCTGAAGATTCAGTGAGCTGGAGAGAACAGGTATATTGTGAGGGAATGGATTACAATAAAACTACAATATAGGATGATAACTAAAATTTGACAAAAAGGCAGTTAAGATAAATATTTTTCAAATTTTGTTAATACTTTACAAATTTGATCGCGGTTTAGCAGTTTTTTTGTTTTTTAGTTTTACTTCCTGGTTGTAAACGGTGACATCACGCTAGGAAATTACCTAGCAACCATCCTCTACACGGGGCCAAAACTCATCTAATGTCACAGATTATTTTATTTTACAAATTAAGATACATGTGAACACCTCGGTTTTGTTGAATTAATGTATACAGGGTTTAAAAAAAGTAGTCTGTTTTGTGTAAATTGCGCATAACCTTTGTCTCCCCAGTGTGACGTCATCAATTCGTTTACTTCCTGCATGTGCCTATTTCTTTCATTCCTGTCCTAAACTGTGTGTTGCAACAGTGGAATTTCCCCATTGTGGGACAAATAAAGGATCTCTTATCTTACCTTACCTTGAACAAAACAAACCCACAGAATCTCAGTGGCCCATTTTACTTGATGGCTCCATCTGTGTTCACGGTAGAACAGAGGCAACACGTTTTTTCCCAGGTTTCTTTGGACGGTCCGGCCCGTGACACATTATTTTACCATGATGGACCGGACCATATTGCTTGATGGGTCGAATTTGGTTTTCGGGCCGCCAATGGAATAGCTGTTGTCTATTTGTTTACAATACATTTCTGTACAGTCTTAGTCTACTTTATTTTATTTGATCTTATTCTTAATCTTATGCATGCCTCTTTTATATATTTTATTATATTTTATTCATTGTTTTATGCTGCGCCTTACGCCGTAGCAAGTTCCTATGTTTGTGAAGTTTGATCACTGATAATGGCAATAAACCGATTCTAATCACAAAATAACAGGAGAGATTGTACATCAGGCGGCGCCAGACACAGAGCAGTCCGACCCACACTCTGTGCCGGAAACATACTGTTGGTACTGATCGTGAGGCCACTGCCATCGGCTTTCCAACAATCACCAACAAAGAACGCACTCACCACCTTCATACTTGGAAACAACAGGAATCGAACCTTCAGCCTTCCAGTTGACGAGCACTCTAACCACTGAGCTACTGGCGCCCACTGTTCTTTCCATACATCCAGGGGTAGCGTTCTTTACCGTACCAGAGCTTTAACAATACCTGCTTTTCTGTATCAGTTACTAAATGGTTATTGTTTTCGGAGTTTAAATAATGGCCAAAATACTGCAAAAACTGTTAACGTTCTTTTGGTGCCACCTTTCGGTCTCAGTTCAAGTACTTCCCAGAACTTTTTGGCCGAATAAGCCTTATTTGTATCGGATTAATACTGTCAAGGTGTCCTTGGGCAAGACACTCTGCGTGCACTGATGTGTGAATGTGTGTCAATGGCAGAGTGGGTCCGATAGATAGATAGATAGATAGATAGATAGATAGATAGAAAAAAAACTATACACAGCAGGGGAGTCTATGAAGTGTGTTTTTTAAATTGCTAGAGGGATAAAAGACCCGTTCTTTGGGATCCGAGGTGGACGTTGCTTACGCTCAGGAGGCTGGTGGGTAAAGGAGTCACTGAGAGGATATCTTGAATTGAACAAAACTAAAAAACTAAAGTACTGCTTTGCCTTGAAGATGGAAAGCACTATTTAAATATGACCATTTACCATTTACAGAATATCATTTGAATTAGTAGAATCTGAGAAGTGAATAAGTTGTAGAATGTGTGAAGGTTGTAACAGAGGTCGATTCATTCTCTCCACGAACTGACTGAAAGTGCTTCTGTTTTTGGAGGACGAACACAAAATTAAACACTGAATATTGTTTTTATTGTCATCAGCAAATCTGACTTTGTGATGGTGACTTGTTCCATTCTCTGTCTCATAATCTCTCTGTGTTCTGCTTTCTCCTGCAGGACTTCCTGGGTCAGATGTTCTGCACTCTGGGGGAGATCGTGGGCTCTCCGGCCAGCCGCCTGGAGAAACCTCTCGGGTAAAAAAAACACACATTTAAACGGTTATCCATCCATCTATCCATCTATCTTTCCATCTATCCTTTCTCACTTCTGCTGGCTGTGAAATGTGAAATATAAATCTCATTGAAACACCGTCAGGCGAAATATTTATGACTTCAGCTGCACAATATTGTCCTTGCACTTTGCATAGAAAACCTGCTAAAAAAGATGGATTATTTGTATTTTATCTGCTGCCAGTGATGACTGTGTTGAACAAAATAGCAGAGAGACGGCGTGAAAATGAGCGCGAGGACTGAAATTATACGTTAGCCAAACAGCAAGTACACAATTATCTTTTATTTTGTGAAAGTATTCAAACAGTCAAAACGTATAGTTCATTTTACAAGTTTAATTGCATTGTCATTGTCCGTTGCCCCTTTTGCCGCCCCGCTGGAGACGCCAACTGTTAAAATGTATTATCACGGGCTCTGTTGATTGAAAAACAGTGTCCACAAAAATACATTCTCACACAAACCCAGGTCTGTGCGTGTTTTCTGACGTTTCATCGATGAGACATTCTTACTTGGACCAAAACAATAAGAAAGTGTTGTTACAAAAAACAGTAGAAAAGAGCGGCGGTGTGTTTTTGCCTTTTGAAACGTAAATGAACTTAAACTTAGTGATTATTGGAGTGCAGTGAAGGAGTTGGAGGTGTCACTGTGGATTATGAACAGTGGTGGACACAATCGCCTCGGGCCCCCAGACACAAGCTTCTGAAACAGTTACTATTCTCTCAGTATCACAGTAAAGTAGTGCAGTGAACTTTTAAACAAGAAAACAACCAACAAAATAGTCTGGCACTGTCAAATAAAACTAAATAGTAAATACAACATAACATTATTCGTCATATTCCAGAAGTTGTCGTGGGCACCGCCATCTTTTTTCCGTTGAATTAGTTTACACGGGGCAGACGAGCTCAACAGAAAATAAGTTCTACATGGACGTTTTCAGGCCGCCCAGGAAATCTGTGCGCTGCTGACTTGTTTTTGCACATATATTAAACATATATGTATATATATTAAATATATTAAATTTTACGCAAATCAATCTTCTTTATGTAATGTTTTAGTGAGAGACTTTTCGAAAGAATATATACAGGAGGATAAAGAGGCAAAAGTGGGCGGGGCATAATAAGGTGAACAAAATTACAAATTAATTAAAATCAGCTGAATGTTGGAAGGCACCATCATGTGGAATTTATGGTCTGATTTATGAGTTTAGTTTATTTCCACAAGGGGACAGTGCAATTTCATAAAACACATGAATAAAACATGAGTAAAACAGCCAGAATTAGCTAAAGAGGCTATTTTTCATCTGTAGTCCCCCGGCCATGATGTCAAAATGGCAATAAAACGGACAAACAGACATGGTTAATAAAACACAACGTCAACACAAAATATAATACAATATTTATAAAAAATGTACAGTGAGCGGCCAAATAGATTTTAGTGTGTGCATGTATATGTGTTCACCAGCCACTCTTGCGAATGTTTCTTAAATGTTTTGTGTTTTCTTAAATTTCTTAAATATTCTTCTGGGGAAGGACCCCCAAACCCCCCACTTTAAAGCTGTTTAGAACACGTAGCTATTGCACGAATTTGAATTTTACAATAGTTCATTTACAAGCCTGGATTTATGAATCTGTCCGACCTCTACATGTAAAAAAAAACTAAAAATAACAAAAAACAATTCAAGACACGACAGAAAAGCTATGGAAAATCCCACTTGATGAGGAAGGGCCTGTACTCCATTTTGCCTTGGACCCCCAAATTCCTAGGTCCGCCACTGATTATGGAGAAGTTCACTCATTTAAAGACGTCTAAAGATCGCTTTAAGACAAGATCAAAGCGACAGTGTGTGGAAAACACAGTGAGGACAGGACAGACGAGAGAGGGACAGGAGAGAATAATGCTGCGACTGTGAATGATTTGCACTTGTGCCACGTGAATCGCGTCGGGACCTCTGAGCCACCGTTTTGTGTGAATCGTGCAGCACTTTTCCCTGACATTTGGGAACGCTGGGCTTGATTGGGGTTGATCTGATAGTCCAAGTTCAGACGTCGCACCTTTATTCTCAATTACCCTCTGCCTTTGATCAAAGTAGAGGTGTGTGTGTGTGTGTGTGTGTGTGTGTGTGTGTGTGTGTGTGTTTGTGTGCGTGTGTATGTGTGTGTTTGTACGTGTGTGTGTGTGTTTGTACATGTGTGTGTGTGTGTGTGTGTGTGTGTGTTTGTGCATGTGTGTTTGTACATGCATGTGTGTGTTTGTACATTCATGGGTGTGTGTGTGTTTGTACGTGTGTGTGTGTTTGTACATGTGTGTGTGTGTTTGTACATTCATGTGTTTGTTTGTGCATGTGTGTGTGTATGTGTTTGTACATGCATGTGTGTGTGTGTTTGTACATGTGTGTGTGTGTTTGTACGTGTGTGTATGTGTTTGTACGTGTGTGTGTGTTTGTACATGTGTGTATGTGTTTGTACATTCGTGTGTGTGCGTGTTTGTTTGTGCGTGCGTGTGTGTGTGTGTTTGTTTGTACATGTGTGTTTGCGTGTGTGTGTGTGTGTGTGTGTGTGTTGTCAGTCCATATCATATTCTTGTTGTTGAAAAGACACCAGAGGTTTTCTGAACCAGGATTAGGGTTCGATTATGTCAAAAAATGTATCACTTTAATGTGGCTCATAATTGCAATCATGATTATTTCAAACAAGTACTTGTATATTGTCAAAATGATTCTGTAGAGTAAATATAGACTGAATATATTTAATTGGTAATGTTTTAGAAAAGTACATTTACTGCAGGTTTTGAGGCAAAAGGAGTGCACTCATAACTCTGAACACAAATACAACATTTTTGTAATTGAATGGAGTAATACTTGAAATGATGATTAAATGTATGATTAGTTGCACAGCCCTAATCAGGAGAGGCCAGAAATTGTGGGGGAAAAAAGAGCAAACAGCATTTATGCCTTCAGAACTGGTTTCGTTGATTCGAAAACGAAATAGCCAAGAATGAAAAGAAAGAGTATTAAAAGATATCCAATGTTTAGGTAGAAATAACAACCCAGCTCGCACGACTGTAAAATACAAAATATGTTAACCAGTGGGCCCTCTTTATTCCTTTTTGTCCGTCATCTAAAAAATCAGCTGCAGGCCGAGTTAAACATAAAAAGAAAGCTGTAACCCTCTTAGTTCCAGGCAAATCAACCATGGGATGAATCAGAGTCAGTTTGTTCTTTAAACCCACAAAGACCCTAAAGCAGCCATTCCCGAACTCTGCATCATCACGGCCCCCTTATCAGCCCGACGATCCCTCGGGGACCCCCAATAATAACTTGCTCTACATTCTAAATGTGCAATATTTGTCTTTTTAAATGTACAAATAACCTTAATATTGTTTTAAAGTAGTCCATATAAGCAAATGTATTATGTAAAGTGGTTTTCAAGCTCAGTTTCTTTTATGATTGTTAAGCTTTTGGGGGCCCCTGCCTTAAAGGACTTCAGCTTCAGCTTTTAAAGAGGAATTGTCAAATCCCAACAAAACCCCAAACTAGTGTCAATCAGCCCATCCTCCAGACACCAGCTTTACTCCTTATTTTTAACAAAGAACATTTAGCCGAAATTGAAACTCTGATATTCCTCTGCGCAGAGCTTGTTCCCAGTTATATTTAAAGTACATCAGACACTGAAAGTTAAAACTACAGAGTCTCAGCTTCACAAAGAGTCCAGGCATTTGTTTGAGCTCCAAAGGGTTCAGGAAAAGCTTCGGTTTGAATTGGGGCTCAGGCATTTTAGAAAAAATAGGCCTTGTGTTTTGGGCTCTTGGTGCTGAAACAATAGAAATAGCTGTACATTGAATAACCCAGATCAATCTTTGAAAAATCTCCTCCAAAACCAACGAAAATACAAGAAATTACACCTGTTTTCTGTAGAATTTCCCGGGATCGGACCCCCAGACCCCCCTGCACTGGAATACACACAGGTTTATGTTTCGGTTACAGTTTTATGTCACTGCTACACATATGTTTAGTCCCTGTGGAGATTAACAGTTACTTACAAGAAAGACAATGAAAAACAGCTGATTTGGAAGGACATTCTTGATTAAACCACTCACTGAATAAAAGCCTAGCTCTGCCACTGTTGGAGTAATTTTGGATTTCTGTTTCCATAGATTGGGTCAAAGCCTCCATTTTTACAACAATTTCCCCGTAAAACAGCAGCCGGAATCAAAACCAACTTTTTTTTTTTTTTTTTTTTTTTTTTGTAGTGAATCAGTTTTTCCTTTGTGCAACATTTAACAAGCCTTCCACTTCACACATCGACTTTGTTCCACATTTAGAGCTGCTTTTAGGCTTTTTATGTTGAAAGTAAAACAAATCGGAACAAAACAAAGGTGCTAATTCTCGCTAATTAGTTAAACGTTAGAAGTGAATGCGTTTTCAGAGCACCGGGGCGTCATTTGAAGTCACGGCCAGTTTGTGCGAGTTTGAGTTTGAGACATGCATTGATCAGACTGGGACACGTTTTCTGCACAAAATGAACTTCAGAAATGACTACTTGCTGTGTTTCTTTGTCTGTAGAAAAGCAGTTTTAATTCTCGATAAGTTGCGTTCACGTAATTTGATGATGTCTCGTGTTCAGATGCTTTTATAATTCTAGCAATTCACTGTTTTTGTAAGAAATATTTAAACTGAAAATCCAAAAAGCTGTCATGATCCCAGTTTTAGATCTGATTTAGACCTGGTTAGACTCCTTTTGGATCTTGGTCCTGTTTTAGCTTGGATTGTACTGTTTTGGTGCTGGTTTAGATCTAGTGCTGGTTTAGACTTGGCTTAGACATAGTTTAGACCTGGGGTAACTGGTTTAGACAGTTCAGACTGGATTCAGACCTTGTTTAGACTTAATTGAGTCCTGGTGTAGTCCTGGTTTATGCTTGGTTAGTTTAAACGAGATTCAGACCTTGTTTAGACTTTGTTTAGTCCTAGTTTAGTCCTGGTTTAGTCCTGTTTTAGACTTGGTTTCAACATAGTTTTGACTGGATTCGGACCCTGTTTAGACCTTGTTTAGCCATGGTTTAGTCCTGGTTTATGCTTGGTTTAGACATATTTTAAACCTTCTGAATATCTTGGTTAAGCACTGGTTTAGAGTTGGTGTAGACATGGTTTAAACCAGATTCAGACTTTGTTTAGACACGGCTTAGTCCTTGTTTAGGCCTCTGGTTTACTCCTGGTTTAGATATAATTTAGACTTGATTCAGACCTTGTTTAGACTTGGTTTAGTGCTGGTTTAGTCCTGTTTTATACTGGTTAAGACCTAGTTTCGACCAGATTCAGGCCCTATTTAGACCCTGTTTAGACTTATTTTAGTCCTGGTTTATGCTTGATTTAGACATATTTTAGACCTGATTCAGATATGGCTTAGCCTTGGTTAAGCACTGGTTTAGAGTTGGTGTAGACATGGTTTAGACCCGATTGAGACCTTGTTTAGACTTGGTTTAGGCCTGGTTTTGACTTGGTTTGGTCCCATTTTACACCTGGTTGAGTCAGAGTTCAGTTCTGACACCAATCAGTCAAAACGTTTCTTTTTGTACAGCTTACAACGGTCAAGTTTGACAAGTTTTAATGCTTCAAAAAGTGTAGGAAAAGGAGGGGAGTAAAACAAAACAACGGGAAGTTTATCTCTTGAAAAAGACGTTGTTGCTTGTAAACAAATTAAGTCATGAACATGTCGGAAATGGAATGAGGGAGAAATAACTACATTCAAATTATAACAATAAAAAATAATGTGCTTCCAAAAACACTCATGAATAAATTAGAAGTACCTGCACATTTACACAATTTAATCACTCTGACTTTTCAAGTATAAGAGCGTGCCAGTTGATTTACATATGCAAACGTTGTTACCATTTCCATATTGAAGTCATTATAGTCTGAAGAAGCTGCAGATGCGTCCTCCCGCTGTGTCCGTGCTTCAGCGGGTTGTCGGTTCATAGTTTTTGGGCGGAGCTGCTCTGAGTTTCCTCCTGTTTCCCCCGTGTCTGTTTGTAATGATGGATTTCCCCCGGCCCTGAAATGTCACTGCATTTGTTTAAGCTGTGAGCCGCTCATAGATCAGACTGACAACTGCTGTGTCGTCTAATGTCTCCATCTCTTTGTCTTTCATATTAATCACCGAAGAGCTTCAGTGAGAAAAAGTCTAAGTGCAGCTGCAAAGAGATGAGTTATCTTTGTCGTATTTTACGGTGAAAGGACAAGAGGAGATTGAATCCATTGTGAGGTTTGTGTTGTCAACAAAGTGGTAAAGATAGAGTCAAAAGGTCATGATAGAAAGTTCCATGCGGCAATAATTACAAATTGTATTAATTAAAGGGGCTGTTACTATTTTTTTCATGTAATAAAGGTAAATCTGTTTTGCCTCGGTACAGATATATTGGGGAAGCAACTCTGAAACTCTTTCTGCATCTAGGAAGCTGTTAGCATGCTAATGTTTTCTAGCATTACCGTGACTGTAAACTCTGCTCTGGCCTCTGAAAGTTGTGAAAAGTGCTTGTAAGACTGTCCTGTTGTTCAGAAATATTGGATCAGTAAAGCGATACAGACTGTTTTCGACATCCGCATCTAACTCGATTTCAGAACTATGTATCTGGGCCTCAAAACTTCTGCTGTGGACACAATAAACGGATATATTTGGAGCATATTTTTGTTGTGCGGAAGAAGGCCATCATAAAGAGATGGATGATACAAACTGCTCCAACAGTTAAGGACTGGACGGACATATAGTTGACATTCGTAAAAAGGTGAAAATTGCATTACAACAATGGACCAAATGGGTCAGATTCGCTGAAAAGAGAATAAAGTACAATGCTAGGAATGCATTTGGAAAGTAAAAGTTTTAAATGCATTTGTTCTGTTTTTCACATTTAAAGATGATAAAAATCAAGTGCAACAGCTTTAATTTGGACATTTTATGCAAACTCAACTTTTATGAGGTTTTAACCATGTTATAGTGGTTTTCACTCACTACATGTTTGAATAACCTTGTGCTACATTTGATGCATCAGGGCTCCTCTAACGGCCTTGTGCTTGTTGTATAATTTGTTATTAAAAAATGCTGATACATGTACACTCGTTGTAAAAGGTATTGGAAATCACATACTAATCAATATTAAAATGACCTACCTCTACCAAAAACACGCCAAAACCAGTAAAGACTGTGAGTGAGCTGTCGAAACTGTCAGGTAAAATAAACAAACGCTGGTCTGAAATAAGAACCTTTAAAATACTAAATTATCAGCAGACCAAATGTACCTCTTTGGACTTGGACTAAAATGACTTTCGCATTGTCCAAATCACTTTTCTTCACATGTGACTGTTCTTGAGCCGTGTAAAAAGGCTCATGGTGTCATAAAGGACTTTTATTCAAGGTTACAGAATGCCTCAAGACTGCATTTTTTCCTCATATGAACACGTTGTTGTTTTTTAAATCGCAAGTAATTTTCTCTGTCCATGCCACTTTGCCCTGGTCCTTGAAGAGCATCCATCCACAATTTTATAAAATTGTAAATGTTACAAAAGGACCCTCCGACGAACTCGCCTGCACTTTTAAGGACCTTGAATGATCTAGTATTTATTATTGAAAATGATATCGTCTAAAACACAGATTGTTTTTTATTATTATTGTGGTATTTAAACTGGCATTGAGGCCATTCCTTAAAGCAGTGTTTTTCAAACTTTATTGGGTTGTGGCACACTTTTTGGGTTTAAAAGCTACCACGGCACACCAACTTCTACAAAAACATTACCAAAACAGACAATTTAGTTGAAAAAAATATGGTAAATAACAAGCCAACTAATGTTTGTGCCACTGTCTGGTTCTTTAAATATGGTAATAGTGATGATTTTGTGTTATTTTTTTAGTGCAGAAGTTGCTCATGGGACACTCCAAAAAAGTAAATTAGTCAATTACATCCACATTTGTCAACTGTTAACTCAATTGGACATTTTTTCAAGGCACACCTGGCAAAACCTCAAGGCACTCTAGTGTTCCCTGCACTGGTTGAAAATCAAGGCCTTAAAGCAGGCATGTCCAAACTAAGGCCCGGGGGCCAAAAGCGGCCCGCAGACCAATTTTTCTTGACCCTCGAGCTTCCTGGTGAATTTGCCCACATTGTCCTAAGACAACTTTTTACAGCATATTTCAGATTTTCTACTATTATAACCTAAATAACTAACATTTTGGTGTGAGACAGACCTGATATTAAAGCATTGAGACTGAATTTGCGTGTGGTGGCACTTCAAAAAAGTTACATTAATCTGATTTTTAAACATTTCCCGATTCATCTGTGGCCTTCCCCTTGGTCTACTTTTCAGTATGTGGCCTTCGGTGGAAAAAGTTTGGACACCCCTGCCTTAAAGTATAAAAAAAAAAAAAAAAAAACAGTATAAAAAATATCAAGTTTGAAAAGCATTTGTGACATTTTTTTTTTCCACCCCTTGCCGCCGTGAACTTTAGCCATCCACGTGAGAGCTGCCAGCGTATGCTCCAACTGCGCGGCACTCGGTTGCGATGATGTTTGCGTGAAGTACCATAAAGGGGCCATTTTGAAACGGAAGTCAATGAGCTTATTTCATGCGCTTTGGGGTTTGCTTTGGGGTTTGCTTTGTTGCGACGACATAAAAAAGTTAATCTATGTAGAAGCTACTGTTCTGGTTCTGAAAATGTGTCCTCTCCTTTTGGCGCATTTTCAAAGTCGGAGGGATTAAACCTGTCTGGACCGGATCTGAGCCAGGATCTTGGTCAGAGGGTTCAGCTTATACCTTCTGTTGCCCGCCTAGACACAGGGAGAACATGCAAACTCTACACAGCGAGAACCTACCACTCTGCCACCATTAAAAAGACATTATCCGCTTGTTTGTTTTCGACTCCGTGCCCCGTCTGTCAGTCATGTCATAAATTACACATCCTTGTTTATTGTAATAGCCCGTAATTACGTACATCATCTTTATTAAATGACACATAAAAGCCAAATTATCACGTCCGCCCCGTTTCTGAAGCTCATTTGCCGTGCCTTTAATCTTCGTGAAACATTTTCTTAATAATCGTCCGTGCACAGTCGCAGAGGAGGACATTAAAAACAGCGTGAAAAAGGCGAGGCTGTGATCACTACGGGAAGCAGAGGGGGACATTTGGTTTGGTGGAAATTTACATAAGAAAGTAAAAACGGGAAAGTTAATGCGAGACAATGGAGGAGACACACGTTGTTGTTCAGTCTGATTTTTCATTCGGGTAATTGGGGTTGTTAGGGTGATCATCATTTGTCTGTCGGAGGATCAATCGCTGTTTGATGATTTTTAAAGTTTTGGTGGCAGAGTGGAAAGCACACGTCTCACAGTTCAGTCTCAAGTTGTACCTGGAGAATGATCTTCTGGTATTTGGCAACACTCAGACACGGGACGATGCTGAAATTTTCACAATTAATCACAAATATCATGGCCAAACTAATTGTGATTAACAGTAATATCCTGATAATCATTAAAATTGCTGACTTGTTTAAAATGTGAGTTAAAAAGACATCATCATTATCAAGTTCTATGTTTAAATGAGGAGTATTACCCTTCTGTAGGTTATTAATTGTTAACACACATATATACAGATCACCATGTTAGCTTCTGTTGATTTGAAAATGCTATGTTCGCTGAAAACAACGTATTGAAATGTTTGATTAGTTTTGTTTTTGATGTTTTCTCCCTCCCAGCGCTAAGCCCCTTCTCCTTCAGAGCATCAGCACAACACAATCGCACACAGTTTATGAAGGTAATAACAGTAATAACACAAAGGGGAACATTTGTGTGTGGTAGCTCACAGCCAAATCTAATCGTCTAATTAGGTTCATTAGCTCTTCTGATATAAATATACACTTGTTCCTTGTGGACGGAGCTCTGTTTTTGATCATACCTTGCAGTTTCGGCTGTGCACAGTTTAGTCCCCCATAGGTGTCGCTGGTGTTACTGTGAAGTGTGTGTTCTGCTGATTTATACAGATTTGGGCACTGTCTTCCTACTTGGAGCAGCGGGACGATGGCGCCAACATGCACCCGAGCCCACCCTGAATATCTTAAGTCTGATATCTCAGCATAGCAACAAATGCCACTGTTGGATCAGGGAGGCACTGGAGATCCAGAAACGCACCCACCAGACTGTAAATTGGGGCGTGGGGGCGTACCAAGTCTCACACCCGGGAGACAGTAACACCAGAGACACTTCTGAGGAAGGTGTGCCGCCGAAAACTGTCAAGAAATGATCAAAAACATATCTTCTAGTTCTGTTCATAAGAAACTAGTATATAATCACAGCCACGTGATTCAAAACAAGATAAGATTTACTCAACAGATTTCTATTTATTGTTGGTATGAAATCCTTCTATATAGTCTGTGTTTTAATTAGTCTTCTGTTGAACAAGCTCATTTGTTGTTGAAGAAACTCTAGTTTCTCTAAAATGCACACTTTCTTTGCTTGTGGGACACCAAAAACACACTCTAGTCACTTTTCCCAGAGTTGCTTCATCCCTGGAAAGAGTGAAAAGTGACGTGAGCTGCAGCTGCTGTGCACTGAGCCCATCTGCACTGAAACCTGACTAGACCAGAATTAAACTAAAACTAGATGTAATCAGGACTAAACCGAGATCAAACCTGGACCAAACCTGAACAACTGGAGACGCATCAACAGTGAAACCCTCAGAGCATAATAACACTGCGGCCCTTGTTTCCTCGTGAGTTTACATAGGTCCAAAGGCGGTGACAGAGTCGCTCCTCTGAGCTGTGTGATACTCACAGCGCTCTGGTCCTGTTTTATCTGACTTCAAACGGCTCGGGCTCCTCCAGCGCTGCAGCTCGGCAAATCCAGTTCACTCTACAAACTCTCACAAGTGTGTCACGCGAGAAAAAGCACCGCCAACACACACCCAAGGCATTTTCTGTGCTTAAATGTGTCAAAAATGCACTGGCTGCTAATTTAGAAATGCACTACGTGACGTTTCAGTCTCCACACAGATGTTACTGCTTTGCCTGCAATGTTCTGCATACATTAAATATTTAAACTTGTTCAGTTACAGGAGTTATTGCTAAAATATATTGTTATTCTTTCTGTAGATCTGACCTGTAACTTGGAGATAGATAAATTAAATATCATATTCCGGGCAAAGCAAAACTAATCTGCACGCAGACAGCTGGTGGCAGATCCGCAACCAAATGTTACACAGCGCACATTTAAAGGAAACATGCAAAATTTCATTCATTCATAACCTCTAAGCTCTAACCACTCAGCCACCATGCACCCCCTCAAATGCAAAATTCACTTTTTTAACCATGCAACATTGTTCCCTCCCATCTGAAGTTGTATTTAGCTTCATTCACAATTGTTTGGTGAATTCTGTTTTGTAAGTCCTCTTCCTCTGAGCTTCAGAAAACACTCACGTCCAAGTTTCCAGTTTTGTGACGTCAAGATAGAGCTTCAAGATCTTCTGAGGGGTTTTTAAACTCATAAATCATCTCCAGACTCGTTAAGAGCATTTCTTACTCAAATGTTCATTACAACTGCTTGGCTGCATTAGAAGCTAGTTTTTGTTTATTTCCCCATGGTAATTCCTTCTGATGACAGTAGATGGAGCACAATTCCTAATGAAGGAACATCTCACAGATATAAAGCCATGTGTGCTTTCAGTAGTTACATTATTTATAAGTTAAAGTAAAGTTACTCAAGAGCATGTTTAAACCTAATAACAAAACAATAATAAATGTAGAAACGCGTCCTTTAAATTGGCTTGGCAGGTGTGCTTTTTAAGAAAATATAAATTGTTGGATACATTTCAAGGTGGTTTGTGAACTGTCTGGGGACTTCGGCCAGAACTCCTGTACGTTATGAAAATATCCAAACCGTCCCTTCAAAAAAGAGAGATGCCTTTTTTAATCAGTCCGATTTTGGAAGAAGTAGAAGAAGAAAATAAACAAAGTAGATAAAATCAAGTGCAAAATCCTCAAACATTCATGTCACACAGTCCTTTTTTACACCGGGCGCCGGGCTGTAACTGGACCAGATGTTTGCGTGTAAAAACGACAACTTGTCTGATTTTTGACGTATCTGGTGTAAACGTGTTCCCGTCTGGGTCCGGGCCGAGCATATGTGAGTCTGGGACGGCGGTTGTTTTGCATGCGCCAGTGTTTGCCTCCGAACGAGATGTTGACACAAGTGTGAAACGGCGTGTGCAAATGAACTTTAGCAGCCTCAGTGAAAGCAAATGGGCTGTTAGCGCTTTGGGTGCGCAATGAATCACTTTTCTGCAACATTTGACAATATGCACACAGGGCCTGTTCTGTGGAGCTGTTTACTAATCCATTTTCTAGTTGAATATTTATTGTTCTAGAGGTGAAAGTCGTTTGTTTTACTGATACCAAGCTGTAAATGAGACCTTTATATGCAATTATACGTTACAGTTCAGGCTAACAACAGTGTTCCATATGTCATTTCATGTATTTATCTTTTTCAGTTTCCTTTATTCAAATGTGTATTCAAAACAAACAGAACAACACACACAGAGTGAAAAGACAAAAACAAAAAGTCATTGTTGTTTTTGTTCTAATGCAAGTTATGTCAGTCCAGTACTTGATTGCTGCATTTCCTTTTTATTACTTTTTGGCAGCAGCAGTAGCCAAAAGTACATTCCACCAATATCCATCAATTGTTTCCATTGCAGACTCCACCCAGAGAGATCGAGTGATGTGAACACACAATCTCTCTGGGTGGAGTCTGCATGTCCTCCCCGTGTTACCGTGGGTTCTCTCTGGGTTCTCTGGCTCCTCCCACCGTCCAAACACATGACTGTGTTCAGGTTAATTGAGAACTCTAAATTGTCCCTAGTGAATGAATGTGAGAGTGAATGGTTGTCTGTCCTTGTCTCTGTCTCTGTGTTTGCTGTGACGAGTTGGCCACTGTCCAGGGTGTACCCCGCCTAAGGCCCAAAGTTACTGGGACAGGCTCCAGTCACCCACGACCCCAGGAACGGGAGTAAGCTGTAGAAAATGAATGAATGAATGAATGAATGTTTCCATTGTTGGAGTTTTACATCCACTTAAATTGTTTCAAAGTCGAATGGAATGTCCTGTAGAACAGTGGTTCCCAAAGTGGGGGTCGGAACCCCTCGGGGGGTCGCGAGGGGTGTGCTGGGGGTCGCAAGATGATTTCAAGATGTCATTTGCATTAATATGACTTCATTAGCAAGGACCACGCCGCAACGAGATGTGCAATACAATCATTTATTAGTGAAAGAAAGCAGGTGATTTGAAGTAGCTCGCGCTAGCAGACGATGGCTGGGTGATGAGACTCAGTGTGGGGGCTCCGTCTCGGTGATCTGCCCAGCCGATTCGGGACCCCCCTTTAGGGAACTGGACGCTGAAAGAGAAAGCATATGACATAGAAGGAGAAGGGGGGTGGGTCGAGAGAACAGCGGCAAACAGTGACTGAGGCATAGGCTGGTATATGAAGCTTCTGGGAGGTAGAGGTGTGCCCAGGGACGACGATGGGGGCGTGGTCCTGCTCACGAACCTCAGTTAACATATTAACTACATATTGTATTTGCTCTGTTTTTTTAATTAATACCAGTATCTTTTAGTCAAATAGAGTCCAATAAGTCAACAAACTATTCAAATTCAACCAATATTAAACCTGATTTAACGTGGTTTGACACCTAAAATTATTGCTACTCTCATTTTCATTTTGCTTTGGGGGTCCCTAGTCGGTTGCATGGCTATTTTGGGGGTCCTGGCCAGAAAAGTTTGGGAACCCCTGGTGTAGAAGACAGTCTGCTGAGCCTCATTGATCTCGGGTCAGTCCTAAACATACTGTACAGTGATGATCGAGATGAGCCACTCGACAACCACAGTTTCTCCAAATAAAATGATCTCCCTGTGAATAATATGCACTTTGACGTGGTGTTATAAAATCCTGTGATACATTTTTCCTACAATATTCTTTGCAATCATGACATTTTGTGTATTTATGAATTGCATATATGCTTTTGAGATGGTTAAAAATACCATGTTTTTCAAGGTATTTCTGAGCTATAAAGAAATAAATCCAAGATAGAATGTGTACTGCTGCTGTGGAATATTCTAGGCACAAGTAGAACATCTCCACGAGGCAAGCAGGAAGCATCGCCCACCGCCCGAAATGCTGCGTAGTAAACCTTTATAGTCAGAAGTCAGATTTTCCTTCTTTTTTATTGCAATAAGGAAGTACAATCACATACAAAAACATTTCTTGTTGCCAAATATAAAAAAGAGACAGCAGGGGGTGATGGAGGGCACTTAAGACGACCACACGGACTATAAAGTAAAAGTTAAAATGTTACTTAGTTCTGCTTTAAAGGATGTAGTATGCAAGACTGACTTTTTTAAGCTTCACTCATCAATGAACATTCCTGAAGTTGTATTTAGCTTCATTCACAATAGTTTGATGAATCTTATTTAGTAAGTCCTCTCCCTTTGAGTCTCAGAAAAAAACTCAAATTTCCCAGATCTGTGACGTCATTGTGAGCCCCGCAATCTTCTGTGCTGTTTTTAAGTCCATAAATCATCACCAAACACATTCTGAGCGTTTCTGCGTCAAATCATGTTCGTTACAAATGCGTTCTTACATTAGCATGTCGAAGGCAAGCTAGCTTTTGTTTATCTCCCCGACGTAATTCCCTCTGCTTCAAGTAGATGGAGCCAAATGTCAATTCCTGTCATTTAGATTTTTTTGTTCTAAAACATGACATGTCAAAGTAAAGGTTGTCAAGAGCAGGTTTAAACGCAGTAACAACACAAATATTTCGTTTTTATCTCGAAGTTAACACAGAATCTGGTCCATTATTCATTTAATCACAAAAGTCAAGGTGGGAAGAGTGTCTTACCCAAGGGCACAACAGCAACATGACCTGGCTAGAGCTGGGTTTCAACCAGCAACTTCTGAGCCACTGTCACTCACACAGTAACAATATACACAACATACAACAACCTCAACAGTTTTCTATACAACTCGAGGTCATTTCTATTGATAGTTTTGAACAATTGCCCTTTTTTGTGTAATAATTATGAAAGCCCTCATTTTAAATTGGTATCCACTTTACCACAGATAAAACCCCTGTAATTACCCGTCAAACTACAAATTACGAAAGGACTCTCTTAATCAAACGCACAAAGACTAACCTGCAAAAGTGGCAGAGTTGGTGAACCGGGCATAATATAACGCCTTTAACCAATCCCAGTGAAGCGGAACTCAGCAGCAGCAGCTTATGTTATACTATATCTGTAGCTAGATAGGATTACCCAACTCTATTTACTGCCATCCAGGTGCAATTTTAATTAACATTTCATAAAGTATATAATGTTACTTCCTGGTTGAACACGGGCAGCAAATATGACGAAGGTAGAGGTAATTCTACGACTGTTACCTAGCAACCACAACGTCAACAGGGACCAAAATCCACACAAGTTACACAGTAGTTATGATTTGACAATTAATAATACCTGATAACACCTTTATTTTGTTGCATGATCGATTAAATGGCTAGAAAAACGTATCAGTTACTTCCAGTCATTTTCTTCTTTTACTTTCTTCACAAACTGCAACTTCACGGATGTTAAACTACGCTCAATATTTACCACGGACGCCCTCCCACCAACAATAATCAGAATATCATGTCGTATAGACTTTATTAATTTGAACAGAGTTTGTCAAGAAAGTTTCAAATCGTTTAATTTTGATAAAGACACGTACAATCTCAGACCTCAGAGTTAGTTTCTACAACCTCGCTTCTGATTGGTTGTGTGGTTGCCATGAAACGTGCACTCAGAATTCCAATTTCTTTTCTTTTTTTTCTTTCTCTTTTTAATGTGTTTATTGCAGCTTTTATCAACGCCCTGAACACAACCTGCTCGCGCTGTATTGAAAGCAGCTTAATCATTACTCGCTCATGAGATATTGCGTCTTTTGGTCGTCCTGTTCTCTGACAATACTTTGTCGTTTTTTGTTATAAAAAAAAAAAAAAAAAACAGCGGGGCAAATCAGTACATCAGTTGATTCCAAATATGGAATTGGGTTCCAAAATAGCCGCTACAACTGCTAGCTGCGACTTCAATAGTTTGCAGCAGTGTGTCTCACTCTGTCCACTCAGAGATACAATCTATGATGTTACCACGTGGTCTTATTCACCTTATTCCTGAAGTTGCCGTACGCGCCGCCGTCTTGTTTTCGTTGTATTAGTTTACATGGGGCAGACGAGCTCAACAGAAAATAAGTTCTACATGGACTAAAAAGCAGTTTTCAGACTGACCAGGAAATCATTGCGTTGTGACTTGTTGTTGCTCGTGTTCATTAAACATTTTACACAAATCAATCTACTTTATGTAACATTTTAGCGGCGAGACTTTTACCTCGTTTGTCATTAGCTTTAACGGAGTTCTCGTCAAACGGAAGTGCGTTTACAACAGAAGTGCAAAAAACGGCAAAAGTGGGCGGGGCAGAATAAGGTCAATACTATAGTTCATAAGATATTCATAAAACTGTTCAGAGAAAGTCTAGTTTTGCTCTGTTGTTGTGTTGATATGTGTTCAAATTATAGTTTTAATATTAGCTTAGTAGATTTTCTGTGCTTTTTTAAACCAGGATGTGACTCAGCTCTTGTCGTTCCTTAAAGTGTCAGCTTGGACTACTTTAACTGAAATGCAGTTAACATAAATATATTTCAAATTGTGCTAAAATCTTAATGAATTGTACCCCAGATTAGCATTTTTTTAAATTTTACTTCCTGGTTCTAAATGATGACATCACACTGGGAAATTACGAAGAAACCATCCTGTAAAGTGCACCAAAACTCATCTAATTTCACAGATTTTTCTATTTGACAAAGAAAAATACATCGTGAACACCTTTATTTTGTTGAATCAATGTTTAAAAAATCTAAAAAGTAATTTATTTTGTGTAAATTATGCATAACTTCCCCAGTGTGATGTCATCAATTTGTTTACTTCCTGCAATTTTCAACATCTTTTTCAACTTTTCTCCACAAACAGCGACCTGATTGGTGTAAAACTATAATTTATATTTCTCAGAGGATGAATACATTGAAAATTGGACAATCATAAAAACATGTCATACGCACTTTAATTTCAGAGTTTACATCTAAATCTGCAACAGTTTCGAATTCAATTTATCCAGATGACACACAGAAGCTCGCGTTTGCAAATCTGAAACGTGGCTTCTCATTTTCCTCGGCGCCAAAAGCACACACCGCTCCATCAGACAAATGTCACCGGCAGGATTCGTTTCAGCCTCCTCTCCCACAATCCTCTGTGTCAGACATGAATACAATGGACTGAAAGCCTATTGGAGGAGGCAGGTTTCCTATAGAGGGCTTTTGTAGCGGCAGAAGGGCTGCAGAGACGAGATGACACAGGACGAGCGCAGACTAAATGAAAGCTTCCAGGATATGACTGGTGTGTTCCTCCTGGCGGATCCAGAGCGGGGAAAAAAACATCAGGAGACAGGTTCTTCTGCTGACGCAAACTCTGTCAGATTTAACCGTGGAAAGTGGTCCAGATAAGTGCAGGTGTGAATGTGGAAAGAAGTATCGAAAGGGCTAAAAATATGTGGACTGCTTTTTCAAATTTGGCAGTATTTATTTGCTGAATTCTGCTGAAAAGTGAATTCGACAAACTCCTTTTCCTCCTGTCGCTGCCAGTCACCTCTCAGATTGTTCATATAAATACACGCTCTCTCCCTTCCTTTGTCCTATCATTTCAGCTCAACTCTCCTCTGCCCAATCTCCACCACAGCAGCAGCAGAACAATCAGCCGACTCAGACTCTCCATCTGCTCTTCAACACACTGTTAGGCAAGAAAAAATGTTTTTTTTTCTCCCCTACATGCTTCTTTTTACTTGTTTTACTTTCTGAATTCCTAACCCAAACCCAACATTAGCACTTGCCTCACAACTAGAAGGTCTCATGTTCAAGTCCCCTCTGTGGAGTTTGCATGTTTATATATCACATTTAGGTTTCTGCCTGAAAAGTCTATGGTTTACCTTTTTGACCAAGACTAAAATGTTCTGGACCATTATTTGAGGGATAATTAAAGCCGTGAATTTTTAAAGTAATGAGTGTCAAAAGTGAACCTGCTCAGAAGGAATAGATTCATTTATTATAACATGTTCAGTGGGTCATATTTTAAAGCAGAACTATGTAACTTCAGCCACAGAGCTCCCCCTGCAGGTCCCCTGTGAAAATACACTGCCAGTAAAAATACGGCAAAAGCTTTTTTTTCTTCCTTTTTATTGAAATAAGGAAGTGCAATCGCATACAGTGTTGGGTGTAACTAAGTTACTTTTACTTAGTTACTGTAATTAAATTACAATTTTAGTATTTTAGTAGTGTAACGCATTACTTTGAAAATACTTGTAATTAAATTAGAGTTAGTAACAAAATACTCAGTTAGTTACTTTCAACATCAACAACAATGTTTAGGAAGAGAATGCGACCTTGTTCTACAGGAAACAGCCTGAACAGGAGCAGGTTGAATGTTCTCAAAGTGAATCAGCAGCTCATAGTGTGTTATACATTTCCATTGTTGGTGTTACACCTGAGACACTTTCAGCAACTTATTTGTTGTTTTCCTCTGTTTAATTGTTTTAAATAAAATGTAAAACAACATATTTGATTGATTTATACAATATTACAAATAAAGTAATCCCAAAGTAATGTGACTTTTTTGTGGCAGTAACTAAGTAATCTAATTATGTTTCTAAAAGTAAGTAGTAATCTGTAACTAACTTTTTCAAAGTAACTTACCCAACACTGATCGTATACAGAAACATTTCATGTCACTAAATATAAAAACGAGAGCGAAGGTTTGTCAGGACAGTGGTCTTTGGGTCGGCGTCAGAAATGTTTGGGAGCTTCAAACGCCCTAAAAATACATTTACAACCACCACACAGACAAAGACGTTTAAAGAGGAAAAACTGTTACTTAGCTCTACTTTAAAGCCTCAGATTAGATAAGTTCAGTTCAGCTGACTTTATTTGATGTGCAGCAGCAACATATTCATAAATAAATCCCTTTAAATTGCGAGAAAAGACATATGCAAAGATTCGTTCTACATATAACCCTTTTGGCCCTCGGAGCCTGCGTCCCGGTAAAGGATGGGGTCGCAGCTCACCATGTCGAGGCTCCACGCTGTACCCGCCCGGTGCACGGGGCTCAGCCGTATGCACCGGCGAATGATCTGAGCGGGAGAAGATTATCACTCACAACAGAATTTGATTTTGTTTTTGTTTTTTTATCACACTGTGTTTGGAATTGATTGGAGAAATGAGTGTAATCACAACTGAAATTCAACTAACAGCTCAGGCCTGACTGACCCATGTAATTACACCATAGTTATCTGGACCACACAGACTCTAAAACACAAACAAATATCATTTTTTTAAACAAAGACAGAGACATTATTAAACGAAAATGTTAAAAAAGAACAAACAATTTCTGATTTCCATAAAAAATACGCTATTTGTAAATATTCTCCCTGAAGTCGTCAGTTATGGAGCTTATTACATTCACTTAAAAGTCTCTCTTTTTATGATATAAATGTGCTTTTCATGAGTGAAGTAAATCCTGTTTTTATGCCTTTTTTATACTCTTCCATCCACCACTGATGGCCCTCTGTGGATGACTCTCTGAAGAGCATGTTCTAATGACCAGTTTAATGTACTGCATGTTCCTGGCCTGAGGCTCAGACGGGACACTGGGTTTGACCCAGAGCTGACCTGCTGCCGTCGCTGGAGTTTGGAGCATAAAGTGCACATCCCTGACTCGCTCCATTTACTCCAAACACAGACGTAAAGACGAGATGTTTCGTGGTGTTCTCAGAGTAGCTCCTGTATTTGCTTCAGGTTTATAGGAACATAAACCATAAGCCGGTGGGACGACGCTCTGCTGCGGCGAGTGCTCTCGTGTTAAACCACGTGAATCTGTGTGGCCTTCGTCAAACATGGACCGCAGTAAACCAGAGCTGGTGTATGTCACCCGCTCGGGTCCTGAATCGACACCCGACCGCAGCCACTGCTCACAAGGCGTTAGCCTCCTTATGTTTAGCAAAGGAAATCCAGGCGGAATTGAAAATCTGATATTCCTTTGAGCAAAGCTTGTTCCCACTTATAATTAGAGTAAATCAGACTTCAGAGGCCAAAGCTACAAAGTCTCAGCTTCACACACAAAAACCCAGCCAATAGTTTGTGCTCCAAAGTTTTCAAGAGCAGCTTTAGTTTGAATTGGAGCTCATTTTAGTCAGGCATTTTAGGAAAAACAGGCCCTCGTGGTAAGGGGTTCATTTATAAACCAGTTTACAAAATAAGTCACCTCCAGGACCTGAGAGAGCCTGGTGCTGTTAAAGCTCCACATTAAAGCTCACAAAAACATTTATTTTGTTCATAAAAATTGAAACTTTTTTTTCTAGTGAATGCAACAATCTGCTGTAATCAGTCGCTTCATTTCAGCCTACGTTTAGTTAATATATATACAATATATTTCTCAATGTACAATGGAAATAACCAGATAGTCGACTTTGAAAAGAATCATTAGTCTCAATCAGAAATTGAAAATAACAATAACAGATGAAATATAAAAAACATGCGCCTCTCACATGAAAAAGAAAAAAAATAAACAAAACAACCCAACATCCAATTTCTTTTATGAGATTGTGTTTCTGGTGTTCTTCTTCAAGAGGAACAGACCTGTCCTGTCTCTGCCTCGTCACTCGCACCAAAGAACAGCCTGTGAATTCAAGTTTACTTTCACTGCGATTAGATATAGCTCAGATATGATAAGATATTAAAGTGCACCTTCAGCCTGATTAAAATTCACTGTCTCCTCAGCAACTTTTTATTTAAATGATCTTTTTGAACATAAGTGGTTTGGTTTTGCAGGAGCTTGCCTCAGCGTTCCCGAGCATTTAAATTTGGCCTAGTTATGACTAAAATGTACAAAGAGGTGAGAGGAGCGTTAGTTAAACACCGACACGCAGTTTGTCCACTAAATCAGCAAAAGCAAAAAGCCTCACACTCTACTTTTATGTCTTTAAAAAACCCTCATGATTTTGGCTGATTTTCTCTAAAACACCAGATCAAACCTCGTGCTCTTGTTTGAGCTGTGCACAGTTGGTCAAAGAGCAATATATATTTTTTCATATCAGGAAAAAATACTTATTTTATTGTAAAATTTAGCAAAAAATGTATGTTGAGGGATGTTTGAGACCACCCATTAGAGTTTTATGTTGACGAAATAAAGAATAGAATTAAAAATCTAGACGGATCTAGATGAAGACAGCGCAAGGGTTAAAGGACAAACATTTTGTATTATTTGTATTATATTTATTATTGTTTAAACCTGCTCTTTAGTGTCTCAAGTTTGACATCTCATGTTTTAGAACTAAAAATAAATTACTTTTACAAGAGAAGAAAAGAAGAAGAAGAAATCACTGTGTTGGGAGATGCCATTTTGACTTAGCTGTGGCTCCATCTACTGGCTGTAAAGGCAATTACACATGTAAATATATACCCACAATGCTTTGTAATAAAGAGTGGCTCTGAAAAAGTTGTAGTTATTGTGATTAGACGGAAGAAATGTTCAGAGCGAGTCTGGCCATGATTTAAGGACTGAAAACAGCAGAATTCTCAGCGTCGTGAGTTCAGAGCACAGTGTTGGAGAAGATTTACAAACCAGCATCAAACAAACAAACATGAATCAAACTAAATACTACTCCAGGTATGTTTTTGATGACGGAACAATGTTAGAACATGGATAAAAGCTCAATAAAGTCAATTTTGCACAATATTTATCCTTTAAAACGACCACCAATTCAGACTGAAGTTGTTTCTGAAACTTCTGAACAGATGTCTGTGAAGCTGAGGCTCTGTAGTTTTGGCCTCTGAAGTCTGATGTACTCTCATTTCAAATTCCATCTGGATTTGTTTTTGGTAAATATGAAGTGAAGTTTTAGAAGAATGGACTGACAGGCACACAGCAGACTGAGCAGTTGTTGGGGTTTGACGATTCCCTTTTTCAAAGCCGAAGCCAAAATCACTCAAAATGACTCGACACTTGAAATAAACTTGAAAATACACTTGAAACATTCCTGCAAAAAGGCAAATTCAATTGTATGAAATTAAGGCGTATTTTTCATTTGTGGCTTTGGAGAATAGAATAGGCTGTGTTCACGGTCTAGACTGTGATGATGTCATCACCTCAGATGGAGCAAGAGACACTTTGTCCTGTTGATTGCACTGGATCTGACAGAAAATATCTCAAAGGTAAAGTCACACAAATGAATCTGACAATTTCTGTCAGTGACTAGACCCAAGAAAATATTGTAATACAAAAAGAATCTGCATTTTAATAACATTAATTTTAGCTGCCCACCATCTGTATTAAATATCATTGGCTATGTTGGGATGACTTGACTACACTACACTACACTGCAATAGAATAGAATAGAATAGAATAGAATAGAATAGTTTGCGTTCACGTGACATCACAACATTTCATGAGCCAATGAAATTTAAAACAGGCTAAATGGATATTGTTAAAATGCAGCTTTTTGTTTAACACAATGAGTTCTTAGATCAAGTCAAGAGAAATCGTCAGGTTCAACATTTGTGAATTTACCTTTCAGGCTGAAGTTCAATGCAGTCAATAGGGAGTGGCCCCTGCCCATCATTTGAGGTCATGAAATCCTCACATTCTGAAGTAGAACGTGAACACAACCTGTTCATCTTATTAGGTCTCGCCCACTTTTGCCTCTATTTGCAGCACGTCCGCACTCGTGTAGTAAAGGCACTTTAGGTTTGACGAGAACCCCGACAAGGGTCAAGTCTCACTGCTGAAATATTATACAAAGTAGAATGATTTGTGTAAAATGTTTAATGTACACGAGCAACAACAAGTCAACAATGCACTGATTTCCTGCGCAGAATGAAAACGGCTTTGTAGTCCGTGTAGAACTTGTTTTCTGTTGAGCTCTGCCCCATATAAACTAATGCGGCAGATTCTACATTCTACAGAATTGAATAGCTTTATTGTACAGAGGTAGAAATTCATCTTTTGCTCACCACCACAAGCAGCAGACAAGACTGTATGAGTGGAAACAGTAGAACAGCCAGATCCTGATTCTTCTCAGATGGTGGATATGCATTGAATTAAGAGGATACAGCTTTGTCTTGATGTTTTAAATGCACAGGATCTTGACAATTCAGATGGTGCTTGTTACTTGTACATCTAAAGAGGATTTAAAGGACACATGTTCTGCTACAGTGAGCTTTAAACCCTGTTCTAACAATGTTCCATCATCAAAAACACACCTGGAGTTGCATTCAGCTGCATTCACGCTGTTTTGAGGAATGTTTATTAGAAAATCCTTCCCCCTCCGAACGTCAAACCCACACCCTGCTGAACTCCCTTGATGCGGGACATATTTTCAGATCATCTCTGTCACTTCTCCGAGAGTCTTCCACTGTTTTAAGTCCTTAAATCATCACTAAACTCGTTCTGAGCATTTCTGCCTCTAAACACGAGCACTGCTTCAGCAAACCCGCATCATAACGTCTTTTCAGCGCTAACTTCACTAGATTGGTGCATTCTGCTGGCTGGATGCACTCAGTAATTGTCATTTCATACTGACTGACAACAATAAAGCAATTGGATGAATAAGAACCTTTTTATTTTGTTTTAAAACATGAGATGGTTAAATTTAAGGCATGTTTAAAGGCTAATAACAATATGAATGCAGAATTGTTTTCCTTTAAAGGAGTTATATGCAGTAAATATATTGCTGTATTATTACTGTTATTATTAAAAGTGCACTTTGTTTTGTTTTTAGTTTGTTTGTTTTTTGCCACCTGCTCGTCGCCATGGAGATTGTTAGGGAAATATAACTGTTCCCCTAACGACTCCTTGAGTTGTGGAGACTCTGGACGTGTGAGGCGGGAGAAGTCCATTTCCCATGAGTCTGTGGGGCTGGCCACTTGAAATCTCAACACTTTTCGCACGGCTGCTCAAGGCTGACTCTGCTTCCACACACGCGGGTTTAAATAGTGGCTGAGAAGAATATCTCGGGCAGCTTGAGATAATGAGAAGTGAACGGCCCGGCGCTTCTGTGAGACGAGCTGAAACTGACACATTCTGTAAGAGCTGGATTACGCTCGTCAGACGGAGCTCATGGAAATGCCAGCAGTGATGGAACCGTCCTTGTTAAGACCACGAGATGGAAAATTACACAACACAGATGTTATTTCTTTGATGGTAACGTTTCATCCCCATCTATCTCCGCGGAGACAAGCCACCAGGCCAGGTTACAGGTCAGATCTGTGGAGAGACTTTCAGTGATGCTTTTAAATGTGTTTGGATTGTTGTTATTGAATGTGTCCCAAAATTATGAAAGCATTAAAGGAAAAATATTCTGCATTTTTCATATTGCTGTTAGCCTTTAAACATGCTCTTTGCCATCTCATGTAAAAAAAGTCAATTCAATCTAGTGAAGTAGCGCTGAAAATACATTATGATGCGGATTTGCTGCAGAAATGATCGTGTTTAGAGGCAGAAATGCTCAGAACGAGTTTAGCGATGATGTAAGGCCTTAAAACAGCAGAAGATTCTGGGAGAAATGATTTATGAAGTCTGAAAATACGTCCCGGACAGGAGGAGTGCTCTGCTGGAAGGGGAGGATTTTCTAATAAACATTCCTCAAAACAGCTAAATACAAAATACAGAGAACATAAATATAATTAAAGTTTTGCTAAAAGAAATGATATATTTTATCATGATTTAGCTTTTTTAGTAATATCACTTCCTGGTTGAAAATGAAGACATCACACTAGAAAATGACTTTGTATATTGGGCTAAAACTCAGCTAATGTCACAGTTGCTTATTCTGGGTAAATTATGCATAACCTGTATGTCCTATAAAAATGTCCAAAGTCCCAATTCAAACTGAAGCTGTTCTTGAACCCTTTGGAGCACAAACAAATGTCTGGACTCTTTGTGAAGCTGAGACTCTGTAGTTTTGTCCTCTGGTGTCTGATTTACTCTAATTACAGGTGGAAACAAACTCTGCAAAGAGGAAAACCAACATTTAAAGTCTGCCTAAATTGTCTTTGTTAAATAAATGACTGAGTAAAGCTGGTCTCTGGAGGTAGAGCTGGACTGACTCTAGTTTAGGCTTTTGTTGGTTTTGACAATTCCTCTTTCAAAGCTGAAGCTAATTTGACTAAAAATGAGTTTGAGGAACTTGTAATAAAGTTTTTTGTTTTTTAAAGTCCAGGCTGAATCCATAAAAAAGTTCTCTTAATTTTTTTTTTTTTTTTAGATTTTTGGGTACTTTTTTTATTTATGGACTTGGAGAACAACCTGACCCTGATTCATCCCTGAATGGTTGATTTGATGGAAATAAGAGGGATACAGCTTTCTTTTTATGTCTAATATTTCTCGCAGCTTAATAGTTCCTTTTATCAGACGGTGGACGAAATGGAAGAAAGAAAAAGTCCAATGTACCACTGTGGAACATCTTCAGCTTAAGGGGTTTTTGGGGAGGGGGTGGTTAATTTTACTTCCTGGTTGTAAATAATGACTTTACACTGGGAATTTACCAAAAAAACATCTTGTACAGTGCACCAAAACTCTGCAAATATCACAGATTTTTTTCATTTGACAAAGAAAAATACAGTTCTTGAAAAGTGTACACCTTTATTTTGTTGAATTAATGTTTAAAGGGTCAAAGTGGTTTATTTTGTGTAAATTATGGATAACCTTTGTCTCTAGTGTGACGTCATCAGTTTTCAATTTTTCTATTTTTCTCCACAAAAAACTACCTGATTGGTGTAAAACTATAATTCATGTTTAGAAAAGGTATTAATGCACTGAATAAAGTCGTACGCATTTTGAATTTACATAAAACACTTTAAATTTGCGACCCTTTTTATACACTCTTTTCAGCCGGCCCTTTGTTTTGTGCAGAGCCCGTTTTTAGCCTCCACTTTTCAAATTACATCTTCCAATTTGCAGAATAGGAAGGGACTAATTGTGTGCTTGTTGTTGCAGTTACAGCTTGAAACTCTGTGAATTTCAATAAACAAGTGAGAGTCTGGGAAGTGGACAGGAGCAAACAAGTGCATTTTGTCACCTACTTCAGCTCTTGAGTGTAAACAGATAAATTATTCACAAACTCACCTCCTACTTGCCTCAACCGCAAAACAAATAAGACAAACGCTAACAATAGAATACAAAAGAGAACGACTGTCTAAAATGGACGAAACGAACGCAGTAGTTGATAAAAACGCTTGCCCGTAACCCAGAGTTTGCCCGTTTGATTTCTGCTGCATGTTTTGCTGCAAGATATGGAAATTTTAACTTGAGGCGATGTCTTTTTGTCGAATCGATGTAACCCCTCGTTCATCCTGGAGTAGTTGACGATAGAAAAAGTTTCAAAGGTCGTCATCTGGACAGTGTTTTTTTAGAAATCAAGAGGTTTTAACTTTGAGCTGAAAGTCATTTTGAATCTGATGGAAATGGTCTGAGCTGCAGCATTTATACTTTGCTGAGCTCTGATTGGTCCAGCCCAAAAAGTAAGAGTTATAATTGAAACTTGCCATGAACTTCTTGACAGTGTTAGGGCCTATTGAGGTCTGGCCACCTCCCTCTCAGAGCTGTCAAGTGCCTCTTTTGCATTTGACTGGTTTGATTTCTGCCGAGGTTTTATGAGGCTGTTGTAGACTGCAGTTCCTGTTTAAAGACGCAAGACGCTGCAGGTGAATAGGAAAAAAATCTTAAATTTAAGGACATCAATTTGGAACTCCTGTGGTTTACGCACATAAATGTCTGAAAAATATATTACAAGTTTGTCATCATGTCATGTTTTCATGTAGAAATAAGGCATTTCATGTGTAAAAATAGCCAAAAATACACGTTTTTGGGACATTTAAATCTGAAAAATGGACAGAACCAGGTTTAAATCTTCTTGGTTCATTTTGTACACATATTAGTACAAAAAACTTTACAGTTCAGAGTTCATATTTAGTTTTTAAGTAAACCAGATTGGACTGAAAATTTGCCTCATTATTTTGACTTAAAATTTCAATAAATGAATTTATAATTAGAGCTCAAAAAAATCCTTTGCCAAAATCTTGTTTAATCCAAGATGGTGAAGTTTGGTGTAGGAGCGACTTTAAGTAGTGATTCTCATGTCCCGAGCGAGCATTTTAAGAAGACAGCCTTTGAAATTACAATGCCCCAGAGAAATCAATGAATGAAGTGGATTAAATGAAAGAATAAAACTTTTTAAAGAGCATCTTGGAAAAGTTTGTTGTTTCCACATGAAAAACGAGATGATGAGAGAGATTGTAGTCCAGAGTTTGAGTGCCTTCTGTGTTATCTTTTGTGGCTGTTTTTCTGTGTGCATCGTGTGCTTAGGATGAACACGTTTCTATCTTAATGTGTTGACTTCCACTTTAAAGTACACAGGAATGCCATGCTGTCTAAAAATCAATCTGTCAGTTTTACAGACAAAAAGACACAAAACTGTTCGACCCTCTCAACTGGCAGACTAATGTTGTGTCTTTGGGCAAGAAACTTCACTCAACTTTTTTGTGTTTGAATATATTCTGAACACAAAGTCTAAACCAAGGCTTAACCTTTATATTTCAACCTTTAGCCCACAAGAGCCGCTCGAAATCAGGACTAAACCAGGTCTAACCCAGGACTAAACAAGGTCTATCTCAGGTCTAACCCAGGACTAAACAAGGTCTAACCCAGGACTAACCCAGGTCTAACCCAGGACTAAACAAGGACTAAACCAGGTCTAACCCAGGACTAAACAAGGACTAAACCAGGACTAAACAAGGACTAAACCAGGTCTAACCCAGGACTAAACAAGGACTAAACCAGGTCTAACCCAGGACTAAACAAGGACTATCTCAGGTCTAACCCAGGACTAAACAAGGTCTAACCCAGGTCTAACCCAGGACTAAACAAGGACTAAACAGGACTAAACAAGGACTAAACCAGGTCTAACTCAGGACTAAACAAGGATTAAACCCAAGTCTAACCCAGGGCTAAACCAGGACTATCTCAGGTCTAACCCAGGACTAAACAAGGACTAAACCCAAGTCTAACCCAGGACTATCTCAGGTCTAACCCAGGACTAAACAAGGACTAAACAAGGACTAAACCAGGTCTAACCCAGGACTAAACCAGGTCTAACCCAGGACTAAACAAGGACTAAACCCAAGTCTAACCCAGGACTATCTCAGGTCTAACCCAGGACTAAACAAGGACTAAACAAGGACTAAACCAGGTCTAACCCAGGACTAAACCAGGTCTAACCCAGGACTAAACAAGGATTAAACCAGGTCTAACCCAGGACTAAACAAGGACTAAACCCAAGTCTAACCCAGGACTAAACTAGGACTATCTGAGGCCTAACCCAGGACTAAACAAGGACTAAACCAAGTCTAAACCAGGACTATCTCAGGTCTAACCCAGGACTAAACAAGGACTAAACCCAAGTCTAACCCATGTCTAACCCAGGACTAAACAAGGACTATCTCAGGTCTAACCCAGGACTAAACAAGGACTAAACAAGGACTATCTCAGGCCTAACCCAGGACTAAACAAGGACTAACCCAGGTCTAACCCAGGACTAAACAAGGACTAACCCAGATGTAATCTTGGACTGAAGTAGGACTAAACTAAACAGGTCAATTTGTCAAATTCACTAAAATCCAATCAATTTATTCCAGTTGCTGCCAGTGGTTCCTGATTTCTCTCATGTTTGGTCTGGTAATAATGAAGATTTTAACTGTCACAAAGCTACACTCTTTGCCTCCTGCTTTTCTCGTAGCAATAAATCTTGTCTCCTCTCAACCAAAGCCAGGCATCTTGTCCAAACCAGGCATCTGAATAAAACATGAATGGAGGAGCGAGTAGAGTTTGTGTGGCAGCTTCTCAAATACCTTCACTGTGAGCAGATGTGCACAGAATACTGACGAGTCTTTGGGAAATATGGATGATTTTCTTTATTTGTGAAATAGATATCTTGATACCTTCATTGATTATGACCTTGCTGCTAACATGGACAATGTCTCTATTGCTGCTATTTCTAATGGAGAGTGGTCTAAAGTCATACACTTACAAATAACCTTCTTTGGGTAATGGAAAAAGAGAAATAATTTTAAGAGACATATTCTGCAAAGTTTACTTTTAAGAACAATTAAGCAAGGCAAGTTTATTTGTAGAGCACAATTAATTCACAAAGACATTCAACGTGCTTTACACAACAGAACAAAATAAAAATCACAAAACACATTAAGACACACAAAATCAATATAAAAAAACGGACTTTTCAGATAATCAGTGATAACAAGTTTTCATTGTTTTACCTTCTTATTTAGTTGTATTTAGAGTGATTTGCGTATGAGTCGGTTTTATTCTTCTGCATTCACGAAATCATTGCCCCAGCGTTCCTCATTTTGGCAGAGACTAAAGAACTCCAGATCAAGATCCACAGTCAGCATCCGAGCGGCCACTTACAGAGCTCCGTGGAGGAAAATGCATTCATTTTAATGAAGAGCTGCTCTTTCCCTCACTGTTCAACAACTACAGGAACAAACACCGAGTTTAGCAGCAGTTTTACAGACACAAAAACATGGAGAGGAGTGAAGTAGTCAGCGGCCTACATCTCTACAGTGATCCAAGCATGCTAATGTTAGCTGTGGGCTGAATGCATGGATGTATTAAATGAAATGGAGAAGGTACGCCCCCTCTGTCTGTGGTCCCAGATTGATTTGTGGCCGTGCGAGGTACTGCAGCCTCTTGGAACCAGCCTTTTTCTCAAATGTCACATTATAATTGCAGACAGTACTGAATTATTATCGGTATTTAAATAAAATAGAAGGAAATGTTCTTTTCTACCGTTTCTAAAATCACAGAAATTACCGTTTTTATATGAAGTGGGGGATTGTCGTCACGTGGCGCCCTAAAGCAAAGATGGCAGCCTCCATATCAGGAAGTAAAGCAAAGATGTCAGCCTCCGTATCAGGAAGTAAAGCAAAGATGGCAGCCTCCGTATCAGGAAGTAATGCAGAAGTAAGACATTTTTTGGGGGTCATGCGCCAATGAGCACACGGCATAGGGATAAACAGGACGCCATTTTGGATTCATCTTCCAGGTTTTATTATAGTTCTATGGCTGAATGCTACTGCGATAGCGTCACCTTCTGTATTGTTACATCTGCAGAACAATCTGTTAATTGTTCTGAGGAAACGCCAGGTCAACATCGTCAGTTAAGCCTCAGTTGTAGTTTGACTTGACTTAGTTGTGCATAAAATACACATTAAAAAGTTGAGTTTCCTATTGATTCAACAGAAGGTTTCCCCTATGGCAGACCACGGCCCCCCTGCTCTGACGCGCTAAGAATATGCCTTCTTTTCTAATTGCACACATTTTCAAAAACTCTATTCACCTTATTCCGGAAGTTGCCGTACACGCCGCCGTCTTGTTTCCGTTGTATTAGTTTACACGGAGCAGACGAGCTCAACAGAAAATAAGTTCTACATGGACTAAAAAGACATTTTCAGGCTCCAGGAAATCGGTTCATTTAAACATTTTACATAAATCAACCTACTTTATGTAACATTTTAGTGAGAGACTTTTCCCTCGTTCGTCATTAGCTTTAACGGAGTTCTCGTCAAACGGAAGTGCGTTTACAACAAAATTGCGTATCTGTGGCAAACAGCGGCAAAAGTGGGCGGGGCAGAATAAGGTGAATACACTACTAACAGTAAAACAGCTCTGTTACTACTAGTACTGTATTGATAATGGTAAATGGTCATGTTCTCATATAGCACTTTTCCACCTTCTTCGAGGCACTCAAAGCGCTTTACATCAAGGAACCATTCACCCATTCACTCACACATTCACACACCAGAGTACACAGACACTGGGGGCGAGGCGGGTTAAGTGTCACAGTGATGTTGTAGTGATGGAAGTAACACATCATTAGTCGTATTTGTAGCTTATCTTTGTAAGTTATATGTGGGAGCTGTTTCCCTTCCATAAACTATTTGCTCGTGTGAATAAAAAGTGTACTCATGATAACAAAAAGACAATGGTTCTTAGACGTACAAACGCTAAATATAGGTCGACATGTTGAATAGAAACAGGCTAATATGGAACGGCAGTATTCATCTGAGGGAGCAAATGCACCGCCAACCTGTGGGTCAGTGGATCTGACCGCTCAACCAAGGATGTTCATGTCAGGAGCGGGATTGGGATCAGAATACAAGCTCTCTGCCAACTGAGCTAATGCTGCTACGATGCCATTAAGCTTAAAGGGCCTATGACAGGTTGAAATACACATTTAACTAAAATGCAGTTAAGATAAATATATTCACATTTCTACTAAACTCTTTACAAATGTAACCCCAGTTTAGCTATATTTTAGGTTTTAAATTTTACTTCCTGGTTGTAAAGTATGACATCACATTAGGAAATTACCATAACGACCACACTGTACACTGGGCCAAAACTCCTCTAATGTCACAGATTTTGTTCATTTGACAAAGTATAACACATGTGAACACCTTTATTTTGTCGAATCAAAGTTTAAAGGGTCAAAAAAGTCGTTTATTTTGTGTAAATTATGCCTGACCTTTGTCTCCCCAGTGTGATGTCATCAGTGTGTTTACTTCTTGTAGTTGTCGACAGATTTTTCAACTTTTCTCCACAAACAGCGACCCGATTGGTGCAAAACTATAATTTGTATTTACACGAAGTATTAACACACTGAATAAAGTCAAAATTAGAAAATCATAAAAACCTGTCATACGCACTTTAACTATCAGCCTGTTTCAACATATTGATCTATATTCTTGTTATCATGAGTACATTTTTCATTCACAAGTGCAAATAGTTTATGGAAGTGAAACAACTCCCTACATATAACTTACAAAGATATGCTACAAATACTATTAATGATGCGTTACTTCCATCACTACAACGTCACTGCGACCACTGTGACTACTACTACTACTACTACTACTACTACTACCACCACCACTACCACCTTGTGCTGTGTCTGTGCTGTATCCTTCTACCCTCGCTGTAATCAAAAGTGCATCGATTCGCGTGCGCTCCCTCGGGACCCCTGGTGGTGGGCCGGGTCACTGCGGCTGCCCCGTGCGTCTCTGCTGGGAGTGATTGTACTGCGCTGTACTCGAGCTGCAGGAGTACTGAGTTTGATGAAAGCACTGAGAGCGCAGGATAACAAGCGGCTGTGATTTCCACTGGGGTCCTCCTCCATTATCAAGAGAAATTACTTGTAGAATAATACAACAACACTATTAACTACTTACTACTTCTACTAATACTACTAGTACTACTGCTGCTACATTCCTGAGTTAGTTTTTACTTAGATTTCTTGTTTATATGTAATTTTTATTGCTAGGGGGCATAGTAATAGTATTTTGAGCAGTGGCGGACTTACCATTAGGCAACAGGCCACAATTGCCTTGGGCCCCCAACCTAAAGGGGCCCCCAATAAGAAACCCTTCCCGATCACCGTAGATGCAAGAAAACAGTTGCTTTTCTCTCATATCACAGTAAAGTAAAGCAGTAAACAAAAAGAAAAAATAGCCTTGGATTGTCAAATGTTATTATTTAGTACATATAAAGCTAAATAGTAAATAAAATATAGCATTATAAAATAACAAATGAATGCCATGTAAATCAGCTGGAAGATGGAACAATTACACCAAACATACAAGAAATATGGTTTGATTTCTTAATAATCTTTAAATATATTTCAGGGGAGGGACCTCTAAACCCCCCTGTTTAAAGCTGTTTGAACATGCAAGCTTTTGGAATTTGAATTTTCCAAGAGTTAACTTTTCACCCCAAATGTATGGACCTGTCAGTCACCACACATTAAAAACAAAACAAAAACAGGAACAACAAAAACCACAAGCTTATTTCAACAACAATATAAGACTCGACAGAAAAGTACTAGAAAATCACATTTGGGGGGCCTGTACTTCATTTGGCCTTGGCCCCCAAACTCCTAGGTCCGCCACTGAAGTTGAGCCATAATTCTGCTAAAATGCTGCAAAAGTCTTGCCAAGTGCACTTTTTGTTCTTGTACAATCGTCAGAAAAGTAAAAATATTTTTTTAATGGGAAATATATGACTGAAACGATTAATCTAGTAGTATTTTGATCATCGTAATTGTCATCTAGACCAGTGTTTTTCAACCTTTTTTGAGTTGTGGCACATGTTTTGGGTTTAAAAGCCACCACGGCGCGCCACCTACCACTAAAATATCACCAAATCAGACCATTTAGTTAAAAATATTGTATATAATGAGGCAAATAATGTCGGTGGCATTGTCTAGTTCTTTAAATTTGATAATAGTGATGGTTTTGCGTTCTTTTTTGGTGAAAATGTTGCTCTGGACACTCCAAAAAGGTAAATTACTTCATTAAATCCACATTTGTGAATCTGTTAACTCAAATTGGACATTTTCTCAAGGCACACCTGGCAACACCTCAAGACGCACTAGTGTTCCCCGGCACACTGGAGGAAAATCAAGGATCTAGACTATACAGACTCTAAAACACATAAGAGAATACCTTTTACCCGTAACAAAGACAAAATGGCAAAAAAGAGTAAACAATTTCGGATTTTTATCAGCTATACACTTTATTAGTAAATATTCAAGCCTTCAGTCACCGCATTTGCACTGTTATTAAGTTAAAAATGTATTTCAATTTGCTCAGTGCACAATAGAAACAATTATTTGACTGTTAAAATAATCGTTTGTTGGAGCCCTGAAGAAATACTTGGTCCAGCAAGCAATTAAACCTATTCACATCGACTTGAATCCGTTAACGTTCTGTATTCAGGTAATCTTGAGCTGTGGATGTTCCTGTTTGCGGCGCACACACAGTTCTTCTCCCCTGCACGGAGCCGGCGCGTGACATCGCTGTAATTTAACAGTGTGACAGTGTAAAGGCGTGATCTGCGTCCTCGGGGAGCGCTAACGTGGAGCTGATTTAATAAAGCAGAGAGGAGCAGAGACGGTGCTCGGGCTCGGTCCTCACTGTGACGTAATCCCTCCATGTTTGGACCAGCAGACTGTGTCTCTGCTCCACTCACGGGGCAGATGTGTCCAGCACCGGCCGGAGACTCACTGGACAGAAGACTGAGCCCCCGCTTCAGCTCACTGTTCTACAAGAGCCGCTTTGGCACCTGCTCCAGTACGTCGTCCAAACCAGTGGAGTCAGACCTTTTAAACTGTATCTGGTCTAAACTGGGGCTAAACCAGGTCTAAAATGAGACTAAACCAGGTCTAAACTGGGGCTAAACCAGGTCTAAATTTAGATTAAACCAGGTCTAAAATTAGAAAAGGTCTAAAATGAGACTAAACAAAGTCCAAATTGATATTTAACTAGGTCTAAAATGACACTAAACCAGGTTTAAAAACAGACTAAACCAGGTCTAAAAAGAAACTAAACAAGGTCTAAACTGAGACTAAACCAGGTCTAAAATGAGTCTAAACAGGTCCAAGACTAAACCAGGTCTAAAAGGAGCCTAAACCAGGTCTAAAATGAGACTTAAACAGGTTTAAAATAAGACTAAACCAGGTCTAAAATGAGACTTAAACAGGTTGAAAATAAGACTAAACCAGGTCTAAAATGAGACTTAAACCGATCTAAAATGAGACTAAACCAGGTCTAAACTGAGCCTAAAACAGATTTAAAATGAGACTAAAACAGGTCCAAGACTAAACCAGGTCTAAAATGAGACTAATCTGTAGTTCTAAATAATGATTTTGTCTCTGAATAATACAAATACTCAAACTTGAGGACCCATGTACCACCAGAGGAAAAGGTTCTGTTCTAAACTACAATTCCACATAAAAAAACGACACATCTTTTTTGTGTCTGTGACGCTTGAATATAGAATCAGTTCCAGAAGCCTCTAATTAAGGAGCGCTGCATGTGGCTCAGGCACACAATGAAGTAACCATAGAAACAAACAATATCATGTATATTGAAAAAAACAAATAAATAATGTGGTATATGTGATCATTGTTGTAGACTCTATTATCCGTTCCCCTGGTGTTCAATCTGTCCCAAAGGATTAAGCAGCCCAAAGTGCAGTGTAATAACAAAAGTGCTATATTATAATCTTATGTCTGGTATCTGGAGATTTCATTCAGTGGCGACAATCTTCAGATCATGAACTTTTTCTGTGTTTGAAATCCTAAAATTGCCCTCATAATTTTTCAGTTGGTGTAATCCCTCATTTGTCCAGGAACAGTTGTAAAAAAAAGGGTTTCAAGTAGTCAGTGTTTTGTAATGGAGACATCCAAGTCATTGTCAATCTGAGAGTTCTGCTAAGAGGAGTTTAAAGTCTACATGACACTCATTCACCAAATTTACTAATACGTAGTTAAGACGATTAGATTTAAGATTTTACTAAGCATTTTTCCTGTGTGTCATCAGTTTGACAATTTCCCTAAAGTTTATAATGTCACTTCCTGGTTGGTCATGGGCAGGAGGTAGTTCCACAACTGTTACCAAGCAACCATTTTGAAAACAACGGCCAAAAGCCATAGAAATTACACAGTTGTTATGATTTGACAAATAATAATACCTGATAACACCTTTTATTTTGTTGAATGAGCGTTTAAACTGTCAGAAAAATGTGTCAGTTGAGTGTTAACTGTCTATTCATTTTCAACTGTATGTCGCTGTTTGATGACATCACAGAGGGATTCCATTGTAGAACTCTGCACTACTTCCTGTCATTTTAAACTTTTATTTTTCACATTTTCTTCACAAACTGCAACTTCACAGATGTAAAAATGTGATAAATACTTAGCATAGATGCCCTCCCACCAAACTAAGTCATAATTAGAGAAACATGAGAACCTTCATATAGACTTTGAGGGAGGAGAGCTTCTTTAGTCCTGCTTTGAGAGGATTTACAGTATTCTCACTTATTCTGCTTTGAGAAGGTTTGAGGAGACTGTAGTAAATCGATAAATATCAATGAAAAAGGACCCAGCAGAACTTTGGTCCCACCATTTAATCACTTAATCCATGGTTTTACTCAAATTAGTCATAGCCGCGGGAACGTAATTTTGGAAGGGGGTGCAGTTTTGTTTTGTTTTTTTCTGTGCAGTTACATATGTTTGTTTAGGGTAAACAAAAGGTACTTAGTTTCCTCGTTTATTTTGTCACACTTTAGAGAATATACAAACAGCGGTAAACAGCGGTTTGCGCGCTCAGGTCAGTGCGCCGCGCACCATCGCAGGTTTAGTTTTCCCTGATTTTAGCCTGCAGGCACATAGTTGACTGCAAAAACATTTGATAAAAGTAAATATACCATATTTATTAGAACAGAAACTGTGTTGTTTTATAATGTTGCCTTGAAAAGATATAGTTTTGCTCAGTGAAAAAAAAGCAATGAGCTGCTTACAAGTTCCCATTGAGTTGACCATCCAGCAGGGGGTGCTATTGTACCTTCTGCACCCCTAGTTCCCGCGGCTACGCTGACACTTTTACACTTCACAGCGGTCGGTGTCTCTGCCTTTGAACGAGGAGGTTGCGGGTTCAGCTTTCTTTTCAATCCGTTCAGTCGACCTGGTTGTTCGGTCAAGCAGAGCGATGCCGATTGGTTTCTGCTCGACCGAGTGCATACCGTTGTTGTGTCCTTGGGCAACACACTCCGTGCACGTCGCCGGCTCCAGTCATGTTTGACGGTTAAACAAGAAGGACATTTACTGTAGAGAGCTGCCAATTCAGTGTGAGAAAAAACCTCAAGGAAGCGACCGAAGAAAAACATGTGAATTTGCTGAAGGCGAGTTCAAGGTGGATTTGAGATGAAGGGACAAACTAAAGACATCGTTTTTTCCTCCTTTGCTCGTTGGCTGCTTTTTGATATAGCTGAGAATACATTTGATCTAAAACCCTGTAATTGGAGTTCTGCCTTAAAGCTCCGGCGTAGGAAGGTATTTTTAACATATTGTAGTCTGCAGTTTAAGCTGCTGTCCAAAGTCTGGAGGTGTGGGATGCACTGCTGTCTGAGAGGCTCTTTATACTTTTATAATATTAACTGTGATTTGTGTGATTTACTTTGAGTGCAAATGTCTTGGATTGTCCCTCCACATATGGACCCCTAAACATTATACCGTATAGCTGCAATTTGAGTGCACTATATAACTTTTCCGCCACTTGCAGGTCTCCAGGGGGTTTTATTGCTTTGCCTGGAATGTTTCACAGTCTGAGGATGTCAGCTTTATTGTTCATTGATAATTGTGACTATTTCAGGTCACAAGAACAACAAAAGAGAGAAAAAAACAAACAATTGTCATAATTAGGCATTTTCAATTTAATCTAGTGCCCAAAAAATATGTCACATTTACTTTATGTTGTCATTCAGAAAGTTTGATTTTGTAAAGCTGGTCACAAACCTGAGGAATAGGTCCCCAAAGACTCTCAGGGGTCCAGGGCTTCTGAGAAAAGAGGTCCAAACTAGAATGTTATTTTAATGAAGGTATGACATATCATTTGCTTCTACAAAGTATTTTATAATCAGTACAGTTATATAACATCTTTATCAACCAGTTTGTTTATTTTTTCCTTATAAGACAGTTACTTCCCAGGTATGAAAGGGACTCTTTGTGGATTACTCGAAGAAAAAGATCGGGAACCAATGGTTTCTTGTGTCTTTTCTCTTAATTTTGCAATCTGGAATAACACTGTTGAAAGGCTTGTTCCTCAGTGTCATCATCTGAAGACAGGCTCTTTTGCACCATATGCTTCGATTCTAGACCTTTGAGCTATTTATGTCCCTCCCGGGCCGCCGTACCTCTGCGGGGTTTTGGACCGGTTCCGTTATTTTCCTCTTTCTGATTTGTTGCCAATAGTTTAATTATAATTTAATCTTTGAAATGCAAATGGCTCTTGCCTCTGTGAAGCAGGAAGGAGGATTTCCCTCTTGGCTCGCAGCTGCGACTCAGAAGGAAAGAGGAACACGGCGAAGAACCGTGTCACAAGTGAAAACGGGGAAAATCACAGTCACACTTTTTTTTAAACTAATTTAAATAAATTACTAACTCTATAGTTTGACTACTTTCAGTGCATTTCAGACACATATGCAAAACACTGGATTTGGTGAACAGTTTGTCACCTGCTCGATGTTATTGCTTTGCCTAAAATGTTCCACAGTTTGCCAAAACTAATCTGTTGCCATGGAGACAACAGGGCCGTAGGCTGATTAATCAGTCGATGGTGTCTTTGTCAACTAAAACGTTTAATAGTCGGATTATAATTATATAAGGATTTAGATGGGCCGCAGCAGACAGGAGAAGACTTCAGATTTTGGAGTGAACTGTGTGAGTTTAAAGTGCCTATGACAGGTTAAGCTACTCATTTCACTAAAATGTAGTTTAGAGAAATATATTTCACATTTTGCCAAGATACTTTACACATTTGATCCCGGTTAAGCAATTTTTTAGGTTTTTAACTTCACTTCCTGGTTGTAAATGATGACATCACACTAGGAAATTACCATAGCAACCACACTGTAAACTGGGCCAAGACTCATCTAATGTGGTATGGAAATAGACACTTTTTTGTGTTGAATTAATGTATAAAGGGTCAAAAAAGTCGTTATTTTGTGTAAATTTTGCATAACCTTTGTGTCCCCGGTGTGATGTCATCTATTTGTTCACTTGCTGTAACTTTCTACAGATTTTTCAACTTTTCTCCACAAACGGCCACTTGATTGGTGTAAAACTATCATTTTAATTTATAACAAGTATTAATGCACCAAACAAAGACAAAATTAGAAAATCATGAAAACCTGTCATACACACTTTAATCTGCTTTTTACAGTAAATACACAGATTCATGTAGTGGTAGTGACAGTAGATGGTCTTGTCAGTGCAGTTTGACTCAGATACAAGGCTTTTGATTGGCAGCTGACAAGAACAGTCTCTGCGGCTGTAGAGACTTTTCTTGTGGCTGATCATTAAATAAGTAAATTAATAAAGAGTGAGTGACCCCGCGCACTGTGAGAATGCATGCTTTAAAGGACAAGTATGATGCAAAATTTACTTTTTTGCGCTTTTAACCCTGTTCTAACATTGTTCCCTCATCAAAAACATACTTGGAGTTGCATTTAACTTCATTCAGTTTGATGAATCCTGGTTAGAAAATCCTCTGCCTCTGAATGTCAATAACACACATTTTGAATTCCTTCGAGGTGTGACGGTTTATCGACGTGTGACGTGGCTTTGAGAATCATCTGCTCTGTTTTTAATTCCATAAATCCTCATCAGACTCGCTCTGAGCATTTCAGTCATCTGATCAGGATTAGTACAACTGCGTCAAAGCTCTGAAACTGTAGAATATTCCAGGTGAAGCCAGAAATCCATGGAGAAAGTTAAATAATGTTCTCCATAACAATAAACAATACTAATAATATTTAGCTTTTCAAAATGTGCTAAAATGTATATGCATTCAAACTGAAACTGACGCTGAAAACTGCAAAATACTATCTAAAAACATCTAAAAGAAACATCACTTTATTTGAAGATGCACACAGAATGTAATTGCGTATGATCCTTTTTAGACCGTTCTCTGTTTTTGACAGTACACAATATTAAAAATGTGTGCACGATTATATTATTGATGTATCTTCCCTTGAGACCTGAAAAACAAACCCAAATACTCCTCTGATGTTCCGAGTCATTTCAGATTGCAGACGTTCTTCTTTGGCTGTGAAGAAGCGTGTGATGTTGTGATGAGAGGTGACGTGTGCGCCCCCTGGCTGTGGGAGAGCGAGTGTGAGCAGCGCGTCAGGTGCAGGAGCTCAGGGCAAACACCAGCTCATGTGACAGTCTGACTCCACCTCCATCGGATCAAAGACAAAATACATGAACATGAACACCATCAGATCATTACTTTGTGTTCACTGTAAACTAGGCATATCCAAACTCAGGCCCGGGGGCCAAATGCGGCCCTCAGACCAATTTTTCTTGGCCCTTAGGCTTCCTGGTGAACTGGCCCACATTGTCCTGATAAGTACTATTTACAGCACATTTCAGATTTTCTACAATTCCAACCTAAATAACTAACATTTTAGTGCAACACAGACCTGATATTAAGGCACTGAGACTGAATGTAGATGTGGTGGTGCTTAAAACATCAGATAAATGCAGCTTTTTTTTTACGTTTCGCGATTGATTTGTGGCCCTCCGCTTGGTCTATATTTCAATATGTGGCCCTCGATGGAAAAAAGTTTGGACACCCCTGCTGTAAACTGTAACAATCTAAAACAACTTAATCATACAAATGTGTTCACTGACTTCACTCCTTGGACGGCGTGACCTGGCTGTGTCCACACTGCTCCCAAAATAGTGGTCACTCCATTTTTAGTGCTGTCGAATGTCCAGCAGGTGAAAAACTACTGCACTCAAAATTTCCCACAATGCATCTTGAAAAGTAGTGTCCAGCACTGGTCACTAGAGCGGTCAATATTGACCACAATGCATTGTGACAGTCTGAAAAATAACAGCGGACAGTGACAGGTCACAACAGACTGAATGAAGCAGAAAGAGGAGCTGTTTAAACGAACAATTGAGCCGCAATTTTGAACAAAACACTTTAAATGAACCGTTACACAGTGGAGTTGCTAGCGTTAGCCACTTACCTTAGCTTGAGCTATGAATAGATGGCAAATCTCATACAAAAAGTTGAACAATCCAGTCCATTTGATGTTTCACGTGCAATCCACGATAAATAAAGCTTGTTTGATGATTATCAGTCCATAAATATGTGCGTGTCAGGCGTCTTTGACCCATAGTCATTATAGGGATACATTATTATTGGAGTTTTGCCAACTTTTTTCCTCCCAGACTCCAGAGTCACGTGACCCGCGGTGAGGAGGAAGGATGAGCTGTGTCTGAATCGCTCCAGGACTGAGGACAGTGTTTAGTCTGATCAAGAGCGCAGGACTGGAGTGAATGAGGGGTGAGGGAATGAGTGAGAACATGCAGACACAGACATAGAATGTATTTTATCTTTATTTTTTTATTGTCAAAAGTAAGAACAGAGCAGTGGGCGGAGATACGGGGTGGGTGAAAACAGACATTTTCTCAAGACAATACAGGAAGACATGCACGAATCACTCAAAATACAACGGTTTGCACTGGTCCAAAGTTATCTCTGAGCATCCTGTTTATTCACTGTGATTAATTTATGAGGGCTTTTCACAATTTCTATAATCAGATGCAAACAGCACACAGCGATCTCATTTTAATCAATTTTGCCCAATATCTCCCCCTTTAGGAATGACCCAAACACATGTCAAAGCTGACTGGGGGATTTGCTCCATAAACTATACTTTAATCTTGTGGTTGTGGCCTTATGATTTTTACCATTTGCACACAGTGAAAAACAGTTCACTTTAAACTGTTGGCAGCGTCCAAACTCATTTCAACCTGGAGTGACTCAGACAGAGACAGAAAAACAAGTATTAGAAAAGCTTTACTTGAATCCGTTGACGCTCAAACTCACAAGGGAGGACATGTGTGTGATTTGAAAGTGTATATAAGGCTGAAGAAAATATAGAGGATAATATAGAAATACATTTATAATACACCGACACAAACTAGTTAACCCCAAAAACCTATTCTAAATGCACACCATTTTGAAAAAAACATGAGCAACGATGAATAAATAGAAGAATGAAACTGTTTGGTTCTTTGTTTGTGCCAATAAACTTAAAGGTCCCATATTCTGCTATTTTCCCCTTTACACAGTCTATTCTAAGGGCTTTGTTGATACATTTTTGCGTTGTACAATATCCATAACATAACAGTTTCCAAAAAACACCCATTTCTTGGACTGGCCCCCCTCCTTGTAAAAGCAAACGGCTCACTCTGAGATCTGACCCCCCCGAACAGAGAGCAGGCTGCCTCCCCCGCCCAACCCGCGCACCTCCTCCACCCAACCCGTGACGAAGCCTAGAGCGGAGATGGTGCATGCGCCGTGTGCTCCGGTAAACAGCGATACACAAACACTGAATAAACATTTTATCCGTCCTGACGGTGCGTCGTGCTGAGTCCTACGTCCTGGATCTGACCTGGAGTTTGACGTGCTCCAGTACCTCGACGACGGATGCTGCCGTTTGGTAAATAACAAGCTAACTCTTCGATCTGTCGTATCCGTCGTGTAATTACTGTGTAGCATTAGCATTAGCTGTTTTTATTCTTGCGGCTGTGCGCTTCCTGGAGGCGTGGCTTAAACACCGCGTCATCCTGGTGAAGCCGCATCATCTTAGTGAGGAGCCCCCGTCTGCTGCTCAGCCGAGGAAGACGGAAAAGACAGTTCTCTAGTGAAAACATGAGGGAATCAATCAAAAAACCACTTTGGGCACAACATACGAGGCCCAAATAGCACTGTAGGAAGGTTAAAACCTCTGAAAAGTCGATTTTGCATGTTATGGGACCTTTAAGTAGCACAGAAAATTAACTAAAAGTACCTTATTAATGCAAAGAAAAGTACAGATGATAAATATTGACCTCCAAAAATGATTGTCCCATCTGTTATTTATTGAACGATATGTTGATATAGTAATATTCATGACAGGTCAGTCACTATAATCACTATATCGATTTAGCATTTAATAAATGACAGAAGCAACATTTATTGGGAGTCAGTTTTTATCGTGGGACTTTTATTTTGTAAAATAGTGAGAGAAACTTATTTTTCTGCAGTACATTAAGATTTTAGCTGCAGACTGTTGAATAAATAACTTGTATGACTCATTAAAGGTACAAACTACAACGTGTTTCATTCCACGGTTTCATTCCACAGTTGTGTCGAGTCATGGTCGGTCGCAGTGGTGACGTCACCAAACCATGTCGTGGACCATTTTGTGGCAATGCTCCTGCAAGAACACAGAGGTCGAAAGGGTTCCCATTAATGAAAGGGAGTAAGGCTCTCATGCCAGACTGTGCATCTGTGCATCACTCTGAATTTAGTTCTACACGTTATCAATCTGGACAAGACCTCATTGAAAGCCGTCAGGAAAATGTGAAACGTCATGACAAACATTTGACCTGATCTGACCTGATCGCAGCATCACAAAAGCAGAACAAGCTGAGAAATCAAGAAATCCAGATGAAAGAAAAGCACTGACTCTTCCTCGTCCTCAAATACACAAAGCACTTCTATGTGCACCTTTTCAAAAGCAAAATGGTCTGTAAATGTGTAGAAATGGACCAAAGTACGTCTGTCGGTGCCACCAGGTTTGTCCCTTTGACTTCCGCCAAACCACAATGCAGCGCTGTGATTGGTCCAACACACCGCGGCTCAAACCCAACAGCGGGAGGGCGTCCAGATGGATTCTCAAGAGTTTGTGAACAATCGTGACAATTCACATGGCAGGGCCAGGTGATGTTCCTGGTTCCTGTAACATGTCTGTGTGAAAATGCCTTTGGTCACTGCTGCTGCGAGGGGGACCAGGTCGTTCCTCTGACTAAGGACTGGGCGATTTAGGGACTTCATGTGTGAAAATGCCTCCTGTGTAAAACTGCAATGTCCTCATGAATGTAAAAGATAAAACCAATGTGAGCCATCTCTGACTGTGAGCTCTTTGCTGTTTGCGTGGCTGAATTCATCTTTGTCAAACTGGCCGCTCGTCACAAATTGAGACATTATGCTAATGTCCCCGTGGCTCTTGTTGAACGGTTTTGGGGTGCGTTTGTTCTCGTCATAAACAAACTGTCGTGTGCACAGACGGACCGTGACTGCTCCTTCTGTTCAGAGTCGAGAGAAAGTGACGCATTTGTCAAAATATCAACCCAAACCGACTCCAATGTGGGGTTAAGTGTGATGTTTACTAAGAGCAACTGTTAGTGTGAAGCAGGAGTATCACTGAACCAGGAGTGATCTGACGACTAAACCAGGACTAAACCAGGACTAAATCAGGACTAAACCAGGACTAAACCAGAACTACAGCAGAGCTAGACCATATACAGTACAGAAAGGACTAAGTCAGGAATCAACCAGAAGTAAACCAAGACAATATCATGTTATAAACAGACATTAAATCAGAACTAAGTCAGGACTAAACATCATTCTATAAACAAGGACTAAAGCAGGACTAAACCAGGACAAACCTCAACTATATTACACTATAAACACGGACTAAATCAAGGCTAAGTCAGGACTAAATCAAGACTAAACCAGGACTAAACCAGAACTACACCATATACAGCACATAAAGGACTAAGGCAGGAATCAACCAGAAGTAAACCAAGACAATATCATGTTATAAACAGACATTAAATCAGGACTAAGTCAGGACTAAACATCATACTATAAACAAGGACTAAAGCAGGACTAAACTAGGACAAACCACAACCATATCACACTACAAACAGGGACTAAATAAAGGCTAAGTCAGGACTAAACCAGGACTAAGACTAAAACTAAGGACTAAGACTATATCATACTATAAGCAAGGACTAAATCCGAACTAAACCAAGACTTCATCATAGTATAAACATGGACTATATTTGGACTAAGTCAGGACTAAACCAGGACTACATCACACCCATGGACTAAGTCAGGACTACCAAATATATGCTGTAAGTAACTAAGTCTGAACTAAACCACGACTAGACCAAAACTTCTAAATATATATAGAGTGAGAGTGAGATGACACTAATTCTGGAATCTAAACTAAACCAAACCAAACCATGATCAAACCAGGACTAAAGGAGTGCCGTACTAAACCAGGACTGATTCATCAAAGCTCTTTTTAATGTCTTCTTTCCAATAACATTTATCGGCACAAACACTTGGGCTTCTCTGTTTAACGTTTGCTCATTTAACACTGAGCTCTGGTGAATACACGACTTTAGCTTCAATTAAAAACACAGAGGTGCCATTGTAAGTTACCGTAAACAAGACTAATAATGCAGAAAGAGCTGCTGAAATGTTCAAAGTACAACTAAAAGTAAAAGTCGTCATTAAAATAAGGTTAAAACTTTGCTCAACAGAAGATGAAGTGTTAGATTTGTTTTCAACGACAGAAAAAAATCACGATAAATGACAATATTTAAACTACATTACTGTATATGGATGTTACAATAACTCTAAATGTATAGCAATAAAAAAACATAAAACACATAAGTACGTATTTTGTATCTTTAATTTGTCATAAAAGTCACTTATTCGACCCTCAACTGCTCAAATCTGATCGTAGAACAAAATATAACAAAACTTTTCTCGCTTGTGCAAAGAAAATTTACATACAATAAATATTGAGCATCAAAAAATACTGCCCCAGTTATAATTTATTTAACAATATGTCAATATTGTAATTATCAGGTGGGTTTTATCAGTCCCTTAGCTCAAGATCATCGTAGCAGGAGAATTCTATCTTTTGTGCATGTTTTTGGTTGTGTACCTTAAAATATACTGTTTTTACATAATTAGGGCATTACTTTTTTGTATTTTGTCATAATCCTGCCTTTCATTTGAGAGTTTTTGATTGATGAAAAGAAGGTGAACTTAAAGGCCCTGTACTTGACTTAAAAAATAATAATAATACAAAACCAGTTTCACCCCAAAGCAGAAACATTGCAAAAGTATATAATCAGGTGAAAATTAGTTTGTAGTAACCCGTCTGTCCAATTTTAAGTATTTCATTCAGCTAAATTCAGGAATATGTCGCTTGCATGCTTGTATTTGTTTTAGCATGCTAGCAGCTGTTAGCTTTTCACTCTGGCCTTTGAAAGTTGTGAAAACTCTTGAAAACTCATCACTGTGAATAATATACATGCTCAAAATGCATTTGGTAAGTAAGCTAACCGTGTAGTTTTCTGAAAAAAAGTTTACAATAAAATACTTATAATAATAAATAAATCATCCTCTCTCCATCTGATTGCGGCGGTCGTTCCTCTCCCCAGACACTTGGCCCAGCTCCTCCAGTGGGACTAATGTGAACAAACCTGGCCCCTCAGCTTGTGTAGAGTAGGAGCAGTGACTCTACTCTGAGCTCCTCCAGGTGACTGAGCTTGTATCCTTCTTCACCCCAAAACCAAAACATGTAAGATCTGGAGGCGGGTTCCCAATCGTCGTGGGAAACATTTTAAAATTAAAGATATCAATTTGAAACGTCCCCTGTAGTTTAGCCACATAAATGTAAGAAAAAAATGTATTACACGTTTTTCATCATGTCACCTCTTCATAAGGCATTTTATGTGTAAAAATTGCCAAAATCTGAAATTGGACAGAACCAGGTTAAAATTTTTGGCTAATTTTGTATACAGATTAGTTGCAAAAACTTTACAAAGGGGATTTTGAATATCTTATGTAGTTTTTAAGTAAACTAGATTGGAATGAAAATTGCCGTCAAAATTCAAATTTCGCCTCATTTTTTTAAACTTAAAACGTCAATAAATCAGTTTTAGATTTAGATATCAAAAAATCCTTCTGTACATTTCGTCAAAATCTTGTTGAGTCCAAGATTATAAAGTTTGGTGAGTGTGGGAGCTACTTTAAAGGTCCCATAACATGCAAAATCGACTTTTCAGAGGTTTTAACCTTCCTACAGTGCTATTTGGGCCTCGTATGTTGTGCCCAAAGTGGTTTTTTGATTGATTCCCTCATGTTTTCACTAGAGAACTGTCTTTTCCGTCCCCCTCGGCTGAGCAGCAGACGGGGGCTCCTCACCAGGATGACGCGCTTCACCAGGATGACGCGGTGTTTAAGCCACGCCTCCAGGAAGCGTGCAGCCGCATAATAAAAACAGCTAATGCTAATGCTACACAGTAATTACACGATCGATACGACAGATCGAAGAGTTAGCTTGTTATTTACCAAACGGCAACGTCCGTCGTCGAGGCCCTGGAGCACGTCAAACTCCAGGTCAGATCCAGGACGTAGGACTCAGCACGACGCACCGTCAGGAGGATAAAAGGTTTATTCAGTGTTTGTGTATCGCTGTTTACCGGAGCACACGGCGCATGCGCACTATCTCCGCTCTAGGCTGGGTTGGGCGGGGGAGGCGCGCGGGTTGGGCGGGGGAGGCAGACTGCTCTCTGTTCGGGGGGGTCAGATCTCAGAGTGAGCCGTTTGCTTTTGCAAGGAGGGGGGCCAGTCCAAGAGATGGGTGTTTTTTGTAAACTGTTATGTTATGGATATTGCACAACGCAAAAATGTATCAACAAAGCCCTTAGAATAGACTGTGTAAAGGGGAAAATAGCAGAATATGGGACCTTTAAGTGGTGATCCTTATGTCCTAAGGGAGAAAAATGCATTTTAAGAAAACGGCCTTTGAATTTACAATGTCCCATAGAAATCTATGGAGGAAGTGTATTAAATAGAAGAATAAAACATTTTTAAGAGGAGATTAGATAAATTTCTAGTTTCCACATGAAAGCCAATATGTTGAGAGAATAAACTGATCAAAAAACAAAAAATTTAAAAAAATGAGTTTTGCCTGTAGTGTCTGAAGGATGGGTCAAATGCAGAGGACAAGTGCCTCAGCAGGACAAGACAGTGCACCTTACTTTAACAGAACTGAGACAGGGACAAAACAAAGTCAAACTCCTCCGATCCAAAACAGCCAAATCAATTGTGTCTGTGAGCCAAACGTGCGGTGAACAGCGAGTGGAGCCTGAGCTGAAGTGAAGACTTGATTGTTTAGTTTGGTTTGTGAAAGTGATGGACGTTTATATTAATGTAACCCTCTGTGTCACCTCACCCCTTTGGTCTGACACAGAGAGAGAGAGCGAGGGGTGAGAGGGGTGAGAGGGGAGACGGGCGTGATGTGAAGAGCAGCAGCCAGAGGAGAGGGAGTCAGTGTAAGAATGAAAGTGAGATGTGTTCTATTATAGATGTGTGCCTTCAGAGAAACAGAGCGAGGGGTGGGAGAGAATGGGGGGAGGGGAGGGAGGAAGAAGGAGAAGGGAGACTGCGTTGGGGGAGGTGGGAGGGAAAGAGTGAGAGAGAGAAGAAACACGTTTTTTTGACAAACATGTAAAACAAGACGAGGAGAAAGAAGGGCTTGAAAGGGAGGAGAGAAAGAGCAGAAAGAGAAAGGAGAGAGAGAGAAAGGGAGGGGGAGGATGGACAAGGAGAGAGAGAGAAAGGGAGGGGGAGGATGGACAAGGAGAGAGAGAAAGAGAGAGAAAGAGAGGGAGGATGGACAAGGAGAGAGAGAGAGAGAGAGAGAGAGAAAGGGAGGGGGAGGATGGACAAGGAGAGAGAGAAAGAGAGAGAAAGAGAGGGGGAGGATGGACAAGGAGAGAGAGAGAGAGAGAGAGAGAGAGAGGGGGGGTGGACAAGGAGAGAGAGAGAGAGAGAGAGAGAGAGGCAGGATGGACAAGGAGAGAGAGAGAGAGAGGGGGAGGATGGACAAGGAGAGAGAGAGAGAGAAAGAGAGGGGGAGGATGGACAAGGAGAGAGAGAGAGAGAGAGAAAGGGGGAGGATGGACAAGGAGAGAGAGAGAGAGAAAGGAAGGGGGAGGATGGACAAGGAGAGAGAGAGAGAGAGAGAAAGGGAGGGGGAGGATGGACAAGGAGAGCGAGAAAGGGAGGGGGAGGATGGACAAGGAGAGAGAGAGAGAGAGAGAGAGAGAGAGAGAGAGAGAAAGGGAGGGGGAGGATGGACAAGGAGAGCGAGAAAGAGAAAGGGAGGGGGAGGATGGACAAGGAGAGAGAGAGAGAAAGGAAGGGGGAGGATGGACAAGGAGTGAGAGAGAGAGAGAAAGGGAGGGGGAGGATGGACAAGGAGACAGAGAGAGAGAGAAAAAGGGAGGGGGAGGATGGACAAGGAGACAGAGAGAGGGGGAGACAGAGAAATGAAGAGGAAGAACTGAGGAAGATGGAAATGAAGAAGAAAGAAATGGAAAGGAAGAAAAGAGAGAGAGAGAGAGAGATGGAAGGAAGAAGAGATATACAGAAAAGAAGAGAGAGATGAAAAGAAAGAAGAGAGCGAGAGAAATGGAAAGGAAGAAGAGCGAGACATACAGAAAAGAAGACAACACAGAGATGGAAAAGCAGAAAAAAGAGAGAGAGAGATGGAAAGAAAAATGAGAGAGATAGACAGGAAAGAAAAAGAGAGAGATGGGGAGAGAAGAAAAGAGATAGAGAAATGGAAAGGACGAAGAGAGAGACATATGGAAAGGAAGAAGAGAGAGATGGAAAGGCAGAAAAAAGAGAGAAAGATGAGAGTGTGAGTGTAAAAGAAGAGAAATGGAGTGGAATAGAAGGAGAGGGAAAGAGACAGTGCAGAAAGAGAAACCATTTCCATTATAGGTTCATTTGCATTTATTGAAGTAGTTTATTGTTTTATTTGAGTCAATTTGACAAAAACATACCCTTTTCGTTTGGAAAAATAGATTAAATACAACATCATAACACTTTGGGAACCAGAAGGAGAGAATGAGAGCGCAGAGGGAGGAGAGAGAAAGAGGGTGAAGAGAGAGAAAGGTGGGAGGCCAGAGAAGGAGAGGGGGGAGAGACAACAAGACTCGACAGGTCATTTCAAACCTCAGACAGATACAGGCCGACAGTCATCAATCCAGATTCTACAACATCTACAAAATATAGAACCAGTCCCTCTGCACACAGCGCCCTCCCCTCTGTCCACACAGACTCCTCCCCCCTCAGTGAGCCGCACGAGAGAGAGAGAAGGGGGGAGGATAGAGAAGGTGCAGACAGAAAAGGGAAGATATAGAGCTGCAACAATTAACTGACTATAAAAAGTCGTATTTTGATCATTGTAATCATTATCTGAACTATATCAAACACGTACGAAAATACTGTTTTATAATAGACAGGAGCAAAATTTTAATTAAAAATGTCAACATATAACATGAGAAACGTTGCTTTAAAAAAATAACAACACTTTATTTGTAAACATTTTCAATCACAATATTTCCACTTTTATTTGTTCAAAAATTGATTTAAAGGGGCTGTATGTGATTTTTACTGTTCTGAAAAATGAAAAACAGAAGCTATTTTGCTACAGTGACCTTTTTGAGATATTAACCATGTTCTAACAATGTTCTCTCATCAAAAACATACTTGAAGTTGCATTCAGCTGCATTCACGCTGTTTTGAGGAATGTTTATTAGGAAATCCTCTCTGAAGGTCAAAAACACTTCCTGCTGAACTCCCTCAATCTGGGACATTTTTCCCGATTTCATGCGTCATTTATCTGTGAATCTGCTGTTTTAAGTCCTTAAATCATTGCCAGACTCGTTCTGAGCAGAGAAATCCTTTCATTTATTCCATAATACACTGCTTTGGTTTTTTTTTTCAACATGAGATGGCAGATTTAAGGTACTCAAGAGCATGTTTACAGGTTAATAACAATATGTCACATGCATAATATTTATCCTTTAAAGTCACATGTATCTCTTACTTTCCTAATGCAGTCCCAGCATCCTAAATGTTCACAGCCGTGAGTTTATAAGCACTTTTCATGAGTCTCTGAGCAGTGTGAGTTTTCCCAGGTAAAGCTAACAAACATTAGCATGCTAACGGCGCACTTCCTGCTTCTTGTAGAATAAAACGTTCTATAAATAGATGCAGAGAAAGCGCTGTGTTTTCGTTTTCGCCCAGATAGATGCTTTTGCAAAATATCTGTGCTGGAGCGACACAGAGTTTACTTTATTGCAAAAAGTGGGCACATAAACTAGTCCTGCTTTTCACAGCCCCTTTAAAAAGTCGACTGCTGTCATAATCGTTAGTTGCGGCTCGAACGAGAGAGAGGAGAAGGAAAGAAGGAGAAGCAGAAGAGAGAAAAGAGAAGGAGCGCGACAGAGAGGATGAAGGCGGTGAAGTATATTCCCAGAGGGAGAGCAGGCTGGAGACTGGAGCTTCTATCACGGCCGACTGTCCACACAAAGAACTCAAACAGAGAAGTCGGAGAAAACCACACTTTTAACCTCGTCTCTCACTCGGAGGGTGTGGGTTAGAGTCCTCCCGATCCCTCCTGCCTCTTTAATATTTCATTTTGCTCTCTTTCTCCCTCTCTCTTTCTCCAAAGTGCCGTCCGTCGTCAGCGAGGAAACTCCGACCGCATCGCAATTTTTCAATTACGCCGCTCTGTCTCGCTGCGTCTTGTTTGGGGAAATGAGCCTAACTCGACGCGATGTGCTCGACGTCCTCCACGTCCATTACCTCGTAACCTGCCGGAGTCTGTGCGGCTGTAACGCGATTACGCCGCCGTAGTCCTGCCCGGGGCCCTCCTCCTACATTACCCACAATCCCTCACTGCAGTGATCCGACTTTATCACGGCGGCCCACGGAGACACGCGTTAATGAAATACGAGCGGAAACAGATAGGGCTCGCGTCTGGATCTGACGTGCGCGCGCTGCAGTGTCGGCCGGCGGCGCTGTGGAAGTTCAAGCACGATCGAGTCAAAACGAGGAGGTGCCTGGTTCGATTCCCAGACTTGAGTGGAGTCTTCATGTGTTCTTCTTGTGTTTTAATCCTGGCTCAGTTGTGATCGACTTCATTCTGTAGTTTACACGGAGCAGACGAGCTCAACAGAAAATAAGTTCTACACGGACTAAAAAGACGTTTTCAGGCCCCAGGAAATAGGTGCGTTGCTGACTTGTTGTTGCTTGTGTTCATTAAACATTTTACACAAATCAATCTACTTTATATAATGTTTTAGCGAGAGATTTTTCCCTCGTTGGCCAAAGCGGAAGTCCCTTTACTACAAGAGTGCGGATCATAGACATAAAAAGAGGCAAAAGTGGGCGGGGCGGAATAAGGTGAATAGATTTAATCCTTTTTGCATTGAAGGATGGGTCAAGAAGCACAGAACTTCACCATCAAGGAGATCTATTAGGGAAAAATCGACTTTTCGATCGACTAAACCTCTCAAAGTTTAGATCGATTCCCGCAGAATTGAGTAATCTTTATTCACCTACACAAGACTCCATTGCTCCATCAGTCCAGGTCTTCACTGCCGTTTACGAAAGGATAAAAATCTTCTGCTCTTTGTCGGGACATGCGGCTGTCCAAAGGCAACGTAAAGGGAACAGTTTTCAACACGGACCCAAGCGGACGAGTTTTTTTATTAATTCATTTTAGATCAAGAACTCAGAACTATGTAACTTGAGCGACAGGATTCCCGCTGCAGCTCTCTGGTGGAAAAAACGCTGCTTTTAAAATAAGGAAATGCGATCACATACTAAAACATTTCACGTTGCCAAATATAAATAAAACAGCCAGAGTTTCTCAGGAGAGTTGTTTTTGGGTCGATGTTGGAAAATGTTGCAGACGGTTTTCCGCGCGGAGACAGCAGGGGGCACCGACGGGGAGCTTCAAACGCACCGAAAATACATATACAACCGCCTCACGGACTTACAAAATATAACATAATGTCGTAGATTTGAGTCTTCTTTAAAGTGCGTATGACAGGTTTTTATGATTTTCTAATTTTGACTTCATTCAGTGCATTAATACTTTGTGTAAATACAAATTATAGTTTTACACCAATCAAGTCGCTATTTGTGGAGAAAAGTTGAAAAATCTGCTGACAATTACAGGAAGTAAATAAATTGATGACATCACGCTGAGGATACAAAGATCATGCATAATTTAAACAAAATAAACTACTTTTTTGACCCTTTAAACTTTGATTCAACAAAATAAAGGCGCTTACATGTGTTTTTCTTTGTCAAATGAACAAAATCTGTGACATTAGATGAGTTTTGCCCAGTGTAAAGTGTGGTTGCTATGGTAATTTCCTAGCGTGATGTCATACTTTACAACCAGGAGGTAAAATTAAACACCTAAAAAACAGCTAAACTGGGGTTAAATTTGTAATGATTTTAGTAGAAATTTGAATATATTTATCTTAACTGCATTTTAGTTAAATGTGTATTTCAACCTGTCATAGGCCCTTTAACATAGACACTTAAAAAGTAGAACGTTGTGAACTGTTGACTTCATCTCTGCTTTGACTTCAGCCCCTGTAGGACAAAAGTATGGATTTTCACTGTCTTGACCCTGATTTAAAGCTTGGCTACCTAATTTTCCCACAGCAAACTCATCCCTAGCTCTCACAAACCCTTTGGCACATTGCTAATATCCACGAGCATTTTTCACGCAGCAAAGTGAGACTCCTGCGACCGCCCCGAGCACAGCCAATCAGAGCGCTGCTTTCAGCTCATCCACATAAAATACTTCACTATTCGATTCAGACAGCGTGAAGTGATCTTTTTTTGTCACAAAGTGCTGATTTTACCATGTAGTCTTTGGGGAAAACAAAAAAGTGACTAATTTACAACAACAAAAACGTCAAGTAGCTTTAATTGATCACATACATTTTCTTTTGGAGCAACAAATCAGAGTAACACTTAATAATAATAACTAAACTTATTCATGCCTTAAGGCGAAACACTACAGGCAGAACTCATGTTTAATTTTTTTTTTATTTTTTGGTCAGTTTGCTCTCTCACATATCGACTTTCATGTGGAAACGACAAACTTGTCCAATCTGCTCTTAAAAATGTTTTATTATTTCACTGAATCCATTTCATCCATCGATTTCTCTGGGACATTGTAACTTTTCTTAAAATAATTTTTTTCTCCCACAGAGGCATAAAGATCAGCCTTAAAGTAGCTCCTACACCAAACTGTACAATCTGGGACTCAGCAAGATATTGACAAAACGTACAGAAGGATTTACATTTTTTTTTTTCTAATTCTAAAACTTATTGAGGTTTTAAGTAAAAAAAAAAAAAAAGAGGTGAAGTTTGAATTTTTAAGACCATTTTCAGTCCAACTTACTTTACTTAAAAACTAAATAAGAAATCCAAAATCCCCTCTGTAAAATTGTTTGTAACTAATCTGTGTATAAAATTAAGTTATATTTAGTTTAAACCTGGTTGTGTCCATTTTTCAGATTTAAATGTCCCAAATATGTGCATTTGTGGCTGTTTTTCACATAAAATGCCTTATTTCTACAGGAAAATATGACATGATGAAAAACTTGTAATATATTTTTTTCTTACATTTATGTGAGTAAACTACAGGAGAAGTTTCAAATTGCTATCTTTACATTTAAGATTTTTTTCTATTCACTTGTAGTGTCTCACCTTAATAAAGCAAGAACAAAGGCTTAATTCATAATCCACAAATAGTTTATTAAGAATGATTCAGGCTTAGTAACCCTAACCCTAACAAATATTCTAACCCTAACTTTAACCTTAATTAAGTAGTTACTAATCCTGAATCGTGTTTAATAAACTATATATTCATTATTAATTAAGTCTTTGTTGTTGCTTTATTGAGGCAAAATAATATGTCGTTTTTATAAAGTGCTTCCCTAATCAGGTGTGACGTTGGACTGTCCTGATTCATTCATTGCAGACGGTTAAATGTTTGTGAAGGAACTCTAATCCACCGGCGCAGAGAGTGAGCCCGCCTTCTCTGGTCGTTCTTTCTGGTCCAAATGGCATTGTGGGTAATTATGGTCTGAACACAGCCCGGTTGGTGTAACGCCGTCGAAACACCTCCAGTTCTAATTTGTTTTGGAGGAAAGTCAATGCAATTTGTCCAAAGTCCACAAACATTTAAACAGGTTTGGAGCGCTGCGAGGACCGTGGACTGTTTCCCTGTTTGTTTTTTTTTTTTGTTTTTTTTTTGTGATGACGACAGCACGAGCCACAGAAATGTCCGACTGCTCCTCTGTGGTCGTGTCTGCCTTTGTGACGGATGGCTCAGATTGAAGCTTAACTGACAGGGCGGTTGTTTAGATAACGATTTGCACAGATGGGAGAGCCGGGAGAGCGAGTGATCGATGAGACGAGCAGAGAGGAAATTGAGACTTGGACACACAGGTAGCAGACAGAAGACTTCAACAAAAGGTATGCATTAAGATCACAATCCAATGCACTTTCAAATGGTAGCAATTAACCAAAGTGTGTCCGTGGTAGGGCTGCTCAGTTAATCGAAATCCAACCAAAACTGAGATTTGAACTGATGCAATAAGATAAATCACAAAGGCAAATCTTTAAAGTGCAATAATTTCCTCCACAAACAACAAAATATCCTGTTTTGTTCTGCATAAAAACATCTAAGCCTGTAGTTTAGATTTGTTACGACATGACATGAAACAAGTGACAAAAATGCAACAAAAGCAACAAAAATGCGACAGAAAGCAATTAAAAGCGACAAAAATCATCAGATATGCATCTAAAAGTGACATACGCGTCTTAAAGTGTCAAAATATGACGACAAGCGTCAAAAACACGACTCAAAGTGACTAAAAGCAACAAAAACCATGGCTACAAACATAAAAATTTGACCAAACGTAACTATAAGCAACAAAAAAGCAGATAAAAGTGCCAAAAACGCTATTAAAAGGGGCAAAAATGCAACTAAAAGCAACAGAAATGCAACTGAAACGCGACGAAAAGTGACAAAAATGTGACAAAAACGCAAGATCACAAAAATCCAACGAAAAGCGACTAAACCCTACAAAAACGTGTGATTTTTTAAAATAATTTGTCAGTTCATATTTGAGTCTTTTTGCCATTTCTTCTGGTTGTGTTTAAAATGTGAGCAGTCTCCTCGCAGTAATGTTTTTGAATCCATTGAATGCAGTGTTCTTTAGAGTAGGCTGATGAGATAAGCTTGTGTTACTGCAGAGCTCCTTCACACGAGGCACTTTCAGCCGCAGATCCATGCGGCACCAGCAGGGGGCCAAACGTGCACCTCTGCTCTCTTTGGTCTGAGGAGCCGAGTGAACGAAACCGACGGGCGAATGTTGGATGATCTACAGTAAACATGTGCGAGCCGCGTGAACAAGCGTCGGACGACAGAAACAGAAGCTCGTGGACAGGGCTTGACTAGAGACACCTGTAATTTGTATTTTATTTAGTTTTAGACGCTTTCACATTTGATCTAATGTGAAGAATACAGTGACAATCACACAAGCTAACGTTAACACAAAAACTTGCAAGCTGCGTGGTCGCTCACGTGGCTCAAAGCATCATGGGAGATTATCGTCACACGGTGGGAGGCGCTAGTCCACAGGGGGGCAAACTAAGACCCTTTTGGCATTTTTATCACATTTTTAAGTTAAGTTAAGGCGCATTTGTCATTTTACAATTGTCTGAGACTGCAGTTGCTTGTTCATTTCACTAGAGGGTGTTGTTTCCCCATTCCCTTTGGTCAAAATAACTGTACCATCATTAATGCGTGGTGATTCCAACAGAGGGCGTGGCCTTTACTGAAAGTCCAAGTACTGTCTTTTCACAAATAACCAGTGGTTATGAGACGTTCAACTCTGTCAGACTCAACGAGTTTTACGCGTCTTTAACACAGGGACATTTTTCAAACCTCCGGGACATGACACAACAGATGCTTGTGTTGTTCGGCTCCACCTGTGTTTGTGACAAACATTCAGCTGATGAACATTAACAAAGAGCGCCACAGATCCTGACGACAGACGGACACTTGAGATCGGTTTTGAGAATATCCACCACTAGAAAAACACCAAACTAAAAAACTAAACCAAAAAGATTGACCAACGGCACTGTTCCCACTAAAATAAATGATGATGATGTAATGATTTTTGCTATTCTGTTGTAGTTTTTGTGTATTGAGTCTATGTCTAATAGTGTGTGTGTAATATACTGTAGTTAACAACTTCCAGACTGTAAATGCTCCGGCCCCTGGGCAAGTGCAGAAATCCATTATGGCCCTTGTCTCAAAAAGTTTGCCCAATCCTGGTCTAGTCCCGTTTCAGGAAGTAATGTGGAAGAAAAAACTTTTTTTAACTTCATGCACCAATGAGCACATGCCATAGGGAGCCATTGTGAATACATTTTCCAGATTTTATTATAGTTTTATGTTCAATTCACATGAAAGTGGCACACAAAGGTCAGTGTGTTCTATGTCAGATTAACAAGACGAACAAAAACGAACAAGTAGTGCCATTATTCAACCACTGTGATTGTTATGAGTTGAATTTACTTTAACTGATAAGATTAATGTGGCATTTTTTGGAGCCAGTCCCAACAAACAAGGACGCAGTTCAACATCTATAGATCTTTTGTTTGGATATTTCTTTCAAAAACTGTAAATCTCCCTGTGTATTCTGATCGGATTTGTACTCTTTCCTCTGGCTTTTTGACGCGATCGAATGGTAAAACGCCAATTGTGGCTGCGGGCCGTTTAGTGACTGACACCTGGATGACAGACGGCGGTGAAATGAGCAGGTCTCACAGGCTCCGCACCAGCTGCAGCTCGACTGATGCTTTTATTTATCATTCCCGGAGTAACAGGCGGGATGACGAGGCTGCCGTGACGGATTGGGTTGATTCAGACGCGTTTCCTCTGACGTCGGACGGACTGACGGGGAGCGAGCGCTTCAGGGACCGGGCACAAAAGCAGGAGAAATGACGACGGTGTAATGCATGTGGACGTCTGTGAGGAGCGGGACTGACAGGAGATGGAGAGCAGATGCTTTCACATGCGAGCTTAAAGGTGCTCTGTGGAACTTTTCCAGTGAAGGGAACGCCGTCTGCTTGTCTCCATGGAGATGATGTCTCTTCGCCTGGAATGTTAAAGCGATATCGCCTTCGTGCAGACGAGCGAAGTGCACCAGGTTGTTTTCCGCTCACATTTTGCATGGTTTCTTACAAAAAATACAAAGCTCAGATGTGAAATAAACCAAATAAACCATTAAATTAAATGTGCACTGTGCAAAAAACACCAGTGGCCCAAATTTGTATCAATATCCGTGAAGGTTAAAGTAGAACTAAGTGACATTTTTACCTTATTAAACGTCTTTGTGAGTCCGTGTGGTGGTTGCAAATGTATTTCCGGGCATTTGAAGCTCTCATCGTCGCCCCCTGCTGCCTCTGAGCGGAAAAACAGATGCAACTTTTCTAACGCCGACCCGAAACTCTCCTGAGAAAACTTTTTTTTATATTTGGCGACATGAAATGCTTTTGTACGTGATTAAACTTCCTCATTTCAATAAAACGGAAGGGGAAAAAAGAAAAAAAAAAAAAGGTTTTGCCGGCATTTTACTGGGAGTGTAGGTTCACAAGAGACCTGCAGGGGGAGCTCTGTCGCTGAAGTTGAGTTCTGCTTTAAGGGTTTCGTCGATACAATCGGCATCCAAGGCAATGCCCACAAATGAACCACCGTGAGGGGAAACCATCCATTTGAAAGCAGCTCTGTTCAAAAACTACGAGAGCAAACGCTGAGTTTAGGAGTTTTATTGTGCCAGATACAGACATGAAGACAGAAGGAAGAATAAAAAGACTGAAAGGTCCAAATTTGTATTCACCTTATTCCAGAAGTTGCCGTACGCGCCGCCGTCTTGTTTCCATTGTAGTTTACATGGAGCAGACGAGCTCAACAGAAAATAAGTTCTACATGGACTAAAAAGCTCGTTGTTGCTCGTGTTCATTAAACATTTTACACAAATCAATCTACTTTATGTAACATTTTAGCGAGAGGCTTTTCCCTCGTTCGTCAACGTTTAACGGAGTTCTCGTCAAACGGAAGTGCGTTTACAACAAAAGTGCGTATCTGTGGCAAAAAACGGGGCAGAATAAGGTGAACAGTTGTCCAAAAATGCTAATGTTTGCTGCGGGATGAATGTTAACGCAACACTAGCACCGGCAACTGATTTTTTACAACTACTGTAGGCGAGGCAAGTTTATTTGTAGAGCACCATCCGTACACAAGACAATTCAAAGTGCTTTACAACAGAATAAAATTGCATTGAAATCACAAAACAGACCAAGGCATTCAAAATCATTATAAACATATTTTAAAAGAGTGCAGATAAATCAAGTTGTTTGTCTTGGTCCTTTATGTTTCAGATTTGTTTACATTTGTGAGAAAACACCAGGTCAAGACTCCGTTTGACTTGATTTGAGTTAGTGGTCCTTAAAATAGACATGATACGCCAGAAAAGATATTTGAATAATGAAAAGGTTGGGTTTCCTTTTGAATCAACAGTTTTCTCCCACAGCAGACCACGCCCCCCTGTCATTCCACAGTTGAAGTCATTTGCCGAATTTGAGTCAGTCATGCTTGTCGTTAGCTTGTTCACCATTTAAAACGGAAGAAATTGTTAAAAATGTAATCGTCAATCTCGGACCTGCCACAATCACAAAAACATTAGGCCTAAATATGACACTGAAATCGTCTGACCTCGATGTGTCTCTGCACAGATCTGTTTGTTTTGTTCGAGTTTATTAGCAGTTATACGATGAACTTTGAGCTCATATTTAACTAAAAATAAACTAGTTTAAAAGTCATATATAGCATGTTAGATGTAGTTTGTCCTTGTAGGTGCTGCCGTAGTAAAAGACCAACGTTCTTGTGCAGAAGGATCTGGGCATGAGCAGATTTAATTTTGACGCAAAATTGGTACTGACTCAAATTGGAGAATCACATGATGAGCTGCTGATTGTATCTAAGCTAAATGCTAATTTGATGCTAACGCTGCCTGATGTTTTTCAAAATAGAACTAGTTCCTTTAAAGTCTTTGCAGCAGTCCAAATGTTTCACTTTCACTTTCCCAATGCCTTCTGAGCGTCCAAATTTTTCACCTAAAGCTAAAGCTAACAACAACTAGCATGCTAAAAGTGCACTTCCTGCTCTGCGGGGAATAAAACGCTCTGTAACAAGAATCAAAGAGCTCACACTGGACTCATTTTAAACAGAATAAATGCGTTTACAACATGCCTGTACTGGGGCAAAACAGATTTGACTTTTTTACTGGATAAATATCCGGTACAGCCCCTTTAACATCAACAAACTACTTTTCTTGGGTAACACCACGTCAACATCCTCCATTAAAAGTCTGTATCTCCTATCCGCCATCATTAAAGTTTCCAGGCGGTCTAAAATTACAAACTAACCCTGAAAACCAAACTGACATCTAATCATTTATTTCTTCAATTACTCTTCATATCCACTCTCTAATAAACCTGCAGCGTGACACTCCTGCTTTAGTCTCTGCTTAATTATCGAAAAACAAATTGCAAAAACAGATTTCAAGCATTTTTTTTCTTTTGCAAATTCGTAAACCAATGCAAATGATATCTTCCTCTGGCAATTTATTTTCGCTCCATATTTTCGGAGGTAATGAGCGAGGTGTGAATCCAGTGCAAATCAAATAAACAGACAGACGGCAGATTAGGATCATGGTTTGATTTCCTCCTTGTCATTTACAAAATATTCATAATATGCTTTTTTTGGTGTGAAATAAACAAATGCAGATGAATCGCCCAATCAGACCTGCTCTCGATGATTATAAAATGGATGTCCGTGAACCAAAAAGCATCCAAATTACACTATTTTGTCTTTTGGAACAGATATATTCCAATGTTTTGTTGACAGTTGACAGCAATTTCATCATAATCTTGTCATTACCGCCTTCAGTTTCATTTACATTTGTTTAATACACTGAATATAAATGACTTTTTGGTGAACCAGACTCGATTTGCCTGGTTTTTAAGCTGGATGCCCTCCCTGTCACATTGCCTTGACTGATGAGTGCAATTTGAGTGGTGTCTTGCCCAACGACACAATGAAAGCATATGATTCAGGTGTATTTGAACCAGCGACCCTCTGGTTAAAGGTGAACACATAGAAACTGCACCGTGATGTGTGTTAAAGACTCATTGCGTAACTTTTAGCCAAGAAAATTAACTAAAATGAAAGTTGGTTGTTGATTTTGTTCTTATTTTTCATTTTTGATTGTTTTTTTTGTGTTTTTTTTTTTTCCAAATGTCTCAGTATCTCTCCCGTTTGGATGTTTGTTGTGTTGAAAAGGCACAGAATTATAGAAATGCGGCTTTTTCCTTTAAAATGCAAATAATTACTGTCACAATCCAAAGACTTTAAATATAAAAGTGCACAATTACAGTTATGTCTTCATGTTGTCTGCACATGGAGCAAAGGATCATGGTCTGTGTAGTTCCTTCTGTATTTTAGCTGTTGCTGCAATAGAACAATGAGTAACACTTTAATAATAATAACTACAACTATTCCTGCCTCAATAAAGCAACAACAAAGACTTAATTCATACTTAATAAATAGTTTATTAAGAATGATTCAGGCTTGGTAAAAACGTAACTCAAACTCTAACCCTAATTGCTAACACTAACCTTAATTAAGCCGTTACTAACCCTGAATCATGCTTCATAAAGTACACGTTCATTAATTAAGTCTTAATTAAGTGTTTGTTCATGCTTTATTAAGGCAAATTAATGCATTTAATAAGATTATAATTTGATCTATTATGACAATCCATGATGTTATTGAGGATTCAGTATCACAATGTTTTGGTTATTGTTGCATCCCTAGTTTTTATTGCAGAAAATCGTAGTAAAAACGTGTGTCTGCTCTGGAGGCTTCATCTCCACAAACCTGCTTCTTTTTAATCCAAACTCAAGAAGATCTTAACATTAAAATCCCTGCAGATGACTGTGTGAGCATCTTGTTGCAAAGTAAGGCTCATGTTCATTATAGTTTCACTTTTCTCTCTTTATCTTGCCTTCAACGCCACATTTTGATTATTGCTGCGTATTTCTTCATGTTGTTCTTGGTGTTATAACTGTTTTATTGTAATCCCAAGTGTCCGTAAACCACAAAACCACAAACCTACTCATCTCCGTGAAACTGTTCTTCCTTTGGTTCTAAGTACGGCATAAAACATATGTAGAACGTTCCAGTGTTCACCTTATTCCGGAGGTTGCCGTGGGCGCTGCCATCTTTTTTCCGTCAAATTACTTTCAATGGAAAATAAGTTCTACATTGACTACAAAGCCGCTTTCAGGCCGCGCAGGAAATCGATGTATCGCTGACTTCTTGGTGTTGCACGTGTTAAACATTTTACACAAATCATAAGGAAGGAAGGAAAGAGGCAAAAGTGCAGAATAAGGTGAATAGTTTTAGCTCTTTATTTGTTGCTACCGAAAGTTACACAGTGTTGCTTTAACCGCAGCAAAAGGATGGATGTACTTTGACATTTTTCCTCCAGATTTCGGGTCGTGAGTTCATGATGATAGAAACGTAACTCACATTTTGAAAACAGCAGGATTCCACTGCTCTCTGCGATACATTCAGACACTTTTTCCTCCCAAAGTAAACGGCTGTGAACTCTGACGCCCAACGCTCCTTTGGAAACAAATCCATATCCATTTACCTCTCACCTGCTCCCCCAAAGTCTAAACATTTAAAAAGACTCACACTGGAGCTTCCTTTCACCACCTCCAGGATCGATTGTTCTCTGAGGTGAGAGAGAGAGAGGGAGGGAGGAGAGAGGGAGAGAGGAGAGAGAGAGGGGGAGAGGGGGGGAAAGGGAGAAAGCAAGAGAGAGAGGGAGGAGAGAGGGAGCAAGAGAGAGAGGGAGGTGAGAGAGAGAGGGAGGGAGGAGAGAGGGAGAGAGAGAGAGAGAGAGAGGGGGGAGAGATGGAGAGGAGAGAGAGAGAGAGGAGAGAGGAGAGAGGGGGAGAGAGAGAGGGAGGAGAGAGGGGGGAGAGAGGGGGAGAGAGAGGAGAGAGAGAGAGGGGGAGGGAGGGAGAGAGAGAGAGAGAGAGAGGGGAGAGAGAGAGAGAGAGAGAGAGAGAGAGAGAGCGAGAGAGAGAGAGGGAGGGGAGGAGAGAGGGAGAGAGAGAAGAGAGAGAGAGAGAGTGTGTGGAGAGAGGGAGGGGGGAGGAGAGAGAGAGAGAGAGAGAGGGGAGAGAGAGAGAGGGAGGGGGGAGAGAGAGAGAGGGAGGAGAGAGAGAGAGAGAGAGAGGGGAGAGAGAGAGGGAGGGGGGAGAGAGAGGGGAGAGAGAGAGGGGGGGAAAGGGAGAGAGAGGGGAGAGAGAAGAGAGAGAGAGAGGGGGAGGGAGCAAGAGAGAGAGGGAGGGAGGAGAAAGGGAGGTGAGAGAGAGGGGAGGAGAGAGAGAGGGAGGGGAGGAGAGATGGAGAGGAGAGAGAGGGGGGGAGATAGAGAGAGGGGGGGAGAGTGGGAGCGAGAGAGGGAGGGGGAGGAGAGAGAGGAGAGAGGGGAGAGAGGGAGGGAGAGAGGAGAGAGAGGGGAGAAAGGAGAGAGAGGGGAGAGGGGGGGTTGTGAGAGAGGGAGGAGAGAGAGGGAACGAGGGAGAGAGAGGGGAGGAAAGAGAGGAGAGGGGGGGTGAGGGAGAGGAGAGAGAGAGGGGGAGGGAGAGAGGGGGAGAGAGGAGATAGAGGGAGAGAGAGAGAGAGAGGAGGAGAAGGAGAGCGAGCGAGGGAGAGAGAGGGAGGGCAGCGAGAGAGATGGAGAGAGAGAGGTCGGGGTGAGTTTAGACTGAGAAAAGATGGGGAGAGAAAAGGGGGGAAAGAGCGTGGACAGAGAGAAGAGGAGAGAGGTCGGGGGTGAGAGGGGGAGGAGAGGGGAGACAGATGCCTTTACTTAACCTGGACGTCCCATTGAGATTCAGACTCTACACAATCAACACAGAAAGTCACCAATTACACCCTGAAAACAACTCTGACAAAAAACAGACATTTCTCAGTCACTTATAATTTTCTAAAACTTTCCAATTTACAGTAGTTTCAAGAGCATTTATTTATGAGCCTTTTCCAGCTGACCCAATGTTCAAACAGTGAAATAAGTCATTAAAGGTACTTAAACCCTCTCGCTCTGACTCTTGCGCTCACAAACCCTTTGGCTCACTGGTTTTCACACACACACATTTGGACTATTAGCTCTTTCAGAGTTTTTCTTGCGCACAGTTTTAGAAGAACTTTTTTCAGACGTTGAAATGAAACTGTGGCGGATCACCCAAGTGCAGCCAATCAGAGCGCTGCTTCTGGCATGACGAGAAGTAAAACCCTGCATGGATCCATTTAGACAACGGCATCTGCCTCACATACAACACACTCTTCAGGGGAAACTAATTTACACAAAAAAAGGTTCTGGTTCTGTTTCTGTTCATGAGGAAAACTATCCACCAATCCACGCTCTTCAATCAACAACTCAACACACACAAAATAACACACATGTCTGTTTTTGTCCATTTTATTCCCATTTTGACATCATGGCCGGGGGACTACAGATGAAAAATAGCCTCTTTGGCTAATTCTGGCTGTTTTACTCATGTTTTATTCATGTGTTTTATGAAATTGCACTGTCCCCTTTTGGAAAAAATAAACTAAACACACACACACAAAATAACACACATTTTTTGTAACTAATATATGTACAAAATGAACTAACAATTTTAAACCTGGTTCATTTTTCACTTTTAAATGTCCGAAATATGTGTAATTTTGGCCATTTTACACATAAAATGCCTTATTTAGCATAAAATATGTATGTTTTTCTTACATTTATGTGAGTAAACTACAGGAGAAGTTTACAATATCTTTACATTTAAGATTTTTTCCTATTCGCCTGTTGTGTCCTCATGTCTCATCTTAATTTGTTGGAGTAGAACCTGTGGTAAATATGTATCGTAGTTTTACACGTATAATTAGTTGTTGTTTTACTGTGATAAACTCTGTAAATAAACTCTGCTCTGGAAGCTGTGAAACCCCTTCTAAACTCATCGCAGTGATTCATTCAGATGCTCGTACTCAAGTGGGGAAGTGAGCAATGACTTTGGACCTCAGCGAACACTTCATAATGAACTAGTTCTGTTGATTTTCATATTTTTAAGACTAAACATCTTTCTTTCTTTCGTACAACGGAACCATATCTTCAACACTTCTCTGTGCAGCTCTTTGTTTCAGGAGGACAAAAGACAAGTTTGAACATTTCCACAGACATTTCACTTCTTTCTTTCTTCTTCTCTCACCTAATAATCCCATCGATTTTCCCACAGGTTTATACTGAGGCTGTAACGGCACAAGCGACCCATGTTTGAGTCATTTTATGTTACGTTACTTGTTGCTTTTATTGGTCAAAAAGCACTGATTACTGATTAAATATAGATCTACTTCTGTATTTTTATGGCAATAACACAAACATAAAGTATTGTTTGTGCTGCTCTTATAATATTCTGCATTTTTCACATTGTTATTAGCCTTTAAACATGCTCTTGAGTGCCTTAAATTTGGCATCTCATGTTTTAAAACAAAAACAAAAAGTTTCTTATTCATTCTTTGATCTGTGTTATTAGTCACTATGAAATTACACTTACTGAGTACATCCAGCCAGCAGATGGCGCCAGAGCTATATACAATCTAGTGAAGTTGGCGCTGAAAGGACGTCATTGTGCGAAGTTATCGTGTTTAGAGGCAGAAATTCTCAGAACGAGTTTAGCGATGATTTAAGGACTAAAAACAGTGGAAGATTCTCTGATAAGTGACGTATGGAGTCAGAAAATACGTTAAAAAATCCCAGAGGTTCAGCAGGACGTGTGTTTGATGCTGGATTTTCTAATAAACATTCCTCAAAACAGCGTGAATGCCGATGAATGCTACTCCAGGTGTGTTTTTGATGATGGAACATTGTTAGAACATGGTTTAAAGTTAAAAAAAAGTCACAGTAGCAGAATAAATGTCCTTTCTGGAGCAGAATTTAGACTGTGCCGGGCCACAGTCTGTAGTAAAAGTACATTTAAGAAGCTTCAGATTTCTGGCGCACTTTGTATCTTATTGAAAGTTCCTCGATGCTCCTGTGCCTGCTGTTTTTGCAAAATCCTGTTCACACTCAATGCTGTGATTAGAAACTGTGAAAATGTAATGGAGATAAGTCGTTATCTAAAGTTCGGGAGCAGGACCACACCTCATCCACGCCCCTTCCGGTGACTACTCTATTTAAACTTCCCGGTCACACACACCAGTGTTCGTTATTTCGTGCCCCTCCCTCCCACCCTCTTCTAATTGTTCTGTCTTATCCTTTAGTCGCGGTACTCCGAGGCCGGGAGCCTGCTGCCCTCATCGCTAGAAGCCCCAAAACGGCATTGATCATCTACTCTCATGCATTTTATCGTTCTTGATCGCCAATAAACTTCTGCATCCAAGCTTGAGGTTGTGGTCCTTGCTAGTGAATGAAGCGCCCTGAGGACTCACAAAATGAAACGATAAATGTTTTAATAAAATAATGTCTGAGCAGAGCAGTGTCAGGTGCAGCTCTGAACTCTGACGCTCTGCAGGAGCTCTTTCTTTTCTTCTGGCTGTATATGGATTGAATTTAGTCATATCTGAAAATCAAAATGAGATCCCAGAATATATTGTGTTGTTAGCTTTTGATTGATTGGTTTATGTGTTTTGTTTCTTTGTTTTGTCCACAGTGGAATTCAAGGAAAGAAGTGTGGCACCATCATCCTGACAGCGGAGGAGCTCAGCAACTGTCGAGTGAGTCAAACCAACACTTAAATACACAAAGACATAAACAGAGGAGGCTAATGTCACTCACATTTACACATCGACCCACACTGCCTGGCCAAAAAGAAGTCACAGACAATAAAGCTCATACGTTCCAATGTTTTGAGCTTCTACAAAGTCAAAAAATGTATTTGCACCCATTTTTCATCAAGAGTATGACTCCTGCTAAAGCCTTCTACAGAACATCCCAGAAGTTCTTCATGGAGTTCAGATCTGGAACAGAGAAAACCTGGACTCATCAGACCACATTACCCTCTTCTATTGCTCCAGAAACCAGTCTTTATGCTCCCAAGCAAACTGAAGCCTTTTTTGCGGTTAGCCTCAGTGAATAGTGGTTTCCTTAAGGTTGCACAGCTTTTCCGTCCTAATCCCTTGAGTTACTTTACATTGTTCTTGTGGAAATGCTCGTACTTTCACTCTTAAACCTGAGTTGTACAGTTGTTTTTCTCTGTTTGATTTTGTCAAACGTTTAAGTGACCGCTGATCACGATCATTCAGGATTTTTTTACGACCACAGATGGTTCCTTCCAGTTTTTATTAATGCGTTGGACCTTTCTGAAGCTCTGGCACAGAAGAAAATAGACTTCATCCGCAATTCTGTCGGAGAGCGGCGGAGCTGAGGTGCAGACCTGCGCAGTGCTTATGCAGCATGTGGAATGGGCTTCATTCATTTCAATGGCTGCGTAAGTTCTGCGCAGTGCGTGGTGCAGCGGAGCAGAGTGGAGACGCATGATGTGGAATTTGGGGGTTAGAAGCCTCAGATGGTCTTTCTGCTTGATGCAGCCAGTGGTTTGAGCTTTCTCTTTTGTTACAGAATGAGAAGCCACTCACTGCATCAGTTGGGTATAAGTACCGTGTTGCAGCTGAAAGACAATCACCTATAAAGCAATCATCCAAAACAGGAGGCTCGTACCTGTTTGCTTAGTTTAATCCAGGTGTTGGTTTGTTTGTTTTTTTTCGGCAGTGCATTTAAAGCTTGTACAGCTTTGTATCCACTTCTTCACAAATATTTCCAAATTTTATGTGAATGGCATGTATTATGAATGTATTTAGTTTGCAGTTACAGTATTGTACGGCTTGTTTCTGTTCAAAAGACCCTGACACAGCTGCTCTCTACTGCCTCCGCTGGCCTCTTCACCTGCTTTTATTGCATCTGGGTTGCCTGGCCTCCATTCTAATCTCTATGGGTTATTCAGTCATTAGTCTGGAGATGCTACCACACTATTTGACTTCAGTGGGGCGGGACAAGCATGTGTCGATCAGACGATCAGCGGACGTGACGACAGCACCGCGACGAGCAGCAGAGAGCTGTGTGTCAGTCTAGAATGGCTGTAGCTGTAAAGCTTCCTCTGGCTGTGGTTTTAACATGTCCTGGTCTTTTAAAACAGAGGACAGCAGCCCCCAACATTTTCTCTTTCGTGTACACCATCTTGTTATTGTTATTGTTTGTAGTCGTGGCACACGTGATGTGACGTTCTCCTCTCTTGGCTCTGATTGCTTCTGATTGGCTCGGCTGCCACAGAATAGAGGAAGCAGGGTGTTTTCTGATCATGCCCGTACACACTTTCTTTCACAATTGAAAGATATTGAAGTCATGAAGTCATTTGAGCGCCTGGTCCTGCCCTTCCTGCAGTTCTCCTACAGAGCCACAGATCTGTAGACGACGCCATCAGCCTGGCCCTCCACTTCATCCTGCAGCATCTGGACTCCCCGGGAACCTACGCCAGGGTCCTGTTTGTGGACTTCAGCTCTGCATTCAACACCATCATCCTGCTTTGCTCCAGGACAAGCTCTCTCAGCTCCACGTGCCTGACTCCATCTGCAGGTGGATCACTGACTTCCTGACGGACCGGAGGCAGTGCGTGCGGCTGGGGAAGAATGTCCCGGACACTCTGACCATCAGCACAGAAGCTCCACAGGGCTGTGTACTTTCTCCTCTGCTCTTCTCCCTGTACAACAATTGCTGCACCTCCAGCTCCTCCCCTCGGGCCGGAGGCTACGGTCCATCGAGACCAGAGCCTCCCGCCACAAGAACAGTTTCTTTCCCTCTGCCGCTGGACTCATGAACACTTTAGAACACCAGCCACTTTTTATTATACACTCTTTATTATAATATGTTCTAAAAGAGCTATCTATTAGCACTACTGTCTATCCAACTGTACATTTCTGTATATAGTCTTAGTCTATTCTTAATCTTATGCATGCCTCTTTTTATATATTCATTTTCATTTTCTACCGCTTATTCCCGTTAGGGGTCGCGGGTGACTGGAGCCTATCCCAGTGACTTTGGGCCTTAGGCGGGGTACACCCTGGACAGTGGCCAAGTCGTCGCAGGGCTGACACAGAGAGACAGACAAGGACAGACAACCATTCACTCTCACATTCATTCACTAGGGACAATTTTTTTAGAGTTATCAATGAACCTACACAGTCATGTCTTTGGACGGTGGGAGGAAGCCGGAGAACCCGGAGAGAACCCACGGTAACACGGGGAGGACATGCAGACTCCACCCAGAGAGATCGTGTGATGTTAGGGTGGTCCGGGATTCAAGACCACGATGTTGGGGTGGTCTGGGATTCGAACCCACGATCTCCTTATTGAGAGGCAGAAGCTCTAGCCGCTCTGCCACCGTGCACCCTCTTTTTATATATTTTGTTCATATTTTATTCATTGTTTTATGTTGAACCTTATGCCAAAGCAAGTTCCTATGTTTGTGAATTCTCATCACTGACAATGGCAATAAACCGATTCTGATATTGATATTGATATATACAGAGAATGGCTGGTCAGGCTGGCACCTGGGAATCCTTGGAAACATTTTTAGTCGCATATTCTTTCTTTGTTTTCAACTCACCTCTTCATTATAAATGGGCTACCAAGGCCAGCAGGCTCCATTTACACTGGGTTTATTTGTCTGTTGAAAAAGTTAAAACTGTTGTATTTCAGATGTTTTTGTGAAGGTTTTTGGAGGAAGTCAGACATCAATAATAAGGAAGCACTGAGGTCAATTTTGGATTTGGCCTTGAAACTGCTGAAACACCAGCAGAATAAAGATCCGAGACACAGGGCTGAATACAAACAAAGACGTAAAACAACTCTGTAAATTATTTAAAGCACCACTAGCTCCAAGTATTTGCAACAGCAGCAGTAGGAGTTGTAGTAATGATTTTCCTTCATCCTTAGCTTATAGTTTTATACATGTTTGAGTCGTTTTCCTTCTCATTTACCCTCTTAAAGTTATATTTGGAGTGATTCATGCAACATATGAGTGTAAAAAGTAGTAGTAATTGCTGAAAAAGGAGCAAAAAGGAGCAGGACCTGATGTAAACCCGGGGTCCTTTAGACTCAAGTGTCAAACTGTGCATGCTCCACTGCCTCCTCGGGACCACTGCTACAACCCCATTACTACAGGAATATTAGAATGAAACTGGAGTAAGAGAAAGAGAAGAGAGGGACAGTGTGTTTGAGTGCGACAGGAGAAGAGATCGTGTCACAATAACCTTTAGTTTTAACGCACATTTTGACGTATCTCATAAGAAACAGAAGGTGGAAACTGCACATATCACAACCTTTAAGTTTATTCGCTCTCTTCGGGTGGATTTTGATTGATGTGCATGAAAGCTAAAGCGAATTTTGAAAGGTGGAAATGAATTTAACCTCCTAAAGCGAAGAGTAAACCAGACGAGTGACACAGAGACACAGGTGATTAATGAGGCCAAAATAATCCCGAATTTCAAGCTGTTTTGCACAAAATAGACAAAATGGGGAGGCCACCTTAAAACTAGTTTTGAACACACCGGGTATGCACTAAAAGAGGTACCAGGCTTTTTCTTGTATCTTACATATCTATCTTACATATCTGTAACATTATTCACGCATTAAAGGAAGAATATTATTCATTTTTCATATTGTTATTAGCCTTTTATCGTGCTCTTTAACGTGTAATTTAGTTATATTATCAATTTAAGAGATGCTATGATTAGGTTAGTGTTAGCAGTGATTGTGTTTAGAGGCAGAAATGCTCAGAAAGAGTTTGGCGATGATTTAAGGACTTAAAACAGCAGAAGATTCTCGGATAAGTGACGTAGATGATCTGAAAAAGCATCAAGGTAGTTCTGCAGGAAGTGTTTTTGACGCTCGGAGGGGGGGATTTTCAAACCAGCGTTCCTTAAAACAGCGTGAATGAAGCTAAATGCATCTCCAGGTGTGTTTTTATGACGGAACATTGTTAGAATATGGTTTAAAGCTTAAAAAAGTCACCGTGGCATGTGTCCTTTAACAAGTGCGTCTTTAGCAAAGTGAATCAAATTGTGCGCCCTCTGCAGGATCAGCCAAGTCAGGACACAGAGTATCCAGGTAACCAACACCCAGATATGCGCTTAAACACTTGTATCGAAAGAGAATTACATTTGCAGAGATGGAAATGCACTTCAAAGGCAGTGTTAAAATGATGTCAAAACCTCACTCTTCTTCACGATTCTTCATGATTATTGACACCATGAACAAATAACTGTGAAATATACAATATACTAAAAGATCAGCATTCATGTACTCTGACCAGCTTTGTGTATTCAAACTTTCTGATTCATAAAGTAAAGTTAATGGGACATAAACAAAAGATAGTTTACATTGACAGTTTACATCAAATTTAAAATAGTTTTTCCTTCAATAAATGTCACAATTATTATTTTTTAATTCTTTCTGTTTCTATAGATCGTATGGTGTGAATACAATAAAGTTGTGAATAGTCATTATTAATTTGTAATGTTTCTTCTCTCGGCGAATTGTAACATCCCCTGCTTTTGATTGGACAAATGTTTTATGGTCCTGTTTAGTCTTGATGTAGCCTCAGACTTGCAGTGAACACTCTAAAAGAAGAAAAAAACACTAAGATAATTAACTCTAATGTATATAAATATACAAATAAACAGATATAATTTCTTTTGCCAAGAGCAGCCGCACTAAAGAGCTGTGGAGGGGTAGATTTATTCATAGTAAAGTCAAAGTATAATATCCACATGAGAAATGAATAATAGTCATCAAAGTTACAGATTCTTTAGAGTCAAATGTCGGCGCTCACTGCCTCCTCAGCTTTACACTTTTACAATAAGACGACTGTAATTAAGATCGTGCAGGAGCAAAATGTGAACCGCCTGAGGAGCAGGTCACACAGACGGACCTCGTGGAGCTGAAACAGGGACTGAAGCTGTTCAGGATCAATACTGGGGCGCTTTATGACTTCCCTCTCCCCGGGCGACTCACTCAGATCTCCCTCTCCCCAGACGACTCACGCTGATGGTTAATTACGTTCCTTATTCACAGAGCGTGCAGCGTGTGTGACGAGAGACTACAGTATGTGATACAGTTGTGTTAATATTTGCTCTGCTTTGTGTGAAAGACGTGCTATGATTAAAGTTAGATTTTTATTATAATATCTCTGGAGGTGTCTGCAAGTGTCGAACCCCCCACCAGAAAAGTTACATAGTGCATCTTTAACATAAAAGACTAAATGGTGTAAGGTTAAACACTGCAGGGAACAGAAATATTTCATTTAGAAATACCAATGTAAAACTATTCTGTTGTTTACTTACCTAAATGTAAAAAAATAAATAAATAAATCACAAAGTCTTTCTATAAAAATGACCACAATTGCACATATTGTAGACACATTTTACAGCATCAAAAGTCATATATTTTCTTTTTAGATTTACAGTCCATAAAGGTGTACTTTTAGTAAAAAATGTATACGTTCTTATATTTATTTGAACACTTGTTAATTGTGTCACACTTATGTGACTCATTCAAGAAATGGTTGAAGAAAAGTGCTACAGTCACACCACTGGACATATTTACTTAAACTACTAAAACTTTTACAAAACTTATGTTTAATTTATAGAAGACATTGTGTGCACTGTTGAGTTGAACTTTGTAGGAAGAAAAACATTATTCAGAAAGTACCCTCATATAAATAAAACTGATAGTGCCAAGTTTAAACTTCCTGCTTTATTTTTTGGACATTTTAGACAGAAAAACATTTGGATTTCTTATTTAGTTTTGAGTAAACTAGATCTAAATAAAAAAAATTGGTAAAATTCTAATATTGCCTAATGTTTTGAGTTATGACTTTAATAAATCCAGTTTTGATTTAGAAATGGACAAACCCCCTTGTATTATTTGTCAAAGTATTAAGTCCAATATTGTAAAGTAATAGGTGCTAAAGGAGGACCTTTATGTTTAATATGCATTTGGAGAAAACAGCCTTTGGAGTTACAATGTCCCACATAAATCTATGATACAAGATAAAATAATAACGTCTGTAGGTGCAGATTTTGTTGTTTCCTCATGAAGTTACAGTATATCATGTATCGAGAGAGAAAACCGACAAAAAGATCAAATGTAAATAAGTAATGCGCATTATAGATTATTGAACTACTTTTGCACATTGGTTAAATAATGATACCTGGTAACTGCCTGGGCCTGTCCCTAACCGGCCACAAACAGCACGCTCTCATCTATTATTCACGTGTCCAGAGCCTGACCCTGTTAACACCGTAATGAGTGCGATTCCGAGTTCACTTCAGCCTGTCACCGTCGCTTCGCGCTTACTCCCCGGAGGTCGCATCATCGGCTGGTTAAAAAGATTAAAAATTCAAAACTGCGGTTCTCTCTCGATGATGTGGTGATCAGAGGATCCGTCAAAGCAGCAATTGTGGGGCTGAATAACAATGAGGCCGATGCATTTTTAATAACCACCCATCACTGTGACGCTTTTATGTGTCTGTGCACCAATCACGTTCAATTTGAGTCCTTAAAAGATCCTAATACTTAACTAAAAACGAGCAGGACTTGATGAGAAACGTGTACGGTATAGTTACACCTTCCAGCCAAGCACCGCAGGAGATAAGACATTCCCTGAGCACGTTTTTGCAAGCTGGTAAATTACTTTTAAATGGAGCTCGAGTAATAGTTAAATGCGGTGGTTGTTGATCCCACTCCCACGGAGTACTCCAACTTCAAGTTGAGAAAGGAACTTTGAAAACCCAACAATGTGAGCCGGTACACACTGTTCTGTTGAATAATTCTGTTTCAATCCAACCTTTATCGTTGCAGAGGATTATGTATGCATATATATGTACGTGTCACCTCACAGAACAGCTGTGTCAGTCTTTATGAATGACACTGTGTCACAGGAGCCGGGTTTGATCAGCTGAGTCCTCTGAGAACCAGGGTTACATTCCTCCTCTGGGAGTTACTGTGGGAGCAGATTTGAGTGACAGCTGCAGAACGACAGCGTCTGTGATGAAAGTGAGATCAGGCATGTGGTACGGCAGCTGTGAAGGACAAGATACATCAGCCAAAGTAAATAACAGATTTAGAAAAAGGAACGCTCTTATTGCTTGATCTACAAAAATATATATATTTAAAAGTACAGACTAAGGCAAGACTTCAGTCTGATGTGTGTCCTTGGAGACCAGAATAATTGAACTGTGGAAGGCTATTAAAGACGGAGTAACTGGTTAAAGACGGAGTAACTCAACGAAACAACAAATCGCTACTCGGAAAGACCAGAAATGATTGGTTTATTGATCTGTATAAATTCCTGATCAACAAATGTATTAAAATGTATTTTCTGCCCTCCCTTCCTTGGTTTTCCCCTTATCCCGGACCTTGAGAGATGCAGGTGGCTGGAAGAACCCGAGTCAGACCGACCCAGCAACATAAACATGAGATAACATTTGCACACACCGCCCGCGCTCTTCCCTCTATCTTCTTGTTTGTGACCCTGTCCTTTATCCACTGAAAAAATTCCATCACGTGACCACGTGTACCGTATTCACAATATCTGTTGTATACTGTGTATTAATGTTTGCTTGCTATACTGTTCTTGTTTTTCTTTTCTGAGAGTTTTGTTAGCGCTGGAAACGGCTGCTTCTTCTGGAATTTCCCCATTGTGGGACAATTAAAGGATCTCTCTCTCTCTCTCTCTATTAGAATGTAGAATATGAACAGAATATTGGATGGAATATTTTACTTTTCTTAATGCAGGTAGAGAAAATATTTTTAAAACTCTGCTTTATGTACAGTGCACCATGGACAGAAAGTGACTACAGTATGAATTGCACCAGACAGAATTCACAGAGTTGCTCTAGAGTTGCTCTGCGCAGAAGAACACACCAGGATGTGTTTGAGTGCGGTTTGAACTGCTCACCCTGTGGTTTGTGGGAGAGCCATTCATTCACTGTACCACTTTTGCTCAAACAGAATTCAGAATCATTTGTTATTTTTCTTGTACTAGTTTCCTCTAAACTATTATTTTATGGATCAAATTTAGCCCAGTTATGACATGTTGTGATTAATTCTTCTGGGTCATTTTGTCCTTGAAAAATTATTTGGTATTTCATTTTCCAACTGCAGAAATACTTGTGGCATCTCAGGTTAAAATCACAAGAAAACAAAACATTTTAAAAAGAGAGATATTCACTATTGACCCCAAGAAATAGGTAGTAGTAGTAGTAGTAGTAGTAGTAGTAGTAGTAGTAGTAGTAGTAGTAGTAGTAGTAGTAGTAGTTATTGTTGTTGTTGTTGTTGTTGGAGTTGGAGGAGTTGTTGTTGGAGGAGTTGTTGTTGGAGGAGTTGTTGTTGGAGGAGTTGTTGTTGGAGGAGTTGTTGTTGGAGGAGTTGTTGTTGGAGTTGTTGTTGTTGGAGGAGGAGTTGTTGTTGTTGGAGGAGGAGTTGTTGTTGTTGGAGGAGTTGTTGTTGTTGTTGGAGGAGTTGTTGTTGTTGTTGGAGGAGTTGTTGTTGTTGGAGGAGCAGCACTAATTGTAACAAAGTATAATTCCCCTTTTTTCTCCTTTTGGTAGCACTTTATAATAACTACATCTTATTTTGCCTTAACAAAGCATTAACAAAGACTTAATTAATAATGAACATATAATTTATTAAGCATGATTCAGGATTAGTAACTACTTAATTAAGGTTAGGGTTAGGGATGGGGTTAAGATTTAGGGTTACAATATTAGTTGAATAGTTATTAAGCCTGACTCGTTCTTAATAAACTATTTGTTCACTCTTAATTAAGTATTTGTTCATGCTTTATTAAGGCAGGAATAAGTGTAGTTATTATAAAGTGTTACCCTCCTTTTTAATAACCCTCACGTTAAGGGTTTGAAAGCTCAGGCTAATCAGCTCGAATGAACATAATATAAACACAATATGTGAAAGACATTTAGCAGAATTTAGGTTTTGAATATCTTTTTTGGACTAAAATTCTCTCATCCTTGGTATTAGTTTAGAAAATGGATGGATATTGGAGAAGAAAATGGTAGTTAACAGTAAAGTAGTAATAATATTAGTTGATGCTGCAGTAGCACTACATACTCTGTTTTGTCGTTAGAATGTGGTTATTTTCCACCTTTTCACAGACATTCACATGATATTTTCCATGATTGCGTGCTTTGACTATTCAGTGGGATATTTCATTAACCCAGAGTCAGGTTTAATGATACTCGTGCAGAGAATCATTTAATTTATTCAACCTCACACGCTCCACTTCTTTTGAGGAGAAATCTCACTGAAGGGTCAGCACTGATTCATCTCGACAGCTCATAAAAGACTTCTAATAGTCAGCCCAAATTAGAGGGCTGATAAATATGGGAATAAGATGCTGTTGTGTCAATGAGCAAGACACTTCAGCAGTTATTCTTATCCATATTATGAAGGTTGTACATTTCTGTGATGGTTCAGCCTTCTCCAGATAAGCTTCAGTCAGAGAAGTTTATTTATATTTATAATTCACTATCATTTTGTAAGACATATTTGTTGGAAGACAAAGTATGTTTTTTCCTGGTCGTTTGTGTCAGACTCTTCACTTTCTTGCGCCCATTTTTATTCTTGACGGCTGCTTCCTTGAACAGGAAGTATGATCTGTGTAAAATGCTCAGTGTTCATGTGCGACAAGTCAACAATGTGCTTTGAAATGGCTTTGTCTGAATATAATTTATTTAATGTTTGCTAGAATAAAGAAGTAGCTATTGTTCTAAGCTTATTTATTGTTTTTAATTGCTTTTTTTTTTTTTTTTGTATTTCGTTTAAAGTTATTTATTATTATTATTATTATAGGATGCACGGTGGCAGAGCAGTTTGAGCTCTTGCCCAATACGGAGATCGTGGGTTCAAATCCTGGACCAGACCGGAGGATCTCTGTGGGTGGAGTCTGCATGTTCTCCCTGTGTTACTGTGGGTTCTCTCGGGATCCGTCCCACCGTCCAAACACATGACTGTGCAGGTCAAATGGTAACTAAATGACCCGGAGTGACTGAATGTGAGACATACGTATAGCTCTGCAGGGAGAAGACATATTTTATTATAATACATGAACACGATTGGGTACAGTCCTAAAATGTTAAACTCCATAGTCATTTTCACAATTGTATACAGGTCACAAACCCACTTTCCATAAAATAAAAAATGAATAGCAAAATGTATTTATCTGTGATATAAACTAATTTGTTGTTTGATTGTGTAAACATAAAGATATACTGTATACTTAGCCTAAGTCTTCTATTTCCATTTCACTCAATGTCAGAAATATCTGATGCACAAATCTATGAATAACACATGGGCAGACAGACATCAGGACAGAGTCAAACATCAGCTAAAGTTTCAAAATCAGATCAATACAAGACAACCCTGCGATATCATTGATGTCACCGATAACCAAAATGAACATCTGAGCCTCCTAATGATCAGAACAAGTCTGTTTCAGGTAGATCGAGTGATTTCCAGATATGTTTTGGATTAGGAAAGACATTGTAATAATGTATGATTAACTCAGCTTAGCATCCTGTGATGCTTTAAAGACCTTTAAACCACATCCACGCTCTGGCACAAACCTTGGCCCCTCCATTATGTCCTGTCTCCCTCTGTGTCCTGATGGGCCACTGGGCGTAGAGCCAGAGCAGGACATTAAAAAGCCATCAGTTTATCGTTAGTGGCGCCGCTCTGCTGGTGTGGAAGTGCATACCGCCCCGAGCATTCGTTCACACTCACTGTAACCGAGCCTGGAGATTAGCATTAGCCAAGTGTCAGAGATAAGAGCCACTGTACACCTCCAGCTCGAGGCGGGGATGATACCAATCATTTATATTTAGACAAAACCATAAAGAGGATAATACACGAGTAACACACGAGGTAAAGTGTGCAGTGTATGGACTTGAATGTATCTGGCTGTAGGCACAACAGATGGAGACAGTGCTGTTGGAATCTGCCAAATTTGTGTTTGCGATTTAATGAGATCCGCTGCATGTAGATAATTAATATAACTTACCAAAAATGCTTCGTTTGTATCTGTGTCAACTGGACAGAGTTTTTAGGGTGAAAACGTTTTGCCACTCATCCAAGTATCTACTTCAAAACGGCGTCAGAACTGAAGAAGCTACTTGGATGAATTCACTGCTCATAAGAATGTTTGCAGTGTCTATTAAAAGATTAAAACATAACAGTGTTCAGTTCTGTTGTTGTGTCACAGGATGGAACAATAAAATGATGAACTGCATGCTGTCAGTTAAAACCTTGCGAGTTATAATTGAAAATATGCTTATCAAACAAAACCTTTGGAATTGTCGAAACAACAATGTTTCTGAGGAATCAAATAAGGGCAAACATCACTTTGCTTTTTACCAATTTCCAACCTAATGTTCTGTGCGTGCTTTGAATAGTTTTATATTTGGAGCAGTTTAAAGGTAAAGGTGTTCTGTGGTAAATTCCCATTCTCTTCCCAGAACTGCAGCAGTGTGTTCAAAATGCTCTGCCACTTGAGTCCTCTATAATGACTATAATAAAGTTTGTTTCTTGTACTTAGCTGACAGTTTTATCATTAACAATTTACATTTTGGCCTTGTGTTTCGTTTAAATTGGATTCAAATAAAATACTTTTCATTTTGGATATATTTAATTCACAAAACAGCAGACTTGAGCTCAGCATTCAGGCTGTTCATCTGATGGGGTCACTGAGCAGGCCGTCTGTTTGTTTGGTCGCTGCTGTACTCTTCGGTTTACAGTCTTAAATCCACGAGTTAAAATCAGCTCAAAAATCACCGGAGTGCAGCAGAGAGACTTGGCTTCTTTCTGTAACAAACAGATTTTACAAAAAGCCAAATGATTATTAGCTCACAGAGCCAAGAGTGAGCCTCTTTATTGCCCTCAGGCATTCGCTTCTATCGTGTTCCTTTTTCTAAGACAAATAGGTATCTTAAGCCTTTTGTCCCTACTTCTATGCAGCTTTTAAATTTAAACATTAAGTGAAATATAGATGTAATGCTGTTAATGAGTGCTGTGTACTGACCTCAAGGCTCTTCTTTGTTCAGATCTGCTCCATTATGTGTTGTATATTGTATGCTGTTCACTGTGTGCTGTTTGACTTACTCAAAATAATTGCCCCTGGTGGGATTAATAAAGTAGTAGTTGAATCTGAATCTGAGTACCGGTACATCAGCTGGTGAAGAAGGTAGAGTCGTAATAGTAATATAATATAATGTAATAGTAAGAAACCACCATTATAGAATAGATTGTTTATAATGTGAACCCCCCCACAGTGTCCCCTGAAGTGTTTCTACAGAATGTCTGTCGGACAGAGAGGGTTAAATGTGAGGGAAACACAGTCTTCTTGGTTGAATTTCAACTCTCCCATATTTCCTGAATGTGTTGCTGTTTGTCGGTGGAGTTTTTAGTGCATCTGCATTTGGCACACTCTGGTTGAGCGGCTGCCCTGATGGGAGAGTTAACAATGGTCGCGCTCCGGCAGACGGCAGAGTGGTGTGAGAGCGATAAGGCTGAGTGCTCCACGGGCCTAAAGCCAGACGAGTCCAGAGGTGTCACAAAACAACTAATGCTCGAGCGAAGTGTGCCGGAGCTGCAGCCAGAGAGCGGTGTCTGAGAAGCCGCTGTGCTCGGAATTAATCAACACACTCTGAGTTTAAAGGTGCACTGAGTAATGCAAACAGGTCACACCACAAGGCCAAGTTACAGGTCAGATCTGTGGAGAGAAGAGATGCACTCGTCAAGATTTTTCAGATCAGATACCAATTTTGATACTTGGCTTTAAGTATCCACCCGATCTCAGGCGATACCACTGCAAAGGCTGTAATACCATTTACTTTCTCATCCAAATGGGTTGTGTAACTGTCCTTTATCCTTCAACTAATTTCAGAAATGCTTTGTATAAATAAAAGCTCAAACACATGAGATATTCTGTACCAACAAAGGCCAGTAAATTGTCTTATTTAGATCAATTCAATGGCTCAACCAGGATATCGACAGAGCCGATATTTTAGAGCCGATACTCGATTCAGAAAATCTTTCTGGATCGGTGCTGATATTTGATACCAGAAATCATTCCCCTTCCCACTGTGAGAAGGCATGTTTTTCAAGGTCTTATTTTAGTCGTAAAACACAGGAGGTTTAAAAAAGCAAGAGATGGGTTTAATACCAGACTGTGCTAAAATCCAGACAACCAAAGTGAAATCCTCCTTTTTGTCTAATACATTCCCAATTGTCTAATTCCCAATCAAAAACATCAAAGCATGTTAAACCAGGTTTAATGTTGGTTATTTGAATAGTTTATTGTCTTATTAGACCCTATTTCATTAAAAGATACTATTTTTTATTCATTCATTCATTCGTTTTCTACCGCTTGATCCCGTTAGGGGTCACGGGTGACTGCAGCCTATCCCCGTGACTTTGGGCCTTAGGCGGGGTACACCCTGGACAGTGGCCAACTCATTGCAGCAAACACAGAGACAGAGACAAGGACAGACAACCATTCACTCTCACATTCAGTCACTAGGGGCAATTTAGAGTTGTCAATTAAACCACACATGCATGGAGAGAACCCAGAGAGAACCCACGGTAACACGGGGAGGACCCAGAGAGATCGTGTAATGTTTGTCTGGTCCGGGAATCAAACCCATAATCTCTTTATTGGAAGATAGGTGGTCTAACCACTCAGCCACCATGTACCCTTACTACCATTTAAAAAAAAAAAAAAAAATTGAGCAAATACAGGGTTATATTTATTCAAAATTAGATCTTGAAATCATCTCGTGTCCCCCAGCTCATCCCTCGCGACTCCGCGGTGGGTCCCGACCCCCACGTTGGGAACCACTGGTCTTACAGATCACCATTCCCCCAGTATATGACCAGCTTCATAAAATCTAACTTTCTGAATAATACAATGAAGTTAATATGACATAAACAGACAGATTTTTAAAAAATGTTTACGTTTCAGATTTACTAGATTTTGTTTAAATTACTTTTGCTTCTAAAATCGTCCAGATAATGATTAATTCATGACAAATCATAATTTTCAATGAAACTAATAATAATCCTGATATTATATAATAACACATTATTGTGTCCATAACAAAACTGGACTTGTGCAGCAGTGGCTCACAGTGTTTCCCGTTAACGGAAAAGTTGATTGAAAGCATATTACTTTTGTGTCCTCAGGCAACACACTTCCTCTGCTTTGAGATTTGAATTAAAATGTTATTTGTCATTATACAATCAAATTCTACAACAAAAATGATCATAATAACCTATAACCACCATGCCTTGAACGTGTGTGAGATAACAATCCTGCGTGTTAGCTCCCTACATGGGAGCTAATGTTTATTTTTTTCTTTTTCTCATTTTTATAGTTTTTTTAATAGAAATATAACCACAAAAATTAAATGAACTATAATAAAATAAATAAGTACAGCTTTCTTACAAGAACATGAGTTTAGAGACACTGAATGCTCATATTTAGAAGTGGAGTTTTTATCTCGAGGACGGCCAGCAGGAGGCGATACAAAACGCTTCATTCACTCACAACATCTCATTTAACCAAACGTAAAAAGGAAACAGTTGTGAAGCAGTTGTCACATCTTTGCATCTTTTTAAAACCTGTGCCTGATTTTGTGAATGAACTGTTATGAAATGGACAGCACGACACTGCCAAAGAAACCAATCATTATTCCAAAGACGTGAAGAAAAAACACTCAGACAACTGAAGTTTCCCCTTTAAAATGTGAACTTGACTGAAGCTGCTCTTTGGTCGCCGTCTGCTCCACATTGATTCGCTCGTGTCTTTTATATTTAATGCAATGTTTAATGTAACATCGTGTATCTGGGGCGACCTCGGTCCTCGGAGGCGCTGATCAGGCCGGAGCTTCTGCCTTGAGCTTGTTGATTTTCTTCTCCTCTCAAAGTTCTTCACATGAACTCCTCTGTAGCCGCACATTTGATATGCTTTTATAAAAGAGGGCTACAATAGAATGAAAACTTCATCAAACTTTCATCTACAACAGACCTGAGCCGCGCTTTGTTTCATGCACGTGTTCGATGCATCTTTTCATTTCTGCCTTTGTCTCTCTGTGAGCTGGAAACTCTTCGTAGTGTGAGAATTGTGTCGTCCTCTGATTGTCTCTTATTATTATTGAAATTGTGATTGTTTTCTACGCAGCATTTGGAGACTTAGGCCCAGATTTACTAAGAGTTTGCACAGGTGTAAAACAGGTTGCATGCGCTAAACTGGAGTAAAAAGCATGTGCAGTTGCGTCTCGCTCAGGCCGCAGCGCTAATTTAGCACTTGGGACAGGATGAAAATGCAAAACGGCAATTTTACTCCGATGCACAAAATTTTACATGGAGAAAATGCAAATGAAAATGTTTTGCGTGAGCAGTGTGGTTTATCAAGACTGCCAGGAGCAAAACTGCGTGAAAACTTAGCACATCCGAAACGCAAGTTTTAAAGGTCCCATAACATGCAAAATGGACTTTTCAGAGGTTTTAACCTTCCTACAGTGCTATTTGGGCCTCGTATGTTGTGCCCAAAGTGGTTTTTTGATTGATTCCCTCATGTTTTCACTAGAGAACTGTCTTTTCCGTCCCCCTCGGCTGAGCAGCAGACGGGGGCTCCTCACTAAGATCACGCGGCTTCACCAGGATGACAAGGTGTTTAAGCCACGCCTCCAGGAAGCGTGCAGCCGCAAGAATAAAAACAGCTAATGCTAATGCTACACAGTAATTACACGATGGATACGACAGATCGAAGAGTTAGCTTGTTATTTACCAAACGGCACGTCCGTCGTCGAGGCCCTGGAGCACGTCAAACTCCAGGTCAGATCCAGGACGTAGGACTCAGCACGACGCACCGCCAGGACGGATAAAATGTTTATTCAGTGTTTGTGTATCGCTGTTTACCGGAGCACACGGCGCATGCACCATCTCCGCTCTAGGCTTCGGCACGAGTTGGGAGGGGGAGCCGCGCGGGTTGGGCGGGGGAGGCAGCCTGCTCTCTGTTCGGGGGGGTCAGATCTCAGAGTGAGCCGTTTGCTTTTACAAGGAGGGGGGCCAGTCCAAGAAATGGGTGTTTTTTGGAAACTGTTATGTTATGGATATTGCACAACGCAAAAATGTATCAACAAAGCCCTTAGAATAGACTGTGTAAAGGGGGAAATAGCAGAATATGGGACCTTTAAACTTTTGCGCAGAACAGACTATTGCGGTTTACATGTCCTTGTGGTGTTAATAACGATTTTAAATGATTGTGTTTGGCTCATTTACAGATACAAACAGGCCTACTACAAAATGAATAGTGTTGTTTTGACCGAGGGGAGAGGTTATAAAAACACACTTCGTTGTTTTGACTGAACCTCATTTGTGCTGCCTTAACTGGAGCAGTTCACAGAAATGTCCCTCAAACAGATTTCTGGGGTTTGTCCCAGATCCATCTCATGTCCTTAAAGCGTGCCTCTGTGGGCGGAGCGTGGATGACGCAGACGCGACTCGTCCACCTGGTCCTCGTTCCACGCCGGGCGTCTCCAAAGTACTTCCACTTTAGCACCTGTCTTAGTAAATCTGGGCCTTTGTGTCGGTAAGATTTGCTGTAATAATAAATAAATAAATAAATAAAGTGTTTAGATTATAGTGAACCTGCATTAAATTAAATGTTAAAGAGTTTACTGAAAAGATCTTGGAAACTGAATAGTAGAACCGTCCTCCTTTGGCCATTCAGTCTATTTTATTTTATCTTATTCTTAATCTTATGCATGCTTCTTTTATATATTTTATTATATTTTATTCATTCTTTTATGTTGCACCTTACGCTAAAGCAAGTTTCTATGTTTGAGAATTTTGATCACTGACAATGGCAATAAACCAATTCTGATTCTGATTCAGCGTGTTTCTGGAGGTGGACTCGTCTTCCAACCAAAAGACATCTTGTTTTTTTTTGTTTTTTTCTGGATTGGAGGCTTTATTTGTTAGTTGTATCGTGAAAATGGGGAAAGAGAGACATTGCGAATCTGTATCCTGCTGAGCTCCGATTGGTCTTAAAATGAAACTTTCCCTGTCTGACAGTTTCACTCTCACTGCTTGGGTTGTCAAGGTTTATTGAGGCCTGGCCACTTCTACCTCAGAGCTGTAAGTGCCTCATTAGCATATGACTGATTTGATTTCTCGTGAGGTTTTATGATGCCGTCGTAGCCTGAGGGGAGGTTGTATATCAAACCATTCCTATTAAAAAAAGACTGTCTTCCTTAACAAAAATGACCTCTTTCAAACCATCCTTTCTCTCCCGCCTGCAGTCTTTACCTCACTGTCTTCAAGTGTGTCATTTGTGGCTTTTAACCAACAACCCACCGATGTCTTCAGCTGGAACCCCATTCGTACATTCTGTTGTTGAGTGCACGGGCGTGACACTTCACCCGTCTGGCCTGGTACGAATGTGGTGTGTGAGTCATTTATGGCTCAGATTCGCTTCCGTCTGAGTGTGGAGTGAATAAATGATGATTAGCGTGTGCTTTTCAACCTTGTAAAGAGCAAAACAAGTGCATGGTATTATGATTATTTTATTCTGCAAATCAACACATTTCACCGGCCTCCATCTGCAAAATATAGTGTGTTTTAGTTATATACGCCGTGTTACATCTATAGTATCTATCTAGTATTTCTCGTCTAGCTGCGTGTTTCTCCAGACTAAACCACCTCTAACCCAGTGGAGTACAAGAATAGCGCGTTATTCATTTTTTATTGCTATAGATTTGTGTACACAGCAGAGGAGCAGGGTCATGTAGTCGTATATGAGAGAGGAGACATGGAGAATATTCAGAGGCCTCTCTCCACACTGAGTCCATCCATCACTGCAGGGGTAAATCTAATAGAATATAACTCATAAAGAGTGCGCTCCAGTGGGAGAGGAGAACTAGCACTGCTCGTCGAGTTTCTGGAGTGAAAGTGCTCAGGAAACAGCCTTTTGCGCAGACAGAGACAAACACTTTTCTAAAATATTTTTTCCCTGGTCTTTAGCAATAAACCCTCACAAATGTAAATACTTACTTGACTTTTTTGTTCATTGTAAACATTGACTTTATAATAGAAACAGGACCATTGACCTCAACTTTGCAAAGCTGATTCTCCAGTGCTGGCCCCGCCTCTTCACAGTGACTACCCAATTATACCACAGCAAGCAGCAGATATTAGTTTTTAAAGAACACATATTAGGCTAAATGTACTTTTATGTGCTTTTGTATCATGTTATGACATTGTTCCCTCATCAGAAACATACCTGGACCTGCTGAATCTTATTAAAGGTTGAATGGAGGATTTCTCGCCGATTTGAAAATCTGCGACTGTTAGTCCCTTTTTTGAAAAAGCGCATGCGCAGGTTCCCCCTCCCTCCCTCCCCGTTTCTCCTGACTGAACGCCTACCAAACCTCATGCACGAGCACGCCCAGCAGCGCTGCCCCATGCGCATTTGTTTACAAGACGATTGGTGTCGCTTTCTCACGACAACCTCCGAGAAGAAGATTTAATAATACACTCCACATACAATAAGCTAAAAAAAGAGTCAGATAAACAGTTACCTGTCCAGCAGAAACTTTGCAACGGAGGCATCAGCCTGTTTTGCGCTTTCAATGCTCGCCAGCGCGTAAACGATTCCCCCAGAATTCGTCTCTTTCGTCTCTTCTGTGAAAGTTCGAAAACAGTCTTTCTCTTTCGTCCCTCAGCCATTTCGGTACTTCGCGGATGAAAGTTTAGACCTACAATGACGGAACTCGCCGCTAACCTCCTGCTACATAAACACACTAGCATATCAACCACGCATGCACGGCCAAGGGAGCGAGCGTTTCCCCTGGACGAGCCTGCGGGCGTGCACTAGCACGCAGAGAATGATTGACACCTGAGCGGACCAGTTATTTGTGCTACCCACGAGGAAATGAGATTCTGATTTGTTGCCCGAAATCCTCCATTCCACCTTTAAGTAAGTTATTTCCATCTGAGCCTCACTAAACTCTCAGTTCCAGGTTTGTAACGTCAAAGGGAGCTCGAAGGTGTTCGGCGCTGTTTTTAAGGCCATAAATCCTCGACAGACTCGTCTGGAGCCTTTCTGCCTCAACTTGAATTCATTACAGCTGTGTGCTTACATTAGCATGTCGGAGCAACTTTTATTTATCTCCTCTTTGTAATTCAGTGTGTTGCCATTAGATGGAGTGCTGATGAGGGATCGCCTCAGATTCAAAGTAATATGTGCTTTCAGTAGATAATTTAAGCTCTGAAACATGACATGCCAAAACAAAGATTCTGAAGAGCATTTCTAAAGGTTAATAACAAAACAAACAATGCAGAATATGTGTCGTTCAAACACAAAGCTGTGGGCGGGGCTATGGGGTAGGGGAAGACTTAAATGCACAGGATTCCTCTACATGCATGGATCGATAAAAAATACTATCACCTACAAATGAAGGTGGTGCCCCAGTGCAGCTGTGACTTACCACCATGAGTCAGACTTGTGCTTTTGGACTATTATGAATTTTGGAATAAATCCAAACATAAATGTTCAGTGATGTGTCTCTCCTCTCTACAGGACAGCGCCACGATGCAGTTTTGTGCAAACAAACTGGACAAGAAGGACTTTTTCGGGAAGTCGGATCCGTTCATGGTTTTCTACCGGAGCAACGAGGACGGAACGTGAGTGACTCTTCACAAATGTCTATAAAATCATTTCTAATTTACACACAAAAGGCAGAGCTTTCTTCTGAAATGAAGAGATGTCCTTAACCTTCAGGCTCTGAGCTCAAGATTCAACATGTTGTGAATGTTGCTTCAGATGTTTGTGCCCTAAACAAACACAACCTTTCTATGCTGTGCACGGCTTTCTACCTCATTGATTTGTGGTCAACACGCCATGCATTTGAATACGAGCAAAGCCTCCCCTCGAGTTTGTGAAAAATGTGATGCATTTCATAAAATAAATTAAAAAAAGATAAAATCCCTAAATGTACAGTCAACAAAAAGCATATGTATCGAAGACATCAGATGAACTAACTCTACGTGGATCATTTGTAACACACGCCATGTCATATGTCATTTTAAGGATAGGCATCAATTAATCAATTATTTTATGGTAATTTATTTGTTATTCTGTGTCAAAACAATGTGTTTTGACATGTTCGAAACATATTTAATCAATCAATCAAACACCTTCAGCAGCAGCAGATTGGCCTGATCCATCTGTGTCGACAGTTCTGTTTATAATTTAAAGCCTCGTTCAGTCAAAGAGTGACATTGTTATTTGGATTTGTACATTAAATCACCCGTCAGGTGTGACCAGCGCCGGAATTTATATCGAGAGAAGACAGACAGGTGAAGCATAAAAACTCTTCATAAATATTCAAACTTTACAAGCTGTGAATTTGGGGGAGGAGCCTACGATGAAAACAACGAGCCAGTTCTGAGACTCGGAGGAAATTGTCTAAATAGAACCGTTTAGTGCTTTGTTTACCTCTTTGGCCGCCTCATTTTGTTTGGGACCATTTACCAAAACAATATTTTCCCTCTCGCCCCCTTCATCATAAATGTCAGCACAATCGCATGCTAATTCTCCCATATCTCTCAACCCATTTCAGAAACTCCAAATCATCCCTTTTAAACATCTGCGGGCATAAAAACGGATGGCATATTTTTATCAAACATCACAGTGCCATATTTCAGCGCTTTCGTTTAACGCCACACACTGGTTTAATTTGTAGCCCCCTCCAGCGCTAACAACAGACACTTTGCACAAAATCTGCAGGGAACCGTGTCCGAGTCGATAAAATATGACAAATAAGTTGGAGAGAGCTCGAAGAAGTTATTAAAGTAAGCGGAAAGAGGCTGCGTGCCTCTTGGGAAACGGGGAAAATGAATGTCCAAGATGTAACGCGGCGTAAATTGGAAATGAATATGGAGAGTACGTATATTCTCTTTGTGTTAATTGTCTGTCTTGTGGGATGCAGCGTTACCTCTGAGCGATTCTACAGGGAAATGCAGCTGTAGAAGAAGGATTTGCTGTGTGCCGTGGCTTCAGATTTCCACTTAAAAATGCACTGTGTAACTGTAGGCTGTATTTTGGGGCAGCTCACATACAAACTTGAAGGTCCTCTACACACGACACGACGTATAAAACAGCAAATATCATCAAATAGTGTTGTTTGAAACCTCAAAACAGACAACAAATAGACACAGTTATAAAATACAGAATACACAAACAAAGAAATCACATTAATTCACAAGTTTTGGCCAAACCCATCGTTTTTAATCATGAGTTGTAAATGCACATACATTATTACAATATCTCAACAAACTAACATTAGTTTAAGACACAAATTGGTGTTTTAGCTCATACATTTAACTCTAAATAAGACTGATTTTTATCATTAGCTTTTACATTCAAATTTGTACCTTTTTTAAACTGTAACTGGACTCTGTTCTCTTAACCCGAGGCTCTCAGTCCCCAAAATAACAACATTTGACATTTGTAACCCAGGTGAAAACCCATGCCCGCTGCTCTATGTGATTACATCATTCTGTCACGTGACCAAACAGAGTTTACCAAATACCGGTCGTAACAAGCTGCTGACAGGTGCGAGCGGCATGTTTTTTTCCCTTAAATTTATTTTTGTAGCGCCCAAAATCTCAAAAACAGTTGTGACAGGTAGAAAACAGTTCAAATAAACAATGCTCAAAGGAATTTATCAAATGGATAACTGTCCCAGAGCGCCCCCTGTCCTTGACCCTCCTTCTCTCAAGGAAAAACTACAAAAAACCCTGTGGGAAAAAGTGTAAACCTCAGGGAGAACCAGAGTGAAGGAGAGATCCTTCTCCCACAGACAGACAGACGCAGATGGACCAGGACTGACACATCCACGTGGACCAGAACCATCAAGAGGAAGGAAGGCTCATCAGGCAGTTGAGGAACACTTCGCCAAAAGTTACACAGTGCACCTTTAAACTGCCAGTTTTCTAGTAAATTGACAGTATAGTGCTTTTGTCAATGATACATATATAATGACCAATATATAAACTGAACAAAGTTGTCAAAAGGAGTGAGTCCTTCAGAGCTAAATCATTTAAAACATTCCTTTCACCAGATTCTAGGGTCATTCAACATGAGGTAAACAAATATCTGAACAGACACAGAGTGAACAGGAGAGTTAGAGAAATGACTTTAGTCTGACCTCATCGTTCGGTTTTACAGCGTGTGCGTGCAGATTCAAACAGCTCGGTCTAATTACATATTAAAGAGCCCATTCTGCGTCTGACCTTGAGTCCTTGTGTTCAGGTTTACGATCTGCCATAAAACGGAGGTGGTGAAGAACACGCTGAACCCCGTGTGGCAGCCGTTCGCCATCCCAGTCCGAGCGCTCTGCAACGGAGACTACGACAGGTACAACCACACGCTTACCTTGTACGCAGTGTTCGTGCTACCCGGGGATGGACAGAATATATCGTAAATGGGTCCAATTATGGACAAAAACTCTTCAATATTTAGAAAGAATACGCTATGTTTGGGTTTGTTAAAAGGTCCTATATTACAAAAATTGAGAGCTTTTGGTCATGTTTGAATGTTGTTTCCTCCTCAAAAACTAACCCGGCATTGTATTTTGTTTCATTCACACATTACAAGGTCGTCTACATCTGCAAAGCTCAAAATGCTCTGTTTGACTTTGATGATTACCCTTAATTGAACCACTTTACTCAAAGAATAATATGTTTTCAAAGTGACTAAAACAATAACTTTGGCTTTAACTAGCTTGATATTTAGGCAATTCCATGGTTGAAATCATTACAATTATTCAAGTGAATGTGTGTGGAGTTTAAAAACACACTGGAGCACTTCTTGTATGACCACTTAATGACATCACAAGGTGGAACAGAGTGTTTTCAGAGAAGAACACAGGCTAAATATGCAGTATTTATGTGTTAAACATGTGTGAATGAGACAAAACACGACTCCAGGTTTGTTTTTGATCAGGAAACAAGATTAGAACAGAAAAAAACCCCAAAAAAAACATAATATAGGCCCTTTAAACCAGTACAATGTATACCAGAGTTTCAATTGGAAATATAAGAGACAATATAAGAGACATGAAGTTAAAGAGGTGGCTGTCTGTCTGTTTTTTATGTCACACTTTTAATTGTGCACTTCTTCTACCACTGAATTTCCCAGATAAATACTTTTTGCAATTACTTCTTAAAAGAGTTGATGTGTTGATTAAATATTGATAGCGGCAGACATCTGTTATTGACCAGAGCAGGACAATCGCATATCGTTACAGGACGGGGCCCACTTTTAATCCTGTGCACATGTACTTTAACCCTGTCCATTATCTCCCCTTTCAGCTCGGTCTTTGTCTCTTTCTCTTGTCTCCCGTGACATCAGCTCGTCGCTCTGTCTGATTGTTTAAGCTGCTCACATTGATCCTCGTCTGTCTCACACAGAGCTGTCATTCCTCCTGCTCTGGACACATTGTCACAGCTCACACATGCAGAAGGTCAAACGTGGACATTGATCTGAGCACAAAGACCCCCCTTATAGCTGCCACTGACAGAGCTGCAGGTTTGAAGAGGTCTGGGCGATTTATGACGCTGCTGCTTGAACAGGTGGCACTACTGTGTACTCCACAATAACATACAAGAGTTTAAAGAACTTGAATTATTACGGAAAGAATATGTATTTGACCTCTTTAAAGGAATGCCAAAAAAAAGTACAGTCGGTGTAATCCTACATTCGCCCTGGAGTGGTTCATTATAGGAAAGGTTTGAGATCTACACATAGTTTTTAAAATCAGGAGGTTTCAACTTCAACCTTTTGATGGAAACAATTACACAAATAAAATGTGGACTATGATAAATGGTTATAAACATTTGGTTTGAACTTTTTGAATTTCATGGTAATGTCATTGTGTGTCATTGTGGAGACAGTGTGGAGGTCCTTGGGGTGTTTTCATGTCAGCACAGGGTCAATAACAGGACTGGAGGAATCAAACCAATGATGTCCTGTTTATGGCATGTATTTAAAAAGTCATTATTTGGACATCTTGTATTCTGCAGTGTAATGGCCTGTGTGAAAACTGAAATGTTCATATTTATTGTTCAATTAAAAATAGATAAAATAAAGCATTAGCACATACACACATTAGCAATGAATATATTTTATTGAAAAATGACATATATTACATATTACATATACAGTTTTGGGGTCCCTGTTGGGTGCTAGAGGGGCCCAGGGCATTTGCATACTCTACTTATGTCAAGAAATGGTATTGCAATGATAATTAAACGGTAAAAAGCTCACACATGTCCCTTTTACACACAGGCTGTGGAGACAAAACACATAAGTGTCAGGCTCAATGACACAGCAACAAATACTGCCCATCTGCATCTGCTTGATGTTTCAAGAAGTAAAATGCACAAGTCTATATCTTTTTGCACCACCACCTTCTCTTTCAGCCACAGTCACACGATGCAGTGTCAGAGCTGGATTCAAACCACCAACTGAACAAACCCTTCTCTGGAGTTCACTGTTCGTGCTCTGTCGGTACTTCCTCATTCTATTTCATGTAAACACTGTGACGCTTTGAGACTTCTGAAACAATATCTCAGACAAATACAGTTGCTAATTGGGATCGAAACAAAACACAATTAAATGTATTCAAATCTTTGTCTCCAAAATAAACAACCTGGAAACAACCTCTGAATAACTAAAGAATCAAATCAAACTGTCACGGGAAAAAAGAGTTATTGTTTTAGTTAGTTTTTTTTTTTTTTTTTCTTTTTGAAAGTTTGTGTCTTGACTAATAACTAATGATCCAAAATCATGTTTGTAATTCTTTGTGCAGCTTATCAAAGTTGACAGGTTGCTTCAGAGAGAATACTCAATTTTAAATCTTGTTTAAAAATTTAAAAGAAAATGTTTTCAAAATTTCACTGAAAACTGACAGACAGTAGCTTTTGTTGTAGAGATATTTAATGTGTCTCCTTCCTCCTTATTAAGCTCCTCTGCTGCAGACAGGCATCCTCTCTCCGCTCTCGTCAAAACTGTAATTACTGACAATGAGAAAAGGAGAGAAATCCCGGATGGCACCGAGAATAGAGGCTCACATGTCTCATAAAGAAGAGCAGAGGAAGCAGAACAGGCCGAGGGGATCTGAGGTGAAGAACGCAACTTACAATGTGCTCAAAGGAGAGACTGGAGTGTGCTCTGCCGAAGAGGCTTAAATAATAGCTTGAGTAACTGGTAATTGCTTTCTCTATTTTTTACCAAAACAAACAAAACCCTTTTTTTTCCTTTGGCCGGTTCTGCTTTGGAACTCTCTGTCCCGTACACTCAGGGTTCTGTTCACATCAGCTTCTGCTCAGTGAAAGACTTGTTTGTTCACAATTGCCTTAAACACATCATGGTATCATTCCATCATCGTCTTCTTCCTCTAACCCGGGCCGGGTCGTGGAGGGAGCAGACTTCCCTCACTCCAGACACTTCCTCCAGCTCATGGAGTTCCCAGGCCACAGACACAGTCCCTCCAGTGTGTCCTCCTCCCGATGGGACATGCCCAGAGTGTCCCAAGAGGCTGCAGCCACCTCAGCTGCTCCTCTTAACGTGGAGGAGCAGCGGCTCTACTCCGAGCTCCTCCCGTGTGACGAGCTTCTCTCTGTATCTAAGGGAGGAAACTCATTTCGACGGCTTGTATCCACGATCCTGTCCTCTTGGTCATTACACAAAGCTCATGACCAAAGATCAAAACAAAGTGCTTCGTCTTTCTTCTGCAGACGCTGCCCCATCTGTCCATCTCACCATCCATCATTCCCTCACTCCAGAACAAAACTTACTTGTCTTCTTCATGAGTTAATCTGGTTACTTCATGGCTATTCATGGATAACATTTACTTTTTATTCAGTTTTTTGGCTAATGCATGTGGACGTTCTGCTCGCTGGGACAAACATGGTGGATTTAGTTAACATTTGATCTCAAGTTCTATTATGTTAAGATTAGGCTGAATGATTCTTCTTCTTTCAAATTTCATTTCTTTCAAATTTCCAGCCTCATTCTGGCCAGAATCCAGCCCTTCCTTCCCAGGCAGACCCCCTTATGCCCCTGCAACATGTGTCTATATAATTATTATGACATCCCTCTCCCTGGTTCAGTCATAAGAAAACCCACACACCCACACAGACCTGTTCACGCGGCTCCGAGCGATTCACGTCACCATGGATTATTTTCCCTCCCGTCTCGTGTTTGTGCTCCGTGTTTTGGTGCGTGTTTTTGAAGTCTTCTGTGTGATCGCTTTGACAGACCACTGACCTATTCATAAGGCCGAGGCAGAGGTGGAAACTAACTAGATGTGTTTATTTTGTGGATTAACTCAAACGGGAGGATGGATGGGTGACGGGGGGTTATGGTTTGGATTTTTAAATAAATCTAGTCAACAGAATGGCAAACACAGTAACAAGTTAAAAACATGATTTTGTGTGTTAATGTCCCACTTGTTGTACTCAGAAATGTGTGGAATGTCTATTAGATGGCAGCAGAGACTGGAAAAATCTCTTTAATTTCAATGAAATTGTACCTTAAAATGAAAGACACTATGCAAAACGTACTCTTTTTAACCATAACACACCTAGAGTTGTATTTAGCTTCATTAATGCGTGTTCGATGTGACGTTGTAGAGATCCAGGGGTCTCCTGTGCTGTTTCAGACTCATTCTGAGCATTTCTGCCTCAAATCACATCAACATCAACAAACGTGCCTACATTAGCACGTCTGCAAGCTAGCTTTTGTTTATTTCCCATGGTAATTCCCTCTGCTGTCAGTAGATGGAGTACTAACACAAATCCTGGTCTGACTTAGACTTAGATGCGTAGAATGTGTTTTCAGTGCATACATTGTTTAAAGTTGTAAAAAGCACACTTCCCTCTGTGGCTGGACTGAAGCTCTGGAGCAGCTCTTCTGCTTCACAGACGCTGGACTCTGGATGAACTGGTTTTCAGAGGGTTCTGGCCGTACACTCCTTCATCACACACATGTCTCCCTTTCCCTCGTCCCTCACTCCCTGTCGAAGCACATTACACATCCTTATATGATTGACTAATTCTTAAAGAGCTCTTCTTTTACATTGAACAAAAATATAAACACAACACTTTTGTTTTTGCTCCCTTTTTTCATGAGCTTTTTTCTATACACACAAAAGATCTCTCAAATATTGTTAATAAATTTGTCAAAAAATCTGTCTTACTGAGCAATTCCTATCAGTATTAATATTAATAATCCATCCTCACAGGTGTGGCATATAAAGATACTGATTAGACAGCATGAATATTGCACAGGTGTGCCTTGGACTGGTCACAATAAATAAATAAATACAACAAATATAGCACATGTAAAAACAACCACAGCTGACCAAAGTGCTTCACAGGTTCAATTCAATTCAATTTTATTCCGGACTCAAAACAAACAACCACAAGTACAAAAACAAACAATTAAGTTTTCAAAAGACAGTTATACCATTGTCTCCTCCTAGTGGACTGGTCTCGTACTGCACTGTGGTGGACATTAGTGAGCGACAACAGAATTTAATTTGTTGACTTGTTCAGTCTACAGTTAAAATTATACATAAGAGTATGGCGTCAGTTAACTATCTTTAAGTTGAGCGCGCGTATACAGCATAAACGAGCGCATTCACAGGAATCGAGGGCGCATTCACAGGGATCGAGTAAGGCGCATAAACTGAAAGTGAGAGGTGAAAATGTTAACTTTCGAGCATAAAAACTGTTGTTGTCGTTGCCAGCGCCGGTGTTAAAGCAGCTCCAGCTCTGTTTTCAGTCCAGCGCGCTCTCTCTCCTCCATCCTGCGCCTTCGGTGTTTTTGGGAAACAGAGAATACGTCATCAAAAACAGACTTGACGATCACAGAAATAAAAATCATAAGACATAGCATAATTATAAAAGGACAGGTAAAAAAAAAAAAAAACATGTTTGACCTCAATACAACATAACATTTGACCAAAATATATATATATATATATATATATATATATATATATATATATATATATATATATATATATATATATATATATATATATATATATATATATATATATATATATATATATATATAAATGAAAAAAACAAATCAGCAGCTAAGTAGCTGAAAATGAACTTACATTTGTGTTTTCCATGGCTGTTGCTCGCTGGAGTCGTGTCGTCTGCATTCGTCTGTCCTTGGGATTATTCAAAATTCGCGGCCTTTTTCTTTATTGTTTTATTTAAATGGATCTACAGTATTTGAGTTCTAAATCATATTTCAGAACATAATTTTTTTTTTTTTTTTTCTTTTTTTGGTCAAATGTTATGTTGTATTGAGGTCAAACATGTTTTTTTTTTTTTACCTGTCCTTTTATAATTATGCTATGTCTTATGATTTGTATTTCTGTGATCGTCTTGTCAAGTCTGTTTTTGATGACGTATTCTCTGTTTCCCAAAAACACCGAGCGGGCGCAGGATGGAGGAGAGAGCGCGCTGGACTGAAAACAGAGCGGAGCTGTTTAACACCGGCGCGCTGGCAAGCAGCGACAACAGTTTTTGCGTTCGAGTTAACATTTTCACCTCTCACTTTCAGTTTGTGCGCCCTCGATCCCTGTGAATGCGCCCTCGATTCCTGTGAATGCGCTCGTTTATGCTGTATACGCGCGCTCAACTTGAAGATAGTTAACTGACGCCATATAAGAGTTCTTAATAAAGCTTGTAAAGTCTTTACATGTGCAGAGACAAACATCTCTGTCGCACTAGTTCATCGTGGCCTCCTCAAGAGCACCCGAAAAGCATTCTGAAAGTTTCTCCTTTCAGAAGGAGAGACTGTTGCTTTATTAGAGGGGTCTGAGGGTTGGGAAAACCAGTCAGTATCTGGTGTCACCAAAATGGCCACCAAAGTTGTCGGATATTGGAAGGAGCTGATCCAGAGCATCCCAAACATGAGTGACATGTCCATTGTTGAGCCACCACAGTCACCTCATGTTGCAGTAGATCATGCCCACCCCGTGTTGTACGGATCTGTACACAGTCCCTGAGCTGCCGTTCTATACTCAGTGGACATGTCACCCATGTTTCATGTCTTTCAGTTCAGCTCATGCATGGAAGCAAAAACAAAGGTGTTGCGTTGTATGTTTGTTCAGTGTACATGCTGTACATGCAGTGGGCTCAGCACATGCAGTGGGCTCACACAGACCTTACAGAGGGGCATTACACTTGTGGTATTAATAGTTAACACGTAGCATATATACAGCTCAACATGTTACGTTTGGTTGGTTTGAAAATGGTATATTTGCCGAAAACAACGTATCACTAGTTTTGTTTTTGTTTTTGACGCCCGGAATCTCCTCACGCTAAGCCCCGCCCCCTCCACAGCATCAGAACGACACAAGCACACGCAGGTTTATGAAGGTATAATAATAATAAGAACAATGTAATAAACACAAAAGAGAGCACGGGGAGAACGTCATTATTTGCGTATGGCAATGATGATAGGAAACACAGCAAAATCAGTTTTCCAAAACGAGTTGTAACTTACCAAACTTCTCTTTATTGTTGGGAGGAAATCCTTCTTTAGAGTCTGTGTTGTAGTTAGTCCTAACATGCTATTTGTTGAAGATGCTATAGTCCTCGGTTAAAAGGTGCAACAAACCAAATACACTTTCTCTGATGGTGAAACAAACTCTAGCCAGTGCAGTGTCGCCTCGTTCCTGGAAAATGTGAAAGTGTATCCTCTGTCCATCCAAATGCACTTTCTGTCTGGACATATTTTCAATAAAAACACCAAACAGAAACCTAGCATAAACAAGTCCGTGTTGTAGCTGTTAGCTGCCATCATCGTGCTTGTGGGTGGAGCGCTGGAGAATGGTTCAAAAATAGGATCTGGTCGAATAGTGCGCAGGAGAGAGCCAAGATTACTCAAACATGCTTGAATTACATTTAAAACCACTTCAGGCTGGGTTTTGATGAGGGAATAACGTTGGCAACATAACATTAACAATAACATGGTGGAAAGCTCCAAAAAGTTGGGTTTTGCATAATACCCCTCTCTTTAAGGTTACAGGAGAAGTGTCAGGAGACGTCACACTGTGTCAGACGCTGTAGCCTCCTCTGTCTGATGGCGGAGCGAACAGGAGAGGAGAAGCCTTGAATTAGTACAAAACAAACTTTTGGTCTTCTAAATAACGTCTAGGATCAGATTTGTCCCAGTGTTTTATCCACAAGGTTAAAACAAGTCTAGCTTTACAAAGTTCGAATGTCCTTCAGAAAATGGGATCTGATTCTGTCCCCAGTGCCAAAGTCTAAGTCTAATATAGAAATACAAAGACGACTGGCACCAAACTGAAGACACACAGAGAGAGAGAGAGAAGAAAGACTGAGAGAGAGGGGGAGTTGAAAATTATATAAAACATCAGAGTATGATACTCCATTCCAATTCATTTTCTTGCTTTATTGGAGGCCGGGTCACAGAGGCAGCCGTCTAAACCGGGAGGCCCAGACTTCCCTTCCCACACACGCCTCCTGCAGCTCCTCCGGGGGGATCCCGTGGTGATCCCCCCCGAGCCGAGAGATATGGTCCCTCCAGCGTGTCCTGGGCCTTCCCCGGGGCCTTCTTGCAGTGGGACATGTCCAGAACTCCTCCTCAGCTGCTCCTCTCGACGTGGAGGAGCAGTGGCTTTACTCTTAGCTCCTCCCGTGTGCCTGAGCTCCTCACCCTTTAAGGCACCCTCATTTGAACGGCTTGTGTCTGCGATCTCGTCCTTTCGGTCATTATCCAGAACACATTACCAGGTGAAGGTAGGAACATAGATTGTGCAGTAAATGGAGAGTTTGTCTTTCGACTCAGCTCCTTCTTCACCACAGCGGTCTGATACAGCGCCCGCATCACTCCAGACGCTGCACCCATCTGTCAACCATCCTTCCCTCACTCGAGAACAAGACCCCGAGATACTTGAACTCCTCCACTTGGGGCAAGGACTCTTCAAACTCAAAACACGAATGTGAAAAAAGCTGCTACAGTCTGAAAATGATTTTTAAACGCTATATATTTAGTGTCAGACGTCTAAAAAATAAACTAAATCAAGTAAAACGTAAGAAACCAGATAAGCAACAGAACAGAGATACATGTGGCAGCTGAACTCATTAACTTTCTGTCCTTAAATACGATGTATCGGAGTCGGTTTGTTGAGGAAATGAATTGTTTTAGGGAGGGAAAGTGTCCTTTATCTCCCCTTGTTGTTTGAAAACAAGCCAGCTAAACAACTGAGAAACTACTTTCAGTTTCAATTTCGCTGTATAAAGTTAATTTCAGCTAAACAAAACTTCAAGGGACAAAAATTAGGCAAAAAAAAAAGAAAAGAATGTTTGTTCATAGCCTCTATTTGAAACGGGTTAGAAAGTTTTGTATCATGTCACTAACACCAACAGCAAATGCATAATAAACAGATTTTTTTTTTTTACTGAAAAATTCATATTCATTGACAAACAGAAGTAAAACTGACATTACGTTGGAACTCACACTAAAGCGTGGAATCATACAGAAGTCCTCTGTGTGCCTTCCATCTTTACATTTCAAAGGGCGCACCTGTCTGCCTCGCTCGTCTCCGCTCCTCCGTGACGGCTGGGGGGGTTTCTCTGAAGATTGTCCCCGCGTCAGAGCTGCGCCGGTGGGCTGTGGCGCCGGGGAGGGCCGGGCGTCGGGCTCTGATGTTCTGGTTTCAGTGCATTTCAGTGACGAGCCTCTGATGTGCCTTTGGGTGTGCGAGAGGAAGCCGCCACAGAAGTAGATTTGCCTGTAATTCTGTGGGGACGCGCTGTTTTTTTGTAGCGTTTGTTTAGAAGAGAAAAGAAAAAACGTGGATGTTTCTGTGGCGGCTTTGAGTGAACGTGCTGCAGTGAATAGAAATACAAATGCCTCAGTGAGTTATGTTTCATTTTTTCTTTGCCAGATGTTATTGCTTTGCCGGTATGGCGTTAAATGTCTCCATGGAGACCACCACCACGCCAAGTTACATGCAGGGGTCTTATTTATAAAACTTAACGCGGAATTCTCACCAAAAGCGTGGATTTGGACAAAACACGATGTCCAAAAGCCTCCTCTATGTGTTTCTCGTGAGTTTCTCGTCTCTTTGAGCTGAGATTGTCTTTGAAAGCCCAGACGCACAAAGTTCAGTTTTTGGACCGAATCATTAACGTCCTCATCAAGTTGTCTTTTCCTAAATCACATATGCAACATTTTTGTATGTACGAACACTTTATAAATAAGACCCCATCTGTGGAGAGGTGAGTTTAGCGCTTTGGGTGTCTTCTTCTTCTTCTTCTTCTTCTTCTTCTTCTTCTTCTTCTTCTTCTTCTTCTTCTTCTTCTTCTTCTTCTTCTTCTTCTTCTTCTTCTTCTTCTTCTTCTTCTTCTTCTTCTTCTTCTTCTTCTTCTTCTTCTTCTTCTTCTTCTTCTTCTTCTTCTTCTTCTTCTTCTTCTTCTTCTTCTTCTTCTTCTTCTTCTTCTTCTTCTTCTTCTTCTTCTTCTTCTTCTTCTTCTTCTTCTACTTCTTCTTCTTCTTCTACTTCTTCTACTTCTTCTTCTTCTACTTCTTCTTCTTCTACTTCTTCTACTTCTTCTACTTCTTCTACTACTTCTACTTCTTCTACTTCTTCTACTACTACTACTACTTCTACTACTACTACTACTACTACTACTACTACTACTACTACTACTACTACTACTACTACTACTACTACCACTACTACCACTACTACCACTACTACCACTACTACCACTACTACCACTACTACCACTACTACCACTACCACCACTACCACCACTACCACCACTACCACCACTACCACCACCACTACTACTACTACTACTACTACTACTACCATGAGTAGACCAACCTGTCATAGGCACTTTAAAGGAGACATATTATCCTTTGTTCACCTACTTATTATTGGACTCTAGCATATGAAGAGCCTTTTAAATGTAGTTCTTTCTAAACCTCAGTATTGATCTAAAATGGCTGAGTAACAGAAACTGGTTCATTGACTCTACTCTTCAGAGAGACATTTCATCGCAGCGAATATTTATTTACAGTGTTTATATTTTTGAAAAGCAGCTACATTTACAGCCCTTAAATGTATCACTCGGAGTCTACGTTTTTCAAATAATCTCAGTAACCAGAGGGATGTGGGCTGGGATAGGGGGTAGGTGAAAACTGGAATTTTCCGAGCACTCGAGCCTCAGTTGTAGTTTGACAATACAGGATTCACTCAAACATGCAGGAATCAATCTAAATACAACTTTGAGTAAAATAATTGTAAGGTTAAAAGCTCATCAAAGTGGATTTTGCACATTATGTCCCCTTTAATGCCATACTGTGGAACATTCCAGGCATTACGCTGGGTACAAGGAACACCCCAAAAGATGCTCTGAAACTCACACCCTTAAATGTTTCCCTCTTTTAACTTTGAGGACTAAATATTTATGTCCGGGAGGCGGCCCCGGGGAAGACCCAGGACACGCTGGAGGGACTATGTCTCTCGGCTGGCCTGGGAACGCCTCGAGATCCCCCCGGATGAGCTGGAGGAAGTGTCCGGGGTGAGGGAAGTCTGGGAGTCCCTGCTCAGACTGCTGCCCCCGCGACCCGGCCCCGGATAAGCGGAAGAAGATGGATGGATGGATGGATGGATGGACTAAATATTTACTTTTCTGCTTCCCTAACAGCAGCCATGATGGAGAAAGAAACTGAACAACAACTGACAATAAAGTAAATAAAATGTGTCTCTTCTTTTTTCTTTCAGAACGATCAAGGTGGAGGTGTACGACTGGGACCGCGACGGCAGGTCAGGCCAATTTGAAACGTTACGGATCCATAGAAGCTCCTCACGTTTGGGTTTTAGTTCTTGGTTCTTATGCCATGGTTCTTGTCTTCTGTTTCAGCCATGACTTCATCGGCGACTTCACCACCAGCTACAGAGAACTGGCCCGAGGACAGAGTCAGTTCAACGTCTATGAGGTCAGTGAAGGTTCAGGGGTGGAGCTTTGGCCATGCGGTTAGAAACGTACGAGAGCAAAAGGGTTAAAGGTGCTCCATTGTTTCCGTTGGTTCGCTCTGGAGCAGGTCGGGACGGTCTGAAAGTGTCTCTGATGTCTTAGGTTTGTCTTAACTGAACCTTCTAGAAGAGTCTTATTTTGGCTCCAGATCTGCTTTAGCTGAGGAGGAGGAGCCACAATCAGATGAATAAAGAGAACATAGACTTTGGCCAAAACAAAATGGCAAAAAACAGAGAAACAGAAGACAAATTCTCGCTAAACACTCTTGCGTACTCTCGTTTTCTCTCTCACACTCTTCTGTAGTTTGTGCATCACTTGCTTGTTCTTTTTCCCTTTCTCCTCTTTTCTCTCTCCTCCTCTCTCTTCTCTTTTCTCTGTCTCCTGTGTTTTGTGAATCACTTGCTTTCTGTCTCTCCTCTTTTTCCTCTCTTCCTCTCTAGTTTCTGCAACACTCGCTTGCTCTCTCTCTCCTCTCCCGTCCATCGTCTTTTATCTCTCCTCCTCTCTCCTCTCCTCCCTCTTCTCTTTTCTCTCCCCCTCTCCTGTAGTTTGTGCATCACTGGCTTGCTCTCTCTCTCTCCCCTCCTCTCTCCTCCTCTCTCTCTCCTCTTCTCTCCTCCTCTCCTGTAGTTTGTGCATCACTGGCTTGCTCTCTTTCTCTTCTCCTCTCTCTTCTTGCCTCTCTCTTCTTTTCTCTCCCCCTCTCCTGTAGTTTTATGCATCACTCACTCGCGCTCTCTCCTCCTCTCCCCTCTTCTCTCTCTCCTCTTTTCTCTCCCCCTCTCCTATAGTTTGTGCATCACTCGCTCGCTCTCTTTCTCTCCTCCTCTCTCCTCTTCTCTCTCTCCTCTTCTCTCTCTCCTCTCTTCTCTCCCCCTCTCCTGTAGTTTGTACATCACTTGCTTGCTCGCTCTCTCTCCTCCTCTCCCCTCTTCTCTCTCTCCTCTTTTCTCCCCCTCTCTTGTAGTTTGTGCATCACTCGTTTGCGCTTTCTCTTCTCTCTCTCCTCTTTTCTCTCCCCCTCTCCTGTAGTCTGTGCATCACTGGCTTGCTCTCTCTCTCTCCCCTCCTCTCTCCTCCTCTCTCTCTCCTCTTTTCTCTCCCCCTCTCCTGTAGTTTGTGCATCACTGGCTTGCTCGCTCTCTCTCCCCCATCTCCTGTAGTTTGTGCATCACTCGTTTGCTCTATTTCTCTCCTCCTCTCTCCTCTTCTCCCTCTCCTCTTTTCTCTCCCCCTCTCCTATAGTTTGTGCATCACTCGCTCGCTCTCTTTCTCTCCTCCTCTCTCCTCTTCTCTCTCTCCTCTTTTCTCTCTCCCCTCTCCTGTAGTTTATGCATCACTGGCTTGCTCTCTCTCTCCCCTCCTCTCTCCTCTCCTCTCTCTCCTCTTTTCTCCCCCTCTCCTGTAGTGTGTGCATCATTGGCTTGCTCTTTCTCTCTCCTCCTCTTTCCTCTTCTCTCTCTCCTCTTTTCTCTCCCCCTCTCCTATAGGCTGTGCATCACTGGCTTGCTGTCTCTCTCTCTCTCCTCCTCTCTCCTCTTTTCTCTCCCCCTCTCCTGTAGTCTGTGCACCACCAGCTTGCTCTCTCTCTCTCTCTCTCTCTCTCCTAGTCCCTCCTCTTTTCTTTCTCCTCTCCTGTAGTTTGTGCATCACTGGCTTGCTCGCTCTCTCTCCTCCTCTCTCTCTCCTCTTCTCTCTCTCCTCTTTTCTCCCCCCTCTCCTGTAGTCTGTGCACCATCGGCTTGCTTTCTCTCTCTCCTCCTCTCTCTCTCCTCCTCTCTCCTCTTTTCTCTCCCCCTCTCCTGTAGTTTGTGCACCACCGGCTTGCTCTCTCTCTCTCTCTCTCTCTCTCTCTCTCCTCCTCCTCCTCCTCCTCCTCTCTCTCTCCTCCTCTCTCTCCTCTTTTCTCTCCCCCTCTCCTGTAGTTTGTGCATCACTGGCTTGCTCTCTCTCTCTCCTCCTCTCTCCTCTTCTCTCTCTCCTCTTTTCTCCCCCTCTCCTGTAGTTTGTGCATCACTGGCTTGCTCTCTCTCTCTCTCTCTCTCTCTCTCTCTCTCTCTCCTCCTCTCTCCTCCTCTCTCTCCTCTTTTCTCTCCCCCTCTCCTGTAGTTTGTGCATCACTGGCTTGCTCTCTCTCCTCCTCTCTCTCTCCTCCTCTCTCCTCTCCTCTTTTCTCCCCCCTCTCCTGTAGTTTGTACATCACTGGCTTGCTCTCTCTCCTCCTCTCTCTCTCCTCCTCTCTCCTCTCCTCTTTTCTCTCCCCCTCTCCTGTAGTTTGTGCATCACTGGCTTGCTCTCTCTCCTCCTCTCTCTCTCCGCCTCTCTCCTCTTCTCTCTCTCCTCTTCTCTCCCCCTCTCCTGTAGTTTGTGCACCACCGGCTCACTCGTAGTGTCACTTAAATTTCCTTGTCTCTTTTAAATTAGGGGCTGTCACTTCTCGCTCGCGGTGCTGGAAAATCTGCCTAACGAGCCGCGACATCTGCAGCCTGACATTTATCTGTTTTTACTGCCACGGGGAGAGAATTCAAGCTCACTCTAAAACATAAAGCTGACACTGTGTGGTTAGAAGAAGCACTATAGACTCCTCCACTAATATGAAATCGAAGGCAACGCTGATCAGGAAAACACTGCATCCACGATTCATTTGATCTGCTCGTAGACCGTCGTAAACTGTGAGCTGCAGAGAAGCCAAAAGCTACATTTGTCCACCAAAGGGCGCCGTGTTCCCTCCTGACGTACTGCCCTACACTGCAGAAGAATGACCTCACTTTAGCTTGTGCTCATAGAACTATAATAAAACCTGGAAGATGAATCCAAAATGGCCGCCCTGTTTATCCCTATGGAGTGAGCTCATTGGCGCATGACCCCAAAAAAGTTTCTTACTTCCGCATTTACTTCCTGATACGGAGGCTGACATCTTTGCTTTAGGGCGCCACATGACCACAATCCCCCATGATGCTTTGAGCGACGTGAACGACCAGCAGCTGCAAGTTTTTGTGTTAACGTTAGCTTGTGTGATTGTAATTGTGTTCTTCATGTTAGACACACGTGAAAGCGTCTGAAATGAAATAAAATACAACTTACAGGTGTCTCTAGTCGAGCCTTTTCCACGAGCTTCTGTTTGTATCGTCCGACGCTCGTTCACGTGACTCACACATGTTTGTGTGACGTCACTTCATAAAAACGGTAATTTCGGTGATTTTAGAAACGGTAGAAAAGAACGTTTCCTTCTATTTTATTTAAATACCGATAATAATTCAGTACTGTCTGCAATTATAATGTACAATGATAGAAAAAGGCTGGTTCCAAGAGGCTGCAGTACCTCACACGGCCACTAATCAATCTGGGACACTGACAGAGGGGCGTGTACTTTATCCAGTTCATTTAATACATCCATGCTTGTGCTTCTGTGGGGGATTGCTAGTGCACTCTTAAAGGACAAAGGTTATGCAAAATTGACTTTGTTGAGCTTTTATTCATGCTCTAACATTGTTCCGTCATCAGAAACACACCTGGAGTAGCATTAGCTTGATTCACGTTTGTTTGATGAATACTCGTCTGTAAATCCTCTCCCTCCAACACTCTGTTCTGAACTCCTTCCATGTGTGACGTAGATGAAGCTGACGTCATTTATCCCACAATCTTTGGCTGTTTTAAGTCCTTAAATCATCACCAGCCTAAGTGTCTATCCAGACTGCCAGAGAAAAACTTTAATTATTTACTAATAAACCTTTTTTTGTTTGTTTCAAAGCATGAGATGGCAAATTAAAGGACCCAGGAGCATGTTTAAAGGCTAAAAACAATACAAAAAAATGCATAATATTTTTCCTTTAAAACAGCTGAAGATTCTGCTCTAAGTGACGTCTTAAATTGCACAAAAAAAAAAAAAAAAAAGGTCACAGGGAGTGTTTTTGACGTTCGGAGGGATGAAGATCTTCAAATAATTTTCTAACAATTTTCTAACTTGCATGAAGTCAAATGCATCTCCAGGTATGTTTTTGATGACGGAACATTGTCAGAACATGATTAAAAGCTCACCATTGTCACCACTGCATAATATGTGTCCTTTAATGTAAAGTGAAAAGTGATTTGACGATTGATTTCACTTTTGTCACTGAAATAATCATAAAGCTCTGTCTGAGTTTGAACCAAGACACAGAAGACGTTAAATCCCGCTCAGAGGATTTCAACTAATGACACCTGAATGTTTGCAGCCACTTAACTTTACATTTCATTGACAGTGCACGTTTATTTCCTATAACGTTCTGTATTCTGTGACAGTCCTGGTGCTGTAGGGGCCTCTCGGGTCGACGTAAATGCCACGTGACGCGGGGCACATGAGTGCAGAGTGGATAATGATACGCTCCTGCTTCAGTGGAGCAGAGGGACAGTTCAGCACTGACACTAAATTACATGTTTTTAAATGGAGCGTGGGACCAGAGGAAGTGCTGTCTTTAAACCTTCATTAGAACAGAGTGGAGTTCTGACGGCACAGCTGCAGGAGACGTTTGCGGCTATTTTTGTAAAAGAAGTGACTGTCTCTAACATCCGTGTGGTTTAGTGCTGTCAAAAAGAACAATACCCACATATATTATACTAATCAACAATGTCTGAACTGAACTTGTGCAAGGATCTGTGCTGAAAAACGGACAAAACTGGACCTTTTTGGATATTTTTTAGAATGATCTTGAGTTTATCTGGAGTAGTATAAGACCATAGACATATAAAAGAAACTGCAATGTTGAAAATACCTTCTTTTTCTAAAATAATAATAATAATAATTGAGTTTAAAACACGACATGGTTTGTTTCTACTGGAGTCAATATTGTGTATTGAACCAAAACAGATCTAAATGGAAATCTCACTTATATTTCATTGCAGGTGATAAACACGAAGAAGAAAATGAAGAAAAAGAAATATGTCAACTCTGGGACGGTGAGTGCTGGATTTAAAGTACTCATTTTACCAAAACACTGTTAAGATCATTATATTTAAGATTCTGCTAAAGAATTAACCATTTTCATCCAGGTTTGGCATTTATTTAGGTTTAAAGTTTACTTCCTGGTTGTAAATCATGACATCACAAAAGGAAATCTGTAACTGTTACTTCTCTAATGGCACAGAAATTATTATTTGACAAATAAAAATCAATGGGAACCCCAGTATTTTTGATGAATTTATGTTTAAAGTATCAGAAAAAATGTTTTTGGTTGTAAATTGTCCCTTGTGTGTCTCCCTAGTGTGATGTCATCATGTTTTTCTTGTTCTCTGCTCTACTTTCAGTAAATTGTCAACACATTTTTCTACTTTTCTTCACAAACTGACGCTTTATTGGTGTCAAACTAAATTTACAACAGGTTTTATTCAACCAAATAAAGTCAAAATTTTAAAGTAGGGCTGCAAGACGTTAATTGATTAATCGCAACTAACCGATTGTAGAAATAGTTCCCGATTAATTAAGTAATCGAACAATCTTAAAGTGTTCTATCCACAGACTCCAGAACGTGACATGAGCCGAGAGAAAAGCTTTTATCGCTCAGACAGAGAGGGAATCGCACAAGAATGACACGTTTTTGATGAAAATACACTTCCGTCTGTAAATATTTTCCATCCAGACAAACTCAAACGGCTTCAGCTCAGTTTTATTTGCATTTGAATTTAGTAAAAACCTCATATTCACGGACCGTTTGCGTTCTAAACAACTAACTGATTGAGCAAAAGAATAACTGATTACCAAAATGATCATTAGCTGTTTGTTCGCAGTTGTTTGATTGATTAAATGTGTGTTTTTCAGGTGACACTCCTGTCGTTCTCGGTGGAGGCGGAGTTCACTTTCTTAGATTACATCAAAGGAGGGTGAGCTTTACACTCTTAAGTCTATGGCATTCATTCTGTTTGAGTTTCATGTTGAAGAAGTTGCTTATCCCACGAAAATAAACTGTATTTAGACACTGGAAGGATCTATAATAAATAAAAAGCTGATAAAGACGTCACCACTGAATGGCTCATTTCCCAAAAGCCTCTGTTTGATTTGACATAATTAGACTTTTGATATTTTTTCACCAAGACAAGAATCCTCTGCGAACAAAACCCTCGCAGAACTCTAAACAGAATAGTTGAAATGTGAGAAATGATTGAAAGAGGCGTCAGATTGTGAGACAGGGCAGTTTTCCTTCTCACTCTTCATTTGTCCCGCCTCAGTCCAGCTCTGAGTGACAGGTGGGTGTAACCAATCACGGGAAGCACTTTAGTCTCCTCTTGAAGGGATTGTAAAATAAAAGCTTGGACTATGATCTGTGCTCTTGGACAAAACATGAGAAGCGCCAAAACTCATCAGAAGTACAAGGGACTGGAACGTTAGTGCGTCTTAAAGCGCTTAACAAGATTTTTTTTAAAGACATATTGTGCTTTTGTCTGCTGTACGTCTAATCTACACCTGCAGATCATTACGTTGTGTTTTGGACATTTTAAATCACAATATTGATCTAAAACAACCGACGTGTTTAATTGTGCCGGCCCTTTTTCCTTACGTCGCCCTGTCCAGCATTTGTCAACGTGTTTACAATCGCAGAAGGAAAAGCTGTTATTCAAATATGTACGGATCAATCTGAAATAAAATGTCTTAAAAGTCGAATTTGCATGGATTATCTGTTAAAAAAGGTACAATAAAATAGATCAAGGGCATGAGACATTGAAGAATAGACGCTTTAAAAGTGTGTGAACAAAAACATTCTAAATTCGGAATGGAGGCAAAAGTGAAGTGCAACATAATGTGATTTCACTGGAGAAACTGGGATTTAACCTCAGAATATCACAAAATATGAAAGATTTTGTAAAAGTAAAAGCCTCAGACACATGAGTGACATCAGAGCTGCTTTAAACACATTTATTATTGCATTTTACATTATGTTTTAGGAAATTATGATGAACTCTTTGCATTTTTGATGAAGGAACAAGGAGTTTTACTGGAAAAATACTCACAGAAATGTTGAGCCCACAATCATTTTTCATTTTACCTAGAGATATATTAGATACTATACCAGATTCTTTTGAAACTAAAATACAATTTTAAGGCTAGAAAATCGTATTCTGTCCATCGTTTGTCATAGAAAAGCAAACTAACTGACCTTTCTACCCTGGAAATTCAAATGTGTTGCTTTTTTCTCAACACAAACAACCAGTAGAATTTAGATCTAATGTGAGAGAATCATTGAAAACTTCAACTTCATTTTGCCTCCAGTCGCCTCCATTTTGGACTTTGATTGACAGAGCATTTTAAAGGGTCTATTCAACAATAATAAAAAAAAAAAGCTAAAGTGATTCACATTTTAAACATACAGTGATAACATTTTAATAATAGTAATGATAATTTTTAAAAAAGAACAAATTTTTTTAGCCTGGTTTTAAACAGTTATTCAAAGAGCCTTTAACAGAAGAAATGGAGCTTTGACTGTAAGTTTGTGGATGGTTGAATGGTTGGGCACAAGAAGATTTGTTAAATATGAAGGAGCCAAACTCAAGTGCACACTTTACGAACCAAAAATAACGCGTGAAAATGGCTGCACAGTTTTCACTTCATAAATACATTCCGTGTTACTTTCTCCTGCTGCACGCTGACACCGTGGACTGATTATAACTGCACCGCGGGGTTAATTATAGTCCTTTACCTCAGCGGAATATCAAGTACTCTAGAGCCACTCACAACACGGACCAGTCACACCACGGATTTTAAAGTATGAACTCAGTTAGATGTAAGAACTACACTAAATATTGAATCCACGTGTTTGTCTGACCATTTTAAAGGACTCATGTTCTGCTACAGTGACTTTTTAGAGCTTTAAACCCTGTTCTAACAATGTTCCGTCATCAAAAACACGCCTGGAGTAGCATTCAGCTGCATTTGTTTTGAGGAAAGTTCAGTAGAAAACCCTCCGAGCGTCAAACATGTCCTGCTCATCAGATCATCTACAGCAGTCATTCCTAAATTTATATGAAAAATTTCGAAGATTTTGCAAAAGTAAAAGCCTCAGACACATGTGAGTGACATCAGAGCTGCTTCAAACACATTTATTATTGTATTTTACATTATGTTTTAGAAAATTATGATGAACTCGTTGCATTTTTGATGAAGAAACAATCCAGATTTATGGGTTTTACTGAAAAATACTCACAGAAATGTTGAGACCGCAATCATTTTTCATTTTATCTAGAGATATATTAGATACTGTACCATAAATTAGATTCTTTTGAAACTAAAATACAATTTTAATGCTAGAAAACTGTATTTTTTCCATCGTTTGTTATAGAAAAGCAAACTAACTGACCTTTCTACCCTGGAAATTCAAATGTGTTGCTTTTTTCTAAACACAAACACTTAAAACCAGTAGAATTTAGGGTCCTCAGAGATTCTCAGGGGGTCCCCAAGGTTTTTAGAGCAGTGTTTTTCAACCTTTTTTGAGTTGTCACTGGAATAGGCTCCAGTCACCCGCAACCCCGGGAACGGGAATAAGCGGTAGAAAATGAATGAATGAAATCATCACTAAACTCCTTCTGAGCACTTCTGCCTCTAAACACGATAATTGCAGCAGCAAATCCACACAATGACGTCTTTTCAGGGCTAACTTCACTAGATTGTATATAGAAATGGCGCCATCTGCTGGCTGGATGCACTCAGTAACTGTCATCTCATAGTGACTGATAACACAGGCCATAGAATGAATAAGAAACTTTTTTTTGTTGTTGGTTTTAAACACGAGATGCAAATTTAAGGCACTCGAGGCTAATAACAATATGAAAAATGCAGAATATGTTTCCTTTAAACATTCAGACATCTAAACAACACAACATTATCAGCGTTCTTCGAAATTATTCACGACACGTACAACAATTCTCGTTTTCTGCCGTGACTAAAGCAGAGAAAAAAAGCCATAACGAGCTTGTTTGTTTTGATTCAACATTTCTGTACTTCAGTTTATCACATTCGCACATTTTTTTCACACTTGGACCCAGTTTTCTTCACAAAGTTTAGGGCAAATCTCACCCTCCACACTCGACCGGCCTCTTATGCAGATGCTCCCACCTAAAGCTGTAACCTCTCCTAACAGTGACGATAATAATGCGTTCGTATACGTCTCTGCGCTCGTTTAAATCCTAACGAACCCGGTGCACGGAGGTCGGGTTGAGGCGCTCCGGGTCTGAAAGGTTAATGTGAAACCGCGGCAGAATCCATTTTATCAGCAGTATTTCTCCAGACTTCGCGGCTAATCAGGGATGAAGCGGCCAAAAATGTACTCAAGGGAGAGCGCTGTTGTTTCCGAATATGTGCTCAGACCACACACGCAATAAGAGTATATTCACAAACAAGGAAATAAACATTAAGCACAAGCGCCAAAGCAGAACGGGTGTTTCTAAATCTTCTTAACTTTCTTCCATTTGCAGTTTTACAAGCACAACTGTGGCTCAACTCACATCGTGCACTTGTTATGTCATTTTCTGGAGATGTTATCGCTTTGCCTTTAATGTTCCACAGACAGACGTTAAATACAACGCCGTGGAACATTTCAGGCAGAGCATTGAAGTGTATAGAACGTTTTATGTCAACGTTTTCTACTTATGGCTTAGTTTGGTGGGAGGGCACCTGTTTATTGTAGTTTTACATCTGTGAAGGTGCAGTTTGTGAAGAAATCTTGAAACGTAAAAGTTTAAGGCGAGACACTGCAGGCAAAAATGTTTCCAATTGTTTTGTTTTTGGTCAGTTTGCTCACTCAACATATCGGCTTTCATGTGGAAACAACAAACTTGTCCAACCTCCTCTTAAAAACGTTTTATTCTTTCATTTAATCCACTTCGTCCATAGATTTCTCTGGGACATTTTAACTTCAAAGGCTGTTTTCTTAAAATGCATTTTTCTCCCTCGAGACATAAAGATCAGCCTTAAAGTAGATCCTACACCAAACTGTACAATCTGGACTCAACAAGATTTAGACCAAACGTATAGAAGATTTTTTTTATATCTAATTCTTAAAGATTTTGGGGAGTTTTAATTAAAAAAAAAAAAAACAAATTTAGGACAATTTTCAGTCAGATCTAGTTTAATAAAAAACTAAATAAGAAATCCAAAATCCACTCTGTAATTTTTTGTAACTAATATGTTACAAAGTTAACCAAGAAATTTAAACCTGGTTCTGTCCATTTTTCAGATTTAAATGTCCCAAATATGTGTAATTTTGGCAATTTTTACAGATAAAATGCCTTATTTCTACATAAAAACATGACATGACGAAAAACTTGTAATATATATTTTTTTTTTTTTCTAACATTTATGTGAGTAAACTACAGGAGAGTTTACAATTGATATCTTTAAATTTAAGATTTTTTTGTATACCTACCTATAGTGTCTCACCTTAAAATGACAGGAAGTAGTGCTGAGGTCTAAAATGGAATCCCTCTGTGACGTCATCAAAAAGCGACATACCATTAAAAATAAAGAGGCAGTGAACGCTCAACTCACATTTTTCTGACAGTTTAAACCAGGGGTGTCCAAACTTTTTCCATCGAGGGCCACATATTGAAATACAGACCAAGCGGAGGGCCACAAATCAATCGCGAAACATTTAAAAAAACCTGCATTTATCTGATGTTTTAAGCTCCACCACATCTACACTCAGTCTCATTGTCTTAACATCAGGTCTGTGCTGCACCAAAATGTTAGTTATTTAGGTTAGAATTGTAGAAAATCTGAAATGTGCTGTAAATAGTACTTCTCAGGACAATGTGGGCCAGTTCACCAGGAAGTCTAAGGGCCAAGAAAAATTGGTCTGAGGGCCGCATTTGGCCCCTGGGCCTGAGTTTGGACATGCCTGGTTTAAAGGGTCATTCAACAAAATAAAGGTGTTGTGTATTACATAATTTATGTGGATGTTGGTCCTTGTTTACAGTCTGGTTGCTATGGTAACAGTGTGGAATTACCTCTAACTATGTCATATTAGCGGCTCATGTTCAGCGTGGAAGTGACATTATAAACGTATTAACTACAAACTGTCAAACTGGGGACAAATAGGTGAAATGTTTAACAAAATCTCAAATATAATCCTGATAATCAAGACGAAATCAAGGCTAATTTGGACTGATAAAGAAAAATATGAATAAAAACGTACCTTTTTCGACCGTTTCCTTTTAAAAACTGCCAGATATCTTTTATGATCTATTTAATTTGTTGTGATATTGATTATTCTGACAGCCAATAATGTTATACAGCCCTATCAACAGGTTTAATGCTTTTGACATGACATTTGACCTTTAGTTGTAGTAAATAAGGTGAGGCTTTATCAGAAGTACAATTGGTCTGAAGCGTACTAAATATAAGTCAGTGTGAGTCACTGGATCCCAGGAGAGTCTGTGGTGTGTCTGCAGTAAATGAGCGAGCGAGAGGAGCTTGTTCAGAGGAAATCGTATTATGACCGCCTCTTTAAGATAATTAGTCTTCACAGAGCTCGTCACCTCAGCTCTGTGTCGAGGAGGTAAAACAAGAAAGAGCGGCCCGTTTGTCAGCTTAGATTCAGAAACACGCGCCGTTCGATTCCCAAACTGTGTGGGACTTTTGGGATTTTGAATGTTCTCCCTGTGGCTGATTTGCCGCTCCAGGTTCACTGCAAAAAAACATACATACATACATAATAAAAAATGAAGAAAATAAGATAAATGTACATATTGAATGTGCTGCACCTTTTTTTTGCCTTAAAAAACACTCAAAAGCAGAACTAATTCATTACAAACTCCACATTTATCACTCACTGAATACATTAATAGCTAATTATTTACTAATTATTCCACATGATGAGTTTACAAGTGCTTTTTTTATTGAAAAACCCAGTAAAAGAACAACAGGCAATATTACTATGACAAGACACAAAAATTAACAGGGGTGCACAGTCTATTTATGACACACAGACGAAAGACAAAACACGCACACAGACAAAGATGAGACAAAACAACATGAAGCTATCTTTTTAAACAGCAACAGGCGGTATAAACTTATAACAAAGCACATGTCTGCAGGTCGACACAGATCATCTTTTAACAACTGTCAGAGGCCGGAGCAAGTTTAGCCGCAGCGGTAAAGCTAACAACCATTAGCGTGCTAACAGCACATCCTGCTTTGCGGAGAATAAATCTATGATTAGATACAGACAGTGCACAACGAGAGCTGCTTTAAGATTATAAGAGTGCTGGGGATAAACATACATGTAATTGTTATCTATACACACTCTAAAACACTTACAAAAAGAAGCGTTTTAAAACAAAAACATGTCATTATTAAATCAACATCTCAAAAAGAATAAACAATTTCAAATTTTCATCAACAATACACTAAATATTCTTCATCTAGAAGCCTTCAGGAACCATATTTCAAAAATGACATTAGTTAATAATAGTAACAGTTTCAGCCATACACTTATTACGCTATAAACCTATTACTCTACTTATTATTAAAGACAGAATTTTAGAAAGTCGAAAGCAAAATGTTTAATAAAAAGCTCCTGACTTGATGCATATATCAGTGTAGTCCTCAGAGTAAGTGCAGTGTCACTTAATGTTGAAGTGGTTTGTGTTTGATTTTCTCTTGTCTTGTCGTCTCATCCACAGAACACAGATCAATTTCACAGTGGCCATCGACTTCACTGCTTCCAATGGTGAGTGATTACAACGCTTACGACAGCGCAGTGTGCAGAAGCATGATGTGCAGTGAATTAGTCTGTTTAAAGACCTTCAGTGTGATCATGTGTTTGCTCATGGTTTTGTTTGAGTTTCTATACTTTGGTGACCGCTAAACACTATTTTCAGTTAATAAATGACACGGTTAATTTAGGAGATATACCAGAAAAAGGCTACGATCGCAATTGTTTGTTTGGAAGTCAGCAAATTAGAATATTGATTACATCATCTATATATTCAGATGTTGACCAAATGACCTAAAAAGAGACAAAAGCTTCTAGTGCAAATTCATTTTGAAAAGGGGCCGAATTTAGAAAATCAGAGCTGGTGAAACGCACTAAAATACATTTTCCACCCCCAAAATCTATATAGGAGATTTTAGTTGCCAGAGGTTTTTTTATTTTTAGGGCATATTTGGCATGTTTTAGAATTTGGAAATGATAATACCTTATAATCCACAAACCAGCTTCAAACTGTGTTTTAGTAATTATCTCCTGTTGATATTAATTAAGTTTATATTATCAAGCCCAATAATTACTGATGAGAGATATGAGATATGTTTTTTATCGGCAGGCCATTTATAATACAAATTAAAAAATCATGTCAGGGGCCACCATAAATCGTCATGAGGGCCGCATTTGGCCCCCGGGCCGCGAGTTTGAGACGCCTGTTCTAGTGGAATCTCCCAAACATGAATTGGGGTTCATTAAAGTTCCGTTCATGTTTTGTGCGATATTTGAACCTGATTAAGACATTTAGAGGTACATTTTGGCACTTTTATGATGCATCGTGAAAAAATCATGTGAATATTGTTGTCAAAATGAAGCAAAAAATGTTAAGATAAGTATTTTTTGTCAGTATCGCCCACTTCTTGTAATGGGAGTGTATTCGTCCTCTGCTTGTCCCGAGAACACCATGTAGCTCATGTCTTTATTGATCTTATAGAACCCAATATTGTGGCTTTTTATCTTTAAAACTCTTGTTCTTGATAACTTGTCCTGGGCAGATCTAATTAAATTTCGGAGGGTGTTTGAGGTGGGCGTCGTCTCTCTCTACTGTCTCTGGGCAGGAAAACAGCCTTGCAACATGGTCGACTCCAACCTGAAAAAAACTATCCAGGGAAAGCCTGGCTGTATTTTTTATTTATACTGTATATGTTTGACTTCTCACAGTGTATTTTCACTTGGGAGCTGCAGGGGGTTTACTTGGTTCTGCTTTAAAGGTGCTGTGCCTGATTTTTGTGTCTGACTGTTGCGTAAGACAGAACTAGTTCAAGTATCCATTGTTTTTCATACCAGAAAAATAATGGAATAATGGATTGCCAACAGATATATTGTAAAAGCAGCTGTTAGAGTGAAACTGACACCACAGCGCTTTCTCTGCATCTGTATATTCACCTTATTCTGCCCCGCCCACTTTTGCCTCTTTTTTCCACAGATACGCACTACTGTTGTAAACGCACTTCCATTTGACAAGAACTCTGTTAAAGCTAATGGCGAACGAGGGAAAAGTCTTGCAGCTAAAATGCTAAATAAAGTAGATTGATTTGTGTAAAATGTTTAATGAACACGAGCAACAACAAGTCACAACGCACTGATTTCCTGGACGGCCTGAAAACTAAAATTTGACATTTTTTCAAGGCACACCTGACAAAATGTCAAGGCACACTAGTGTTCCCCGGCGCACTGGTTGGTAATCAAGGCTTTAAGGAGTTTAAAACAAACTAGTTCTGTTTTTAATACTTCAAAACAGTAAAAATCAAGCACAGCACGTACAATAATTTCACAGTATAGTGTGCAGTTTCACATAATCCGTCGTTTAAAAAACAAACTATTATGTACTAATATGTACAATGTGTGTAACTGAGGTGTCGGGAAGGGAATCCAAACCCTGTGTTCTAGGGCTAGTTGACAATATTCCTTATCGCCCCAGGCTGTCCGGCCAGAACAAGGAAGACGAGGACGCCAGTGTACACTCTACCACTCTTAGCTTTATTGAAGTTTATGGGTGTGTGTTGAGAGCATGTGGTTTCTACAAAACAGAAATAAATCAACATTAGTAATGATGGAGTGAATGGAGTCAACATAACACAATGAATTAACATGTTTAAAATAGCAGCATTATAACTATAATGTGGGACAATAAAATACACAAAGAGAAATGATGTACAATAAATCACCAAATACTCAAATTTACGAACGTACCTTGAACGCACCATGCTGGATGAACACGAACGGTGAAAGTGGTTATGGCTGCTGCCCCGTGAATGCATCAGCGGCACAGGCTACGCAACCGAGATGTGCGGGATGAAACAGATAATTGCGGCAAAATACAGGCAAATACAAGTAAGAATGGCCAGAACATCATGGATAATTACAAGATTTACGCAGTTTGGATATTTTGTGGAAGTAATGCAATTTGACCAGAAGAAATGACGACCAATATGATAATCTCTTTAGACAGAAACAAAACAAACAGAAACAAGGTAAACGATGAACCACTTCTGTTCTCAAGGACCAAGAACACACAGAGGAATCAAAGGGGAAGTGTCAGAGCCGGAGATCAAGGGTGCTGAGAGCGACTGTCCCACACAAAGAAAACAGCAAAATAACTTTTTCCTAACTTAGGACGTGGAGAGTCGATGCTGATTGGCTGATAATGGGGAGCTGTGATTGGTTGTTTGGTTGCTGGGCTGTTGCTGGGTCTTAGGTGACGGTATTCACCTTATTCCTGAAGTTGCCGTACGCGCCGCCGTCTTGTTTCCGTTGTAGTTTACATGGAGCAGATGAGCTCAACAGAAAATAAGTTCTACATGGACTAAAAAAACGCCCAGACGCCCAAGAAATCGGTGCGTTGTTGACTTGTTGTTGCTCGTGTTCATTAAACATTTTACACAAATCAATCTACTTTATGTAACATTTTAGCGGTGAGACTTTTCCCTCGTTCATCATTAGCTTTAATGGAGTTCTCGTCAAACGGAAGTGCGTTTACTACAAAAGTGCAAAAAACAGTGTTGTGGAAATTTGTGTGATAAGTCCAAGAAAAATGGAGCACTGTCTCTCTCAAAAAGGTGGATTCTTTATTCTTTGATATATCGAAGAATACAGTTCCTAGACAACTACACGGGTGATCAACGGAGCAACGACGCGAGCCACACAATAGGAAACTCAGCAATTTATAGAGTTACAGTAGGCCGGCCCATAAAGGCCACCGGGAGAACAGGTTTGTCAGGCAGTCACAAGATGATGGGTACATTGCAATACACATTAAAAATGGTTGCATGCAGGGGGGGTCTGGGTGATCAAATTAGAATGTCTCTGGAGGTGTCTCTTCGAGTGAGGAGACTGGTTAACCATAGGGGGGTCCAGGTGGTTAAACGAGAATGTAAATGGTGCTTCCTGGATTGGAGGAGCCAAATGGGAGCTATTGTGTGGCTGGCCTAGGAGGGAACAGAGACACAAAAGACCCCAGGTGTCCCTCTCGACACTTGTAGCTCCAGGTTTGGCTGCAGACAATTCATGAAGATACTACAGACACATGGCTACATGTATATACAATACATCAAAAGACATTTTTCTTTTACAACAGCAAAAGTGGGCGGGGCAGAATAAGGTGAATAGTAACAGAAAAAAACTATAACAAGTTAGACACTAAACTATCAATACACACATCAATCAGACACAAACACACATCTGTATACAATATCAGACCCTTGTTAACAATGTGCATGTATAATAATGTATGTGTAATGTGTAACCCGCTGCAGGAAACCCGTCCCAGTCCACGTCGCTGCACTACATGAACCCGTACCAGCTCAACGCCTACGCCATGGCCCTGAAGGCGGTGGGCGAGATCATCCAGGACTATGACAGCGACAAGATGTTCCCCGCCCTGGGCTTCGGCGCCAAACTGCCCCCGGACGGACGCGTGTCGCACGAGTTCCCCCTGGTACTACTTCATTACACCTGTATTTATCATCATTACGCAGTGCACAGATCGCTCCAGTGAGTCTACATCAGTGGTTCTGGTTGCTTTTTTCTTTTTTTTTTCTTTTTTTTTCTTCTCAGTACTACCTTTTATATGCACAGAGAACAACAACATTCCAGTTTTATTTGCCCCGAAACCTGTCAGGCAACTCTTGTCCCAGTCTACAGCAGGTCAAAGAAATGATTAGGCGCAAATGAGAAGATGCAAATGTGACTATAATTGCTCGTAAAAACTGCTATACAAATAACCACACTTCTTGCAAACATGGACAAGTATTCAGTTTTGTACAAGTCGATATAAGATACGGTTATCATGTTTTTCTAATTATGACTTAGTTTAGGATAGCACATGTGGTAAATAATTGTAATAGTTTTAAAAGTTTAAAATAGCAGGGAGTAGTGCTGAGTTCTAAAACTGAATCCCTCTGTGATGTCATCAATAGGCGACGTACTATTGAAAACACAGGGACAATTTACAGCAACTGACACATTTTTCTGACAGTTTAAACAGTCATTCAACAAAATAAAGGTGTTATTTGGTATTATTTATTGTCAGTTCCTAACGATTCTGTAGTTTATATGGATTCTGGCTCTTGTTTACAGTGTGGTTGCTAGGTAACAGTTGTGGAATTACCCCTATGTCATGTCCAACCAGGAAGTGACATTATAAACTTTACAAAAACTGTCAAACTGGAAACGAATTGGCAGAATGTTCAGTCAAATCTTGAATATAATTATGTTCTCTACGATTTAGGTAAATGTTTAGTCTAAGCTGTCTTATAGACTTTAAGCAAAAATACACATACAAAAGCAAAACTTTTTTTCAAGTAAAAGTTATACACATCTTTCAAATTGTCCTGATTTTTACTCAATCAAATTCCCAGTGTTTCTAGAGTTTTTATGTACATATGTATGTATAAAACCCAAAGCTTTAGGCAGAATGTCACAATGAAAGTGCTGAAAGTGCCCCTCAAAACAAACAAAGTGTGTTTTACTTTTTAGTCCAGTTCAAAGTGTAGTGTTGTGGAAAGTACAGATTCTCCCCACATGTGGACAAACTGTGCTTTCTGCCAAAGGGACTCATAATTGGAATAGTCTTCCTCCGGGAATAAAAGAATGTCCATCTCTGTCACTTTCAAATCACATCTTGTGGATGACGGAAAATCAAGTCTGTGAGCACATTTAACTCTGCTCTTTTGTTGTCCAGTGATGTTTTGTTTGTAATGTTTTGTAATGTGTAACCTGCCTAGGGGCATATTTACATTGTGATATCAAATAAAGAAATAATTAGATTCCTGCTCTCAAAATGTAGGTTTGGAATCAGTGTTGTTCTGTACATTATTGCATGATAACCATTGCTTTGTGTTTGTTCAGAACGGGAACATGGAGAACCCGTACTGTAACGGGATCGAGGGCATCCTGGAGGCGTATCACCAGAGTCTGAAGACGGTTCAGCTCTATGGACCCACCAACTTCGCTCCAGTCGTCAACCACGTCGCCAGGTCAGACCACTCAAAAAACTACAAACAAAACAGAGTCAAATTTTACAATGACGATTGTTGTGAGAAGAACTATCACACTTCTGTTGTTAGCAAAAGTACATTTTATTCTGTCAACTGAACCTTTTTAAGAGTGAAGACGTTTTGTCACTCATCCAAGACACTTCTTCTGTTCATCTGACAGAGTTTTGTCTTTATATTGGCGCATAATTCAAATTGAAATTCCCATTTCGCTCCTGGACATGGCGTGTCTGATGGAGAAAAGCCGACAGCTGGCTCTGACCGTGTGCACAGAGCTGATTTTTGTGTTTATGAAGTCAGCGTTAAAGCAGATCTTTGGGGGAACGAGCAACAGCGGCTACAGTCCATTTTCATGGAGCAAAGATCAGCCGTGAAATTCAGACGACAACAGCAGCCACAGCAAGGTATGAATCCACAGAATAAATATGGTAAGCGGACGAAATGCGCCATTTGTCCCTCTTCACTAAAGCGGCTATGACAGACTCAGAAATCGTCCTAACTGAGTCATTGGGATCTGCCATTATCGACACTGCCAGGACATGGACTGTTTGTGGTAAAAAAAAATGGCTGGATAGCTATGTGAAGGACCTTAACAGAAGCCAAATCGAAAAACTGCAGCAAACTGAATCTCCTGCTGCAGACCATTTAGATTTGGAGACGGTCAAGTTGTGCACTCAAACAGGAAAGTGAACCTTCGACTCTGAATGACAGAGTTGTCATGTTCAAGCAACCTGTGCCACCTGAGTGCACTAGGTCAGGACCCTACTGTGTGGACAATTGAGACGTTAATGCAGAAGCTGCAATGAGAATGATGTTCTGGTTGTCACCAAGAAAAAAGCATAAAGTTCTTCTGAAATTTCACAAGCAGTTTGGCCTTGCCTCTGCAGATCGGCTGCAGACGCTCATCCAAAATACTGATCAAGAGTGTTCTGTCCTCTTGTTAGAAATCATTTGTGAGATGTGCCAAAGATATAGCAGGACCATGTCCAAGTACAATGTACAATGAGACAGTGGCCTTGGATCTAGATTGCCAATGCGAATGGTACCTACACATCATCAACCACTTCACACGCTTCAGCGCTGGAAACACTGTGAGGACCAAGAAAATGTCAGAGTCAGTTCCTTCATTCACTCGTGGATAAGTGTCCATGGGGCCCCAAAACGGATCTACACTAACAATGAACGAGAGTTCAACAATGAGGAGGTACGAGACGTAGCAGAAAACTTCAACATCAAGACGAAAACTACAGCAGGATACAGTCCCTGGAGCAACGGGCTTCTGAAGAGACACACCATGACACTGACAGAGATCCTCCTGAAGGTGAAAAGGGAAACGGGTGTGGGTGACAAACTGCCCTGGGCACTCATGGCTAAAAATGGTATGATCTTAATCTTATGCATGCCTCTTTTACATATTTTATTATATTTTATTCATTGTTTTATGTTGCACCTTACGAAGCAAGTTCCTATGTTTGTGAATTTTGATCACTGACAATGGCAATAAACCGATTCTGATTCTGATTAATGTTCATGGTTATAGCCCACACCAACTTGTATTTGATCAAAACCCCAGTCTCCCTTCTGTTTTGAAGGATAAACTACCAACTTTTGAGGCCACTACTGTGAGCACAAGAGCAGGGCAGCACATAACGCCATTACATGCATCCAGGAGAGCTTTCACTGAGCTGGAATGTTCAGAAAGAATACAACTTAGGCGTACAGATGAAAAATATGAAACAGGAGACAGAGTGTACTACAAATGAACTGACTGTACAGAGTGGAAAGGCCCAGCTGTAGTTATTGGTCAGGATGGATCTGTTGTGTTCATCAGACACGGGGGAATCCTGTGTGTGTGCACCAGTCCAGGCTGAGCAAAGTGAATGCACCAGAGGAAGAGATGCACAATGCTCCAGTAAACAGTGCAAATGAAAACACAGTGCACTAAGCTGTGTCAGAATGTTCAGATGATGAACAAAGAGTTAATGGAGAAGAGCAAATCAGTGAACCCCGACAAACTAATGTGACACCTTCTGATACAGAGTAATGTAACTGCTGATGTGAAACTGAAAACTGGACAGAGGGTCACATTTACAGATGATGGTGTTCAGCACACTGCCAGAGTCTTAGGCAGAGCAGGAAAAGTCGAAGGGCAGCACAAAGACTGGTACATTGTACAATATCTTGAACCTGATGAGAGTGAGGGACAAAAGCAGGCATCAGACTTGTCTCATGTCGAAAATCTTCACATTCAGTCTGAAAACATTGGAATCTGAAGTACTCATCACCACAGATATTTCTTTTGACAGCACTAAACAGCAAGAGATGGACAATTGGCAGAATAATAATGTTTTTGAGAAATTGAAGTCAGAAGTAAAAAATGTGTATCTACTGGATGGGTTTGTACACTCAAAGAAACGTCAAATGGTATTGTTCCTGAGGCACGGCTTGTACTGAGAGGTTTTGAAGAGGTCAGTATTCACAGTTTACAGAAAGATTCTCCCACTTGTGCATCAGAGTCTGTCAGACTGCTGTTAGCTGGTGCCAGTCAAAACAAATGGAAGGTTCACTCTATGGACATTACATCTACCTTTTTACAGGGGATGAAACTCTCAAGAGACATGTACATTTGATCCCCACCTGTGGAATGTACTGTAGAAACTATAGAAATGGACTTGCTGTTACAATAAGGTCAAAGAGCTGACACTGGTGGTAACATGTCTCAGGCTGATCCTGCAGTGTCTTTTGGTTAAATGAATGTTCTGAGGTCACAGTGTGTTGGGATGTCATGATGATTTCCTTTGGGCAGCAACAGAGCACTTTATAACAAATATGATCCCTGTTGTAAAGTCTACCTTGGATGTGGGGCGTGAGGAACATGAGTGTTTTTCTTGTGTGGGGATGGACATTGCCACAGCGGGAGATAAAGTCCTGGTACATCAGCAGAAATACAATCTGCAGCAGTGTATTTTCAGGCAGCTCGGGCAGTGCAGAGGGATGCTCCTTTAAACGAGACAGAGACTGAGCAGCTCAAGGCCAATATAGGACTGATTTTGTGGGTTGCTAAACAAACAAGACCAGATGTAATGTTTGACACATGTAGCCTGGCATCCAACGTTAAGAATACCTTAAGAATGCCACTGTCCAGTCCATACATGAAGTGAACAAGGTGATTCACAAACTTAAGTCAGAGAAGGTCACACTGAGTTTCAGCATTTAGGAAAAAGTGAGGATTTGAGTCTAGTTGTCTTCAGTGATGCATGACTTAATAATCTGGTAAGTAATCTGGTACACTGGTACACAGGGAGGGGCTCTGATTGCACTCATGGGTAAAGAAGGCAAGTTTTCCCCTCTGTTTTGGCAGTCTAACAAGATCAGACGTGTGGTGCAGAGGACTCTGGCAGGAGAAACCCTTGCCATGTCAGATGGCCATGCTTCTGGCCACATTATTTTCTGAGCTCACGACTGGAAATGCTCGTCTGAATGCTCTTCCTTATCTGTGTAAGCGACAATCATTCACTGTTTGATGCACTTAAGTCCACCAAGCAGGTCACAGAGAAGAGACTAAGCAGCATTAAAGAGCTCCTACAGGCGAAGAAAATCAAAGAGGTCGGTTGATCAGATGCAAAGTCACCACTCGCTGATTGTTTGACTAAAATGACTCTCCACTCACGCTCCTCAAAGCTCTTGATGGGGGTTCGTGGTTACTTTCATTTCATTTACACATGTAACTGTTTTGCACTTTTGCCTTTCGTGTGCAGTTCTTGTTCAAAAGGTGCACATTACCACGGGGTAATGTGCACGGTGGCAGAGCGGCTAGAGCTTCTGCCTCTCAATAAGGAGATCGTGGGTTCGAATCCCAGACCACCCCAACATCGTGGTTTCGAATTCTGAACCACTCCAACATCACATGATCTCTCTGGGTGGAGTCTGCACGTCCTCCTCGTGTTACCGTGGGTTCTCTCTGGGTTCTCCGGCTCCTCCCACCGTCCAAACACATGACTGTGTAGGTTAATTGACAACTCTAAATTGCCCATAGAGTGTGAATGTGAGAGTGAATGGTTGTCTGTCAATGTCTCTGTCTCTCTGTGTTTGCTGCGACGAGTTGGCCACTGTCCAGGGTGTACCCACAGTCCACCAAGGCTGTCTCCACAAGGCTGTCTCCACAGTACAGAGACAGCCTTGACAAAGATTTTAAATGATTTTAGATTAAATTATGATTCTAAACAGGTGACAGTGTTGGTTCTACTGGATCTAAGCGCTGCCTTCGATACAGTAGACCACACTACTACTACTTCTTTTAAACAGACTCAAGCACCTGGTGGGCCTCTCTGGTACTGTGCACAAATGGTTTACTTCCTATCTCACAGACAGAACATTCATGGTAAGTTTAGATACCTGCTCCTCCAAGGTCCATAAAATCACATGTGGTGTGCCCCAGGGTTCGATTTTAGGTCCTGTGCTATTTAACCTCTACATGCTCCCTCTTGGTGGTGTCATCAGGAGACATGGAGTCAACTTCCACAGTTATGCTGATGATACACAGCTTTACATCTCCATGTCTCCTGATGACACCAGGCCAATGGATGCTCTTTTTAACTGCATTCTAGACATCAAATCCTGGATGGCAGAAAACTTTCTCCAGCTTAACCAGGACAAAACTGAGGTTTTAGTCATTGGTCCTGAGGCCCAGAGAGAGAAACTTTTATCCAAACTACGAGCACACTCTTTTAATCCATCACCACAAGTAAAAAACCTGGGCGTTATCTTTGACTCTGAGCTCACTTTTATTCCACACATCAAGAACATCACAAAAATAGGTTTTTATCATTTAAAGAACATAGCCAGAGTCCGCCCCATTCTCTCTCGGGCCAACACGGAGACCCTGATGCATGCTTTTATCTCCAGTCGTATAGACTACTGTAATGCCCTGCTCTCTGGTCTTCCCAAAAAGAGTATTGCAGGTTTGCAGTTATTACAAAACTCAGCAGCACGTGTCCTGACTAAGACCAGGGGGCGGGACCACATTACACCGGTTTTAAGATCACTGCATTGGCTCCCCGTGTGTTTCAGGATCGATTTTAAGGTTCTTTTACTGGTTTATAAATGTCTTAATGGTCTTGGGCCTTCTTATCTATCAGAACTGCTTTTACCATATGAACCCTCGCGGGCCCTGCGCTCCTCCGGCAGCCGGCTCCTAGTCATTCCCAAAGTCAGGACACACACACTCATGCGAGGCGCTCTTTCCAATACTATGGCCCTCGTTTGTGGAACGGCCTGCCTCGGAGAACCTCAGGGCCGCAGAGAACGTTCAGGTTTTTAAGAGCAGGCTCAAGACCCACCTTTAGCTTAGCTTTTGATTAATATTTATTGTTTAATTTATTTAATCTTACTTACATCATTTATTTATTCTATTTATCTATTTATTTATTGTGTTTACTCTACGTTAGGTTAACTATTGTACATATATTTATTTAGTTTTACTCTCTTTCCACCCATTATTTCCCCATATTTATTTATTTATTCTTTTATTCATTTTAGACTCTCCAGTGTTTCCTCTGAGGGGCCCTCTGCACTGGGAGCGGTGGTCGGCTGTGGTTGCTGGGCTCTGGCTCATGGGCCCCTGGGGGAGGTTTAGTATGAGCCTCGTCTCCTCTGGGCCCTGAGTCTGTGTCCTGTCGCCATGCTCTGCTCCTGGTGCAGACTGCCCTCCAATGGTGCTTCTTCAACTGGTTTATCTGTACTCAGCCTCCTCCTGTTTGTCACGCGCGCAAGTGCAGTGTGTGTGTGTGTGTGTGTGTGTGTGAGCATGTGCACGCTTTGTCTCTGTGTGTGTGACTATCTATATGGGTTGTTTGGTCATGTGGGTTTGCGTGGTGTGGGGGGTGGTTTCGGTGGAATGTGGGCATGTGGCAGTTTTTAATGCACTGTAAAGCACTTTGTGTTACGTTTTTATGTATGAAAAGCGCTTTATAAATAAAATTTGATTTGATTTGATACCCAAAGTCACTGGGATAGGCTCCAGTCACCCGCGACCTCTAACGGGAATAAGCGGTAGAAAATGAATGGAAAAAAAATGAATGAATTAAGGCTATTATAAAGTGTTAGCAGTATTTATGTCTTCAACAATATGCACAAATTGGTGTTTTAATATGTTTAATATAATTACCTATAAAACCTGTAGTACTTTCTTATATTTGCAACATTGAATAAGCTTCTAATTGTCGTGTTTTTACCAGTTCATGAAATAAATCCTCGTGGTTTGAATGTTTATTTAGTTGGCCAAATAAAAAAGGACCAAATCGCACACATTGTTTGGTGAATAAAGCATGCCGTTGTCTGCCGTTGTCTGCTCTCATCACTGGTGAACATCCACTTCCTCACATCCACCTGTTCCTTTATTTTGGGCCAAACATAAAAATGCTCTTTTGTGATTTGATGAAATGGAGTCAAAAGCTGCTGGATGCCGTTATTTAACATATGAAAAGGTGAAACGAGGCAGAGAGCTTTGACAATGACTTTCATCCATCAAACAGACTCACATCGTCGCACTCATTGATAATAACACGAGCAGCAGCCTGGCAATGTTTACGCATGGGATTATTGTAAGAAACATTGATTTCTTCTACTGCTACAATTATTGAACCCAAAACATTGAATTGACATCCATTACACTACATTTCACTTTTATTGTCACAGCCTCTTGTACCATTTTAACCAAATTCATCTTAAAGGCGCACTATAACTTCATTTATGTGGAGTGTCTGGATACTTTTATCCCATTTATGCCATGCTGTGGAACATTCCAGCAAAACCAACACATGTATCTCAAATGTGGAAGATATGTCTCCATCTCTGAGACACCTGTCAAATATTCTAACAGTCAGAACACAATATATCATTTCTTTGACCTCAGGTTCACAGAGTTTAGGCTTCACTTGTAGATTTTACAGTCCAGTCCATTTCTGAGTAAACTGGCCCTTCCATGAGTTGTCACAACATTTGTGAGTTCACAAACTCTTGAATCCATCTGGACACCCTCCCGCTGTTGGGTTTGAGCCGCGGTGTGTTGGACCAATCACAGCGCTGCATTGTGGTTTGGGCGGAAGTCAAAGGGACAAACATTTACGGACTGTTTTGCTTTTGAAAACGTGCACATTGAGGACGAGGAAGAAGTCAGTGCTTTTATTCCAAATGGATTTCTTGATTTCTTGGCTCGTTCTGCTTTTGCGACGCTGCGATCAATCAGTTCAAATGTTCCTCATCATGTTGCATATTTTCCCGGTGGCTTTTGGCGAGAGCCTGTCCACATTAATAATGTGTAGAACTCAGTTCAGAGTGATATCTGGCATGAGCCATGATATGTGTGATATTATGTGATATTGTCGAAGTTTTGTCACAAAAGACTGCGCAGAGGCGGCGAGGACCGTCTCAAGGTCTTTATTCGGTGCAAAAGAGAAAACAGGCTAAACAGTGCGGCGTGTTGTGCTGTGGGTCTTGATTCTGTGCTCGTCCTGCCACAGTTCATCTTGTTCACATAATATATGAACAAGATAAAAGCTGCATTACACTACGATGAATATCTGAAGTCTATAACTCCCCCTTTTGATCACATCCACATGTGGACAGAGGACAGAGATCAATGATTACTCTCAAATAATATCATTTCAAAAGGTGCCAGTCGCAATCCTCAAAATAAATAAATGATTTTATGATGTATTATTCCTCCTAGTGTTATTTGTCTTTCCTCTCTGATTGAGGCTCGATATGATCCTAGACCAAAGCCTGTGGTCTCGGCTGCTCAGACATGTCCATAAGGTGTTTGTGGTGGTTTGAAGGCACAGATCGGTCGCTTCGCTTCTGTCAATCTGCCCCAGGACAGCTGCTGCTACAGAAGTAGTTTACCACCACCGAGTGTGGAGTGAATGTAAAATGCAACTTGAAGCATCTTTAAGTGTAAAAAAAAGTTGTATAATTCTTATTATAATGATTTTACTGTTGTTTCTTGTTGGTTGTTGCAGATACGCCGCTGCAGTCCAAGATGGCTCCCAGTACTTCGTCCTCCTCATCATCACAGACGGAGTCATCTCAGACATGGCACAGACCAAAGAGGCCATCGTCAACGTGAGAAACATGCCCTTTCTATTTAAAAAGAGTTCAAATGACGAGGGTTTTTATTTGGCCAGACCAACTATCAGTGTCCTGTTCTGCTCAACTGCAGCGCCTTTTTAACACTGTTTCAGTCGAGCAGAGGCGGGAAACCAGAGAGCACTCAAGTAAAGTAACACTCTTCTTACAGAGGATCAAAGTCTGAATAGATCATTGTAAGGGTTAGTATTTTTTCTGATTTCTATTCATGCAATTACAAAGACAAAACATTAAAGGTGCACTATGTACGTTTTCTTGAGGGTCTGTCTGTTGATCTCATCTACAGTGATCCCTCGTTTATCGCGGGAGTTGCGTTCCAAAAATAACACGCGAAAAGTGAAATCCGTGAAGTAGTCACAGCTTTATTTATTATTATTTTACAATGCAATACTGAACTATGGAATGAAACCAAAAATCAAAACCTGTTTTAAAGCCCAAAATGTGTTTAAAACAATAATTTCAATATAGTAATACAAGGTTGGAAACAGTCGTATTTCACAGTCCCAGCTGTGCCTCTTGGTCCTGACTCCGCTCCGCTGTAGCGTCTGTTTCGCAGGAGTCTTTCTCCGAGAGAAGAACATTGTTATGGGGAGTTGTTGGCGCTCTTTCTTTTTCTGAGCAAGAAGATTTTTATAGACGGATATGCCACCTTCGATCATATTTGAGAACTAGACAATAGTAAGGCCCCTGAGCCAATCAGGATTCAGAGCACAATGCACTGTAAAAATATCCGCACTGGAAAAAAAATCCGTGAAGCAGCGAAGCCGTGAAAGATGAAACGCGATATAGCGAGGGATCACTGTAACGTTTTTTGCTTTGAAGGTTCCACAGCATGATATAAACTCATTTTTCTTTTATTTATCCAGTTAAAGGAGTTTTATTGTCCCAAAAGTTCTTGGTTTGATGCTTGTTTCCAGGAAATTTCTTGGTTTTATTCCTTCTATAGATTGTCTCACACTTTCTTCATGGTAAACTACACAGCGTTCCTTAAAAAATGCACAAAATCTGGACTCTTCAAAGAATGAATCACAACAATGAGAAAAAAGCTGAAGAAACAGTATTAAAAAGTAAATGTAAATGTACTTGAGTAATGCTAGTAGAAAGGGCTTATTTAATTAAACATTTACACTTGAGTACTTTTTAATTTGAAGTCATTTAAACTATTCTTTTTTTCAGATGGCTGCATGCACTTCTTACGTCTCCCAATTAAATGAAACCCAAATGCAGTCCACCTCTCTTTCCTGTTAAGTGTATAAACCTAAGCATAAAACTCCAATCCAGGGCACAGAAGACAGCCGTTTGGGGCGGCCATCTTCTCTCTAATTACTCCACTTTTCCGCCGTGTTTGTCTCCGCTCCGGCGCACTTATCCTCCTCTCAAACTAACGCGCCTGTTGTCTTCGCTTACATCATAGTTTCACATTTGGAGAAATTGCTGCAGACTGTTTTGCTTTTCCCGGCGCTGCAGACGAGATGATTATCCCACATTCGCAAACAACACTCTGTTACTCGGCAAAAGTCACTCCACAACACAAACTTTTCACCAGCTTTGAGTTAAAGTTGCGAAAGGTGACGCTGCAGAAAACGATCAGTTGAGTTATTATGAGTTTAATCGTTGAACTTGGTAACTTCAAGATTAATTCGACTTCAATCTTAATTTTAACACATCTGGATTGCTGAACCTTTAAAGGTCCCATAACATGCAAAATCGACTTTTCAGAGGTTTTAACCTTCCTACAGTGCTATTTGGGCCTCGTATGTGTGCCCAAAGTGGTTTTTTGATTGATTCCCTCATGTTTTCGCTAGAGAACTGTCTTTTCCGTCCCCCTCGGCTGAGCAGCAGACGGGGGCTCCTCACTAAGATGACGCGCTTCACAAGGATGACGCGGCGCTCAAGCCACGCCTCCAGGAAGCGCGCAGCCGCAAGAATAAAACAGCTAATGCTAATGCTACACAGTAATTACACGATGGATACGACAGATAGAAGAGTTAGCTTGTTATTTACCAAACGGACACGTCTGTCGTTGAGGCCCTGGAGCACGTCAAACTCCAGGTCAGATCCAGGACGTAGGACTCAGCACGACGCACCGTCAGGACGGATAAAATGTTGGGCGGGGGAGGCGCGCGGGTTGGGAGGGGGAGGCAGCCTGCTCTCTGTTCGGGGGGGTCAGATCTCAGAGTGAGCCGTTTGCTTTTGCAAGGAGGGGGGCCAGTCCAAGAAATGGGTGTTTTTTGGAAACTGTTATGTTATGGATATTGCACAACGCAAACATTTATCAACAAAGCCCTTAGAATAGACTGTGTAAAGGGCAAAATAGCAGAATATGGGACCTTTAAAGTCGAGATTAAGGTGAGAAACTGCAGGTGAATAGGAAAAAAAATCTTACATTTAAAGATACCAATTGTAAACTCTTCCTGTAGTTTAATCACATAAATGTAAAAAAAAATATTTTTTTAATCATGTAATGTTTTAGAAATAAAGCATTTTCTGTGGGAAAACGGTCAAAATGGCATATTTGGGACATTTATATCTTAAAAAAAAAAAAGAAAAGTTTAAATTTCGTTCATTTTGTACACATAATAGTTGTAGAGGGAATTTCGGATATTTTATTTAGTTTTCAAGTGAACTAGCAGACACAGAAAATAGGCCTAAAAAACCTAATTTTGACTTTTTCTTTCAAACTTATACATATCAGCAAATCCAGTACATCCTGTCAAAATCTTTTTAAGCCCAAGATTGTACAGTTTGGTGTAGGAGCTACTTTAAGGCTGATCTTTGTGCATTTATGAAAACGCCCTTTGAATTTACAATGTCCCAGAGAAATCTATGGACGAAGTGGATTATATGAAAGAATCTTTAGGAGCAGATTGGACAAGTTTGTTGTTTCCACATGAAAGTCGATAAGCGAGAGACTAAAAAACAAACAAAAAAACACTCCTTAAGACGGGATTTCGTGGTCCATCCTTTGAAAATACCAGATTATGTGCATTTCTTAATGTTTTGTCCTTGCAACTATGTAAACTTCAGATTATAAACCAGATGTTATGCCCAAACTGTTCCTCTTAACCTGTTACAATTCTGGACTTTTGTTAATGTATTCCTTTTTATCCACCGCCTGATAAAAGGAAACTATCAGCTGCTGGACATGTTCAATATGAATAGAAAGCCTCTTACTTATTGTCAAATCAAACATTCTGGGATGAATTAGAGTCAGTTTGTACTCCAGAAGCACAAATTAAAAAAATAAATTACACAAAAATTCAGAAAAATGTAACTTTTATATAGATTCTACCTGGACTTTTTTTTAGTATTTTTTAGACTTTTTTAGACTAGATTTTTTAGACTAGACTTTGTTTTTTTTTTTTTTTTTTTTTGGTATTTTTTAGTTAACTAGCTTCAGCTTTTGTCAAAACTCAACAAATGCCCAAACTAGTGTCAGTCAGGCAAGACCTACAAACACCAGCTTTACTTCTTCGTTTATTTAACAAACAAAAAATCTAGACAGTTTAAAATCAGATATTCCTCTGAACAAAGCTTGTTATCAGAGTAAATCAAACACCAGAGGCCAAAACTACAGAGTCTGAGCTTCACAAAGAGTCCAGACAATAGTTTGAGCTCCAAAGGGTTCAGGAACAGCTTTGGTTTGAATTGAGACTCATTTTAGTCAGAAATTTAAGGAAAAACAGGCTCAAATGATAACTATTTGCTTTAAAGTTACTGTTACTGTGGTAGTAGTTTCCCCAAATATGTTTGTACTCTTACCTTTATAATTTCTTGACGCTTATTTTGAAAAATGATTTTGAAGCGATTCTTACTTGAGTGCAGTTTCTGTCTTCTCTCCTCACCTCAGAAGTCATTTGAGCTGAAGTATTTTGCAGTGCTCTGCCACACGCACTCATAAACAACTGTGTCTGAGTTATTGCTGTAACAAATACCAACTTTTCCACATTTTCCACCGTCGTTCAAGGTTCTGTAACTTTTCCGCTCCTCGGGGTCTGAGTTCTTCCTCCTGTCGTTCAAACGTGCGAGCGATACGAACATGAGGAGAATGTTTTTGGGGGTAAATAAAACACGGATCCCGCTCGGTCCCTCGTGGGTTTTGGATCACGTTTTGGTTTCGTGAGTAAAGCCTCCTCCTCCCGCCGCCGTCTCCTCCTCCGGCTCCGCTCTGAACTCAGCAGACTGGGTTTAAAGGGAATTTGCGACTGTTAGTGAGATGCACAGAACAGCCACACCTTCCTTTTAAGATCTTGCCTGCTGCTCGGCCTTCTGGGAAACGGAGTCCGGGTTTCTGTCTCTGCACGGACGGCACAAAGGAGGAGCGTTCATTTTCTTCTCCAGGTTTTGTGTCAAATGCAGTGGCTTGTGATGCACAGTTGGAGGACGGACGTACATTTACATTGTAGGACTGTAACTGTTTGTCGTTCAGTCGATTCATTGGTCGATGAAGTCTGAGTCGACCAATTTTTTTATCAATTGAATTATTCTGTGAGGGTTGTAAGGATTTATATGGACCGCAGCAGAAAGGAGAAAGAATGGAGAGAGTTTTGGGAGAGACTGGACAGTTCAGTCTTTCACTCTTGAAGATGCTGTTTATACTTGTACTTCATCATCATCATCAAGTTTATTACAAAAATATGTACAGTAAAATCCTTATGCACGCAAACATTTTTAATAAAACATTTTTGTGAATGGGACACCCCTGAAGCCTTTAGCTTATAAGTGGGGCCCGTGATCATTTGCATAAATAAAATAACATTAACATTTGATGTAAATGGCGAGCGAGGGAAATGTCTCGTCGCTAAAACTGATTGATTTGAGTAAAATGTTTAAAGAACACGAGCGACGACAATTCAGCAACGCACTGATTTCCTGGGCGGCCTGAAAACGTCTTTTTAGTCCGAGTAGAAATTTCCTGTTGAGCTCGTCTGCCCCATGGATGTATTAAAAGAACTGGATAAGACACGCCCCCTCTGTCCATGGTCCCAGATTGATTAGTGGCCGTGTGAGGTACTGCAGCCTCTTGGAACCAGCCTTTTTCTATCATTGCACATTATAATTGCAGACAGGACTGAATTATTATCGGTATTTAAATAAAATAGAAGGAAATGTTCTTTTCTACCGTTTCTAAAATCACCGACATTACCGTTTTTTTTTTTATATGAATTAACGTCACCGCAAACATGTGCGAGTCACGTGAACGAGCGTCGGACGATACAAACAGAAGCTCGTGGAAAAGGCTCGACTAGAGACACCTGTAAGTTGTATTTTATTTCATTTCAGACACTTTCACGTGTGTCTAACATGAAGAACACAATTACAATCACACAAGCTAACGCTAACACAAAAACTGCGTGGTCGTTCACGTCACTCAAAGCATCATGGGGGATTGTCGTCACGTGGCGCCCTAAAGCAAAGATGGCAGCCTCCGTTTCAGGAAGTAAAACAAAGATGTCAGCCTCCGTATCAGGAAGTAAATGCGGAAGTAAGAAACTTTTTTGGGATCATGCACCAATGAGCTCACTCCATAGGGATAAACAAGGCGCCATTTTGGATTCATCTTCCAGGTTTTATTATAGTTCTATGCATGTAAACTACAAAAGAAACAAGATGGCGGCGCTCACAGCATCTTCTGGAATAAAGTCAATAGTAAACATGATTTGCCTGTTACTCTTCAGTGGTTACTTTGTCAGTAATTATGTATGGCATTATTTTTTTTTTTATTATTGATTTGAACTTTCGATTATTATTATTTCTATCTAATTGAAAATGACTTAAGGTATTTTATTTTGTATTGATAGGAACAATAATCTAAGAGAAATCCACAGTTATAGTTTGTAACACAGTAAATATTAAAGTGCATATGACAGGTTTTATGATTTTCTCATTTTGACTTTATTTCATGTATTAATACCTCTTGTAAATATAAATTACAGTTTTACACCAATCGGGTCACTATTTGTTGAGACAAGTTGAAAAATATGTTACATGAAGTAAACAAATTGATGACATCACACTGGGGAGACAAAAGTTATGCATAATTTATACAAAAGTAAAAACATTTTTGACTCTTTAAACATTGATTTAACAAAATAAAGGTGTTCACATGATTTTTTCTTTGTCAAATAAAAAAATCTGTGACATTAGAGGAGTTTTGGTGCAGTGTACAGGGTTGTTTCTTAGTAATTTTCTAGCGTGATGTCATCATTTACATCAAGGAAATAAACATCTAAAAAAAAATAGCTCAACTGAGGTAAAAATGTGTACATTTTAGCAGATTTTAGCAGAATCTGAAATATATTTCTCTTACCTGCATTTTAGTTAAATGAGTAGTTCGACCTGTTCTGGGCACTTTGAACCTAATTGCACACATTCACAATCAGCAGAAACACAATGTCCCTGAGCTACATTCGGTCATTCAGAGAAAGAGAAAGGAGCTGCTGCTGCATCAGGGAGAGAAACTTTCAGTCAAATTGTGCATATTTTAGTAAAAACGTGGGTAGCTGGTCACGAGAGGAGACTAAAGTGTTTAAAGCAAACTGTTGCTCTGACTCTCACAAACAAGTGACAAGCGCTGACTCCTCTTCAGTAGAACACGCTGTTTCTCAGGATTGGCTCGTAGACCTGTCCATCAAAAAGTGTATTTATCATCGAGATCGACCCTTTTGATTTGTGGCAAAGGCTTATTGTCAAATTATTGTGTTTCTTCTCACAAAAATTGTAACTAAAATGTAACACTGTGACACAATCAGAATCGGTTTATTGCTATTGTCAGTGATCAAAATTCACAAACATAGGAACTTGCTTTGGCGTAAAGTGCAACATAAAATAATGAATAAAATAGTAGCACGATATATATGAAAAAGGCCTGCATACAATTAGGAATAAAATAGAATAAAATAGACTTAGACTATTTACAGCCATGTACATGTGGGCCAGACAGTAGTGCAAATGTGGCAGTGCAGATGGGTAACTATTGTTAAAGTGGCAGGTGTTATAAAGTGTTCATGAGTCCAGCAGCAGAGGGAAAGAAACTGTTCTTGTGGCGGGAGGTTCTGGTCCCGATGGACCGTAGCCTCCTGCCCGAGGGGAGGGGCTCAAATAGTCCATGTCCAGGGTGAGAAGAGTCAGCTGTGATCGACCTGCTCCGAGTCCTGGAGACGTACAGGTCCTGGACAGATGGAAGGCTGCAGCCGATCACCTTCTCACAGAGGCACAATGAGCTGTAGTCTGTGTTTGTCCCTGGCTGGGGCTCCTGGACCACACTGTGATGGAGGAGGTGATGGAGGAGGTGAGGATGGACCACACGGTGATGGAGGAGGTGATGGAGGAGGTGAGGATGGGCCACACGATGATGGAGGAGGTGAGGATGGACCACACGGTGATGGAGGAGGTGAGGATGGACCACACGGTGATGGAGGAGGTGAGGACGGACCACACGGTGATGGAGGAGGTGATGGAGGAGGTGAGGATGGACCACACGGTGATGGAGGAGGTGAGGACGGACCACACGGTGATGGAGGAGGTGATGGAGGAGGTGAGGATGGACCACACGGTGATGGAGGAGGTGAGGATGGACCACACTGTGATGAAGGAGGTGATGAAGGAGGTGAGGATGGACCACACGGTGATGGAGGAGGTGATGGAGGAGGTGAGGATGGACCACACGGTGATGGAGGAGGTGATGGAGGAGGTGAGGATGGACCACACGGTGATGGAGGAGGTGAGGATGGACCACACTGTGATGAAGGAGGTGATGAAGGAGGTGAGGATGGACCACACGGTGATGGAGGAGGTGATGGAGGAGGTGAGGATGGACCACACGGTGATGGAGGAGGTGATGGAGGAGGTGAGGATGGACCACACGGTGATGGAGGAGGTGAGGATGGACCACACGGTGATGAAGGAGGTGAGGATGGACTGTAGACCTCCTCCATCATTTGCACCGGAAGACTTGACTTGATCTTCATTTTCCCTTTCTTTCTTTGCGATTATTTGTTAAAAAGTGTGACTAAATTGAAACAGACAGTACAATAGACTCTGATCTGCCTCCCTGCCTCTGCACCTGTCAGTCTCTGTGCTCTGACATCACACGACTCTGAGCTTCTTAAACGCTCCTTGTGTTCCTCCTGCTCCGGCGCTTCCTCCTCCTCCTCCTCCTCCGCAGAAGACAAGCCCGCTCGGCTCATTCATGTCCCGCCTTTTATCTGCGCAGGACCCACCCAGCGCCTGTACTATTCTGTTTGAGCGCCGGCTTTGTTCACGTCGGCTTCTGTTATGTAAGGACTGTGTGGAAGTTTAGACCAGGGAAAGTGAAACTAAGTGATGGAGTCAGCCTTTTGATGAGCTTTGGTTCTGACTAAAGGCGGCACACTGCAGGTGGAAAAAAAATCGTACATTTTGAGATATCAATTTGATATTCAGTAGTTTTCTTACAGGCATTTAAGTTTTTCATTACGTACTGTTTTCAAATAAATAAGGCATTTTATGTGTAAATCTGCCAAAATTACACTCAATTGGAATACATAAATGTCAACATATTAGATACCAAATATATATATAAAATATATATATATACTGAGAGGAGTTTGGACATCTTTTTAAGTATTTGAGTGAACTCTACACTGAACAAATATATAAATGCAATATTTTTGTTTTTGCTTCCATTTCATGAGCTGAACTCAAACATGCAACTTCTTCTATACACACAAAAGACCCATACTTCTCAAATATTGTTCATAAATTTGTCGAAATCTGTCTTACTGAGACATTAATATTAATAATCTCTGGTGTGGCACATCAAGATGCTGATTAGACAGCATGAATATTGCACAGGTTTGGCTCAGACTGGCCACAGTAAAAGGACACTGTGAAATGTTCAGTTTTGCTGCACTGGGGCGGTCTGAGGGGCCAGGAAACCAGTCAGTGTCTGGTTTGTCGCCGAAGTTTGTGATATTGGCAGAAACAGAAACACGCTGTCGTATACGCCGATCCAGAGCTTGTATTGTCTTGACTTAAAGTGCCCATGACAGGTTGGACCACTCATTTACCTAAAATGCAGTTAAGATAAATATATTTCAAGTTTTGCTAAAATTCTTTACAAATGTTATCCCGGTTTAGCAGTTTTATAAGTTTTAATTTCACTTCCTGGTTGTAAATAATGACATCACACTAGGAAATTACCATAGCAACCACACTGTAAACTGGGCTAAAACTCACCTAATGTCATCAATTCTTTTACCTGACAAATAAAAATATATTTGAACTCATTTATTTAGTTGAATTAATGTTTAAAGGGTCAAAAAAGTAGTTTATTTTGTGTAACTTATGTATTACGTTTGTCTCCCCAGTGTGATGTCATCATTGTGTTTACTTCCTGTAATTTTCAACATATTTTTCAACTTTTCTCCACAAACAGCGACCGGATTGGTGTAAAACTATAATTTATATTTACAACAAGCATTAATACACTGAATATACGTCATACGCACTTTAAAGAGAAATTCTCCCTAAATTGATAAAGAAATTGAAAAAGCAGCTCCAAGAGTGGTCCAGTATAGATTCCTTCCAGATCCAGGCGTCGCGGGAGAGATTTTCCCACACAAATCCATCGCCCTAATCACTAAACTTCTCCACACCTCAATCCTCGTCTGTTTAAAGAGTTAGTGTTTGAATCATCAAGATGCACAAAACGTTTTTGATTTGGATCAGTATTGCGATTTAAAGTGTCCAAGATATAACAAACTGATCCATGTGTCACAGATTATAACGTTAGCAGATAAAAGCGTAGCATGTCTCCTGACGTCTCTAAGTCTGATCTGGTGAAACACAGACGAGAGCCGTACGAGAGTCGCCCGTCAGGCCCGAGGAGCGAGGACACGACGAGGGTTATATTAGGTCATGTTTGATGTTTTACATGTGTGTGAATGAACTGAACATATAAGAGAGAGAGGGGGGGGGGGGTAGAGCAGAGAAGAGAGAGAGAGACAGAGAGAGTGAGGGAAAGAGAGAGAGGAAAAGGAAAGAGTGAGGGAAAAGACAAGATAGAGAGAAAAAAGAGAGAGAGAGAGTGAGAAAAGACAAGAGAAAGAGGTGGGAAAGAGAGAGGCCGGGAGGAGAGGAAAGTAAGGGAAGAAACAGGGGAGAGAGAGAGGAAAAGGAAACAAAGAGAGGTAGATAAAAGAGATGGGAAAGAGAGGAAAGAAAAACAGAGAGAAAAGAGAGTCCGAGGAAAGAGAGAGAATAAAGAGAGAATAGAAAGAAAAAGGGGAAAGAGAGAGAGGAGGAGGGAGAGAATGAGGAAAGAGAAGAGGGTAAGAAAGGAAACAGAAAAAAGAGAGAGGTAAGAGAGATTGCAAAGATAGTGGTAAGAGAGAAGGAAAGGAAAGAGAGAAAGTAAAAAGAGGGAAATAGAGAGGAGGGTGAGAGAGAGGAAAGAGAGGAAACAGAGAGAAGAGAGTGAGGAAAAGAAAAGGGGAAGGAGAGAGAATAAAGAGAGAGTGCAATGAAAGAGGGGTAGAAGAGTGACGAAAGAGAGAGGAAAAGACTGGGCAAGACAAAACGAGAGAGAAAACAGAGAGAGTGGAAAGAGAGCATGAGAGAGAGATGAGAAAAACTGAGAAAGACTGAAGAGAGATGGGGAAGAGAGAGGGGGAGGAGAGAGGAAAGAAAGAGAAGAAACAGGAGAAAGAGAGGAAAAGTAAAGAAAAGAGGGAGAGGAAAGAGACGGCAAAGAGAGGAGAGAGAGAGGAAAGAAAAAGTTGAAACAGAGAAAATCGAGTGAGGGGATAAAGAGAGAAGAGAAAGGGGTAAAAGAGAGGGGAAAGAGAGGGAGAGGAAACAGAAAAGAAAGAGAGGAAAGAGAGAGAGAGGAAATGGAAAGGAAAGAGAGGAGGAGAAGAAAGGAAACAGAAAAAAAGACGAAAGAGAGTGAAGAGAAAAACAGAGAGGAAAGAGAGATTGCAAAGAGAGTAGTAAGAGAGAAGGAAAGGAAAGAAAGAAAGTAAAGAGAGAGGGAAAAGAAAGAAGAAACAGAGAGAAAAGAGAGTGAGGGAAAAAAGAGAGGATAATGAGACAGTGGAAAGAAAAAGGGGTGAAACAGAGAGCGGAAAAAGAGAGAGAAAGCATAAACAGAGGGAGGAGAAAGGGGGAGTTTGAGTTTTAACACTGCATTTATCATATGTCAATAAACTCGCAGCTCAAACCACATCCTGCCAAACAACAACTCCACTTTGAGACGATTTTAGAGAAGTTCAGGGCGGGATAAAGAGAAGAGAGGAGAAAGAACAAGAAAGAGAGAGAGGAGAAGAGAGGGAGATGCGAGCGTGGCGTGGGAGGACGGCAGCCGGGCCTGATAATCGCCCTGATGCGCTCACACTCGGCTTCACGCTAATGCATTTGTCTTGTGTCTCCCGCCGAAAAACTGAGCCGAGTGAATTATGCAGACGCCCAGGAAATACTTTTGGGGACGGGAGACGCTTCGACCCAAAATCCAGCGCGCCCGAGTGTGAGAAGTCGGCGGTTTTTCACAAAGAATGGGTTTTCCTGGCGCTCAGTCAGAGGCGGTGATGGGTTAGCAGGGCTTTGGTCGTTTGTTTGATGAAAAATCTTGACGATGTTGAGTTTAAATGTCAAACGTTTACGGACGGAGAGACGGCTGGACGTCAGACGATGTGATCTGTGTTTTATTATTCAGAACCTCGTCTGTCTAAAGCCGCTCTTCGTCGTCTTCATCCCACAGAGGTCTTGTTGTGCTTCATCCTTGCGTTTCTTTTTTCTGATTAATTCAATGCTATAACTTTCTTTCGCTGAATGTCATTGCCAGACTTTCTGTGAACAACCTTGGTCAAGTGTCCGTTTTCTAAGCCCCGAACTTCAAGACAGAAAAGTTTGAGGGCACGATGTGAGCGCAGCACAACAGTGGAAGCTCAACTGTTTAAAAAGTGACTAGAACAAGCTGCGAAACATTTTAAAACGCCATTTTTACCTTGTTTTCTTGACTCTTTTCCGACTAATGTGATGTGAAAACTGCAGTGGGGCCTCCATGTTTGTTTTTCTTCCATTTTCATGTCTTTACCACAAGATTTTTAACTTCTCAATTGTAGAATAAAATAATAATTGGATTAATAAGGTTCTGTAGCGAATAAATAACATAGATTTAGTTCAGATTTGGACGTAAAATGGACGGAGAGACATTTTGAATCGATATATGAGCTCAGAAATGTTTGATCAAAATCTTAAATATACCGTCTTAGTAAAATTAGTCGTCCAACCTACGACAGTTACTTTAAAAGTGATTATTGTTATGATTTTAGTCCTGACATAAGATGGGAACATTTTCTTTAAGACACATTTGAGTTCAGACCTGTTGTATTCACATTTTCATATATTTCTCTTCTTTTTTTCCGCAGGCGGCCAAACTGCCCATGTCCATCATCATCGTCGGAGTAGGACAGGCCGAGTTTGACGGTAAAATCATCATTTTATGGACAAGTATAATATATTCTGCACAGATATTTTATTGGAAAAGAAAATATAAGGCCTGTTCACTCAGAGGAAACGTAAAAATGAGGAACGATTGACTGAAGTATATTTTTTTACTGTATCATCTTTGAGTTTGTTCACGCTGTGGCGCCTTTATAGTGGTTTTCTCGATTAATCGGTCAATGGTGTCAGAAAAGTTTTGTGGTGAGACAGATGAATTGCAAAACAATCTTCAACGTAGAGATTCGAAACTTCCAGAGTTATGTGTGTGTAATTTTAGATGAGGTTTTTCATTGTAAAAATGTCAAATTGAGCATATCTGGGACACTGTGGACATTGTATTACAGAAGGGATTTTAGATATCTTGATTAGAATTTGAGTAAACTTGATTTGACTAAAAATTGGCGAAACTATTAACATTTTGCCTTTTTTTTAAAATATTCAACACAGTAATGAATCTGATTTAGAATTAGATATCAACAAACTCTTCAAAATCCATCCAAATCTTCAGTCCAGCATTGTAAAGTTTGGTGTGTGAATGTGCTACTTAAGACTTTATGTCACTACAATGTCCCATAGAAATCTATGGATAGCTGTGGATTAAGGCAAGACTGGGCAAAACGTTTTTGTGTGTGTGTGTGAATTTGCTCTCTCAACATATCGACTTTCATGTGAAAACAACAGACTTGTCCAATCTGCTCCTAAAGATGTTTCATTATTTAATCCACGGTCTGAGCTGGGACAACAGGCTTTTAGTTTCTCTGCTCCTTCTTCGTGGATCACTCTGGGACAACGACATGGCCTGATCTTGTTTCCTTTAACACGTTTTGTTCCTTTTTACGAAAAGACAGCGGTCCTCAGTTTCTCGGCGCTTGTGCTTTTAAATCTGTTATTGTGAACTTAACTGCATACTGTGTAAACTTGTCCTGCTCCTGACGTGTGCTGCTGACACTTGGCCAGGCCCCTTGAAAAAGAGAGATCTCAATGGGTGTTTTCCTGATTAGATAAAGGTTAAATTAAAGAAAAAGAAAACTTCATCCATAGATTTCCCTGGGACGTTGTAACTTCAAAGGCTGTTTTGTTAAAATGCATAAGATCTAAGTCTGAAGAATGAAGTGAACTTTGAATGTTTGGCCAGTTTTCAGTCAAATCTGGTTTACTCACAAACTAAATGAGAAATCCAAAATCTCCACAGTACATTTTTTGTACTTACCTAATTCTACTAATATGTGTACAAAATGGACCAATAAATTTAAACCTGATTCTGTCCATTTTTCAGATTTAAATGTCCAAAATATGTCGTAGAAAGGGTTTCAGGGGTTGTCATCCGGACGCTGTTTGAAGATTGAGACGTTTCAACTTTTATCCAAAAGTCATTGTCAATCAGAGAGCTGGTCTGGGAACTCGGGCTTATATGATACTCTAAGTGGTGAGAGTCCTGCCCCCAGGGAGGAGTCACTGACCACCTGTCTTTGTTTGGAAAATTGTTTGTTTGTCACCTGGGACTTGATAATTGGTCTGTCTTTGTTAGTTTAATAGTTGGCCCTGCCCAGTTTCACCTGTGAAACTGGGCAGGTCTATTATTGTCTTAGATCTATTGTTCTATTGAGTGAGTAGCATATAAGCCTGAGTTCCCAGACCAGCACTCTGATTGACAATGACTTTTGGATAAAAGTCGAAACGTCTCGATCTTCAAACAACGTCCGGATGACAACCTCTGAACCCCTTTCTACGATGAACCACACCTGGACGAATGAGGGTTTACATCGACGAGTCCAAAATATGTGCAATTTTGGCTGTTATTACATATTAAATGCCTTATTACTATATGAAAACATGACAGGATGAAAAATATTGTTTTCTTACATTTATATGAGTAAACTACAGGAGACGTTTCAAATTGATATCTTTTAATTTAATATTTTTTTCTTGTTCAGCTGCAGCGTCTCGCCTTAAATGAAATAATAAAACATCTAGAGGAGCAGATTGAACGAGGCTGTTGTTTTCATGTGAAGGCTTTAATGCTGGGAGAGTAAACTGACCAAAACACAAACCAAACCAAACCTTAAAAGCCAAAACGATGCAAAATGTGGTCTTTGTCTTAAACGAATGCCTGGCCCTGTTGCCTCACATTGTGTTAGCGTAACAGCTCTAACCTCAGACACTCCCCACAGACCCGAGGCAGCACGGTTAGCACATTTAGCCGCGGGGGCGGATCCATACAGGGAACAAGAGGTTAATGAGCGGTTTGTGGTTCTCGTGAGCGCCGCTGATTTCAAATTACACTCGAGCGGCAGAACAGGAGGAATATTAGGTCATTACAGGGACACGGAACATCGCTGGTAATTATAGAAACCATTGAGTGTTTGTGGAGCTTAAATTATACCTGGATGACACGAGGACGAGGGGAGCACTCCTCACTACAAAGACTGCCTCTGTCTGCAGTTCCATCAGTGTTTCATATGCAAACCCCTTTTCTTTAGCCCTCTCCATCTCAGTGGAAGTTGCCACATGCGCCGCCATTATTTGTTGCCCTTTTTTCGTCTGTTTGATGACTTTGCTTTGTGCTGCCAAACTCGACAACAAATAATGAGTTATATGCAGATTAGAAAGCAGTTTTCTTCTTTTTAATAATGATTCTTTGCAAAACATGAAGTACAAACAGCAAAGGACACTAAGAGCAAGATTTAAAACAGCAACAAAGAAAGCAGCGAGGTAACAAACATTCAAACAAAGTCAGGCATATTTGTCCCATTTTATTCAGTGTCCGTTACATTTGTCCATTTTGTGATTTTCCTTTTGTACCTTGATTGTTGGTTCCTTCTGTATCATCCTTTTTTGTGTTATTGCCTCTTTTTCAATGCCAGAAGAATGAAATCCATGTATTGTTTCATGTCCCAGATACACGGTCCTAAAACCAAGTGAGACGTGTGCATCGTTGACTTAACGGTGCACACGAACAATGAACATTTTGCACAAATCAATCTACTCTGGGTCTCATTTATCAAACGTTTGCTCATGTGCGAAACACCAGACTGCGCTAGAAAAGAAGCAGAAGCTGGACGCAATTCTCAAACAGACGCTAAAAAGGCGCAGTTTTTGCTCATCCAAATAATTATGTGTTTGCCATTAAACGCAAAACTTCAAGTGCAATTGATGGAAGAGTAAAAGCAAATTAAGTCGTTTAGCAGGTGCTGACTGATTTATCACAAAAGCAGAGACTACGAGGTCAGTTTTCCGTCATTCAGCATGAAAAGTCCAACGAAAATAACTTCTCCCTGCTTCTCGAGCGCCGTTAACCTGCATCAGACGCTCCTCGATCCAAGCGCTGTGTGTTAGAACATCTTACGTGGCTTTCCTTCACGTTTGCACTCGCTGAACTCTCATTTACACAATAGATTTGCGAATAAATAATACGTGCATTGTCCAATCATAAATAAACACATGCTATTTTTCAGTTTAGACTTGTAGTTAAGCACCAGGATTAGTATATGAGGCTGTTTAAGCAAGACTTTTCTCTAGTTCTCCATTGAAATGAATAGAAATCCCACTTTAATGAAAATGTGAATCACGACAAAAGTGCAGTCAGAACGTAGGCACGGGACGATATTGAAATGTTATGTCACGATTATCATGGTCAAAAGTTGTTAAAATTGCTGACAGTTTAAAAATGTGACATAAAAAGACATTACTTTCTCATTATTAATAACATCTGACATATTTGTACTTTATTATAAGTGAAAACAAAAACGCTGTAGAACAGAACATAAAGGGTAAGTTGCTTTTTTTCTGCACAATCTGGTGACAAAATGGCGATTATCTTTGTTGGTGAACATCACGATTAAACAAAATGTAGCACAAACGATTATTGCCTTCCCTTTTTATCACGATAAACGATATTATTGTTTATTGTCCCATCCCTAGTCAGAAGTGAAAGTAGGTGGAATGGTCTAAAATGTCTTTGTATTTCGACCAAAAGATGCAAACTGCAAGCATGAAAAATGAAAGGCTTGGGGTGTTTTTTTGGATAAACAAGATTAAGTCTTAAAGGCAGAAATCCCTTCATCTTATTGTCCCTTTTGAGTTTTCAGAGTCCGTGTTGCCCTCTGGTGTTGAGCCCTGTCTGGAGCAGTGACTGGATAAATATTTGTGACTTTGTGTGTTTCAGCGATGGTGGAGCTGGATGGAGACGACATCAGAGTGTCCTCCAGGGGGCGACTCGCAGAGAGGGACATTGTTCAGGTGAAGAGCCTCGTTGTGTAATCCAAGACACACTTTTCATAATCGCCTGCAAAACATGGGTCCAAAGCAGGATTAAAACACCACTGATAATTCTGCTGATCACTCTGATCCTATATAACATTAAAGGGCCCATGACAGGTCGGGCTACTCATTTAACCAAAATGTAGTTCAGATAAACATATTTCAAAATTAGCTAAAATTCTTTACAAATTTTACACCGTTTTCGCAATTTTTAGCTTTTTAATTTTACTTCCTGGTTGTAAATGATGACATCACGCTAGGAAATTACCATAGCAACAACACTGTAAACTGGGCCAAAACTCATCTAATGTCACATATTTTTATTTGACAAATAAAAATACATTAACACCTTTATTTTGTTGAATTAATGTTTAAAGGGTCAAAAAAGTAGTGTATTTTGTGTAAATGATGTATAACCTTTGTCTCCCCAGTGTGATGTCATCAGTTTGTTTACTTTCTGTATTTTTCAACAGGTTTTTCAACTTTTCTCCACAAACAGCGACCTGATTGGTGTAAAACTATCATTTCTATTTACAACAAGTATTAATACACTAAATAAAGTCAAAATTAGAAAATCATAGAAACCTGTCATACGCACTTTAACCTATATATAGCTTATAAAAGACTACGTATCTAAGCCTTTATTTAGGTTAATGTAATTTTAATACATTTAGACAGAAGTGTTGGCTATATTACGATTAAAACTATAAACATTTTAACTGATGTATAACTCAAAGCTTAATTTCAGTAGACAGATATTAACTCAATTTCCTCTCAATTTCATTTCTCAAATTGCTTATCCCACTGCTCTACTGGATAAACACACGCAGGGCTCAAACCAGGAGGCAGGAAGGGCTTTTCTGTCGTCTGACTCATGTCTTTGCTTCACACATGTCCTGTTGTCGTTCCTATAAAGCGGAGACAATCCTGTTACCTCTGCTGAGCTCTGAGCGCTGCCTGGTGTGCGCGCTCTTCATTCTGCCGTTGTTTTGGCTCTTCTGCTGCATGAAAGCGTTTATTATATCCACACGGACTCGGCGTGACGTGCAGCGTGGCTCGTAGGCTTCACCGGAGGGAAACTTTTACTTGTGTTGAAAGCAAAAGTATGAGCACTGCACGGAGATGAGGCTGACGCGGCATTTAAAGGCACGGCGGCCCAAAGGGGGATCGATGAGAAAAATTGTTAAGGGAGGAGACGTACGATTCCAATGGACAGCTAAAAATAGGACCAGTTCTCGATACTGTGCAGGATGCAGAGACATTGTTTGTGGTAATTAGGATGAAACATGTAGGCTTAAAGGGCCTGTACCTGATTATTTACTGTAGTTAAGATACATTTTCTTCACATTACACGTTGTTTGATAGAAGCAACTTCGTGGAAAGACATTGGGTTTGTGATGTATAATCTGTGGATAGTATAAAAAACACTTTGTTAGGAAAGTGTTTGCCAGGGTCACCTCATTTCAGCCAATCAGGCACATTGTACACTATGAATCATGGGAAAATAACTGCTTGACACTATCGCAGACTGTGATTCTCTATCGTGTTTCAAAAGTGCTAAAAGCTAATAGTAAGGAGTTAGAGGAACTGTATGGAAACAACTGCATGAGATTTTTTTGTTTTGTTTTTACTTTATTTATGTATTTCCCTTTTTTTAAAGTATGATTTAGTAATATAGCCAGGCCATATGCGGGGAAGACTGGTGTTGCTTTTTGTAATTATTTGTCATTAATTGTTATAGTAAATTATCTTGTTTGTTTTGTTTTTTGTTTGTTTTTAATCCTCTTTCTGTTGTCTGTCAGATGGGGATTCTGTCTTGTTATTTTGTGTGGGACCTTTGTTTGTGTCTGAGTATTTGTTTTTGTTAAGTAATAATAAAAAAAAAACTGCATGAGATTATTCCAGACAGTCGTTTCTGAATCATGGAGCAATACTGAGTGAAAGACAGGACTATGTGGGCGGGGCTAACGGTTCAAACAAAAACATGTTCCTGTCTCGCGGCTCAAAATCAGCAACAGGCCCTTTAAAGTGCGTATGACGGGTTTTTAGGATTTTCTCATTTTGACTTTATTCAGTGTATTAATACCTGTTGTAAATATAAATTGTAGTTTTACACCAATCAGGTCACTAATTGTGGAGAAAAGTCGAAAAATCTGTTGAAAATTACAGGAAGTAAACAAACTGATGACATCACACTGGGGAGACAAAGGTTATGCATCATTTGCACAAAATAAACTACCTTTTTGACCCTTTAAACATTGATTCAACAAAATAAAGGCGCTCACATGTGTTTCTCTTTGTCAAATGAACAAAATCTTTGACATTAGCGGAGTTTTGAACAGTGTACAGAGTGGTTGCTATGGTAATTTCCTAGTGTGATGTCATAATGTACGACCAGGAAGTGAAATTAAAAACCTAAAAAAAACGGTCAACTGGGGTATAATTTGTAAAGATTCTAGCAGAAACTGAAATACATTTATCTTAACTGTATTTTAGTTAAATGAGTAGTTCAACCTGTCAGCGGCCCTTTAAATAAATACATCACTAATGAGACTGATTTAGCTGCTTACGGTATTGTCCTGTGTCAGCTCTTTGGTCTTGTTTAGCCAGATTAATGTGCATGACTTTGAACTGAGTTGTACACATGAATTCATCTGGAAAGTCTAAAGTTGAGACATTAAAAAAAAAAAAAAAAAAACAGGCCGATTGGTTAAAGCGTCACAACAGAGGAAAAAGCAGAAAATCTAAATTGTGTTAAATCCGGTGGATTGAAACTCGGGGTCCTTTTTCCCATCAACAAATGCACCTGAATGTGCAATGTGCCCAATCACAATCGAACGCGACACCCGCAGCATAACAAGATGGATTCTCAAGAGTTGTTGAACTCACAAAAATAACGAGAATTCATTTTGCTGCCAAGGCTACTGAAGGTCGTGAAGGCTGAAACGCGTTTATGTCCCTTGCTCTAAAAATAAAGGACTTTTAATTAAATATCAGAGCGCCGTGGACTCTATTGACGAGCCTTTCTACGCACTGCAGCACTGACTGGTATTTTTGTTCTTTAAATGTCTTTGAAGAGCACCTCATTTTTACTATTTGCATATTTTTGGACCCAGAAGCGCTCCCAAGGATTGTTTTCAGTCCTTGATTATTTCTAGTTCTTTAGCAGCTTAAAGTGGAATTAGAACTTGATTAATCCATGTTTTGTTTAGCTAATTAAAGTCTGTACTTTCACAGCAAAATATGGGTTATTTTCTAAACTATGAGGTGGCCTAAGAAAGTTTGAAAATCACAAATGGATGTTCATAGGACACATTTTCCCGCTTGTAACTTGACATGATTCTTGCGAGCTGAAACGTTTGGTAAAGACATCAGAGCACTCACACATTTAACGTAACTTTTCTGTTCTCTGTCAGGCTCAAACATCTTTCTCTCCAGGGAACATCCAGAGCACAGATTAGCAGCAGATTATCATCAAAATCGCAACAAATGCAAGGCTTAAGACCCCGCTTTGTCCCAAAACTAATGGCATCAATTTCCACCAAATCTCTCCCAAATTGCTCACATTTTCAGTTCAAATTTCTTCACTAAGACTCCAGTGTGACTCAGGCAAAAATGTCAAAAAACATGTCCTCTTTCATCCAAATCCTCTGTGGTCTACATTTAACCTGACCCTGACTACTTTAATGCTCACACACCTCGTCCATGTTGGAACTAAACCCAGAGCTAAACCCAGAGCTAAACCAGGACTAGAACAGAACATCAAACCAGGTCTAAATCAGGAGGAAACTGGGACCTAGAGATGGACAGTACTTTTACACAAATGCATTTACTTAAATAATTGTACAAAACACAATTCTTCTAAGCCAGGGTTGTCCAAACTTTTTCCATCGAGGGCCACATATTGAAATATAGACCAAGCAGAGGGCCACAAATCAATCGTGAAACGTTAAAAAAGCTGCATTTATCTGATGTTTTAAGCTCCACCACATCTACATTCAGTCTCATTGCCTTAATATCAGGTCTGTATTGCACCAAAATGTTAGTTATTTAGGTTGGAATTGTAGAAAATCTGAAATGTGCTGTAAATAGTACTTCTCAGGACAATGTGGGCCAGTTCACCAGGAAGACTAAGGGCCAAGAAAAATTGGTCTGAGGGCCGCATTTGGCCCCCGGGCCTGAGTTTGGACATGCCTGTTCTAAGCACTCAAGTAAACGTGAAGGTTTAACATGAAAAACATCAACTTGAAGTACCTGATTCAATATATACTTTTAGAATGAAAAAAGTACATCATATTTCACACAGATACTGAGAACTAATATAGTGTCAAATGCAGTGATTTTGATTTGTTTTGTTTTTTTTTGTTTTTTTTTCTTTTTCTAGTAATGTGATCTATATATTATTGTTTGCTCAGAACTTGGGCTTGAACCTTGAATGTCACCATGAATGTTCAGTCCAGTTCAGAAATGTAATGGATTAGAAAGTACAGCTACTGCTCTCAAATGTAATATAAAATGTAAAACGTATCCACTTTAAAATTGACTTCAGTAAAGTACAGATAGCTACAAATTTGTACTTTCCTGTTTCTCAGACCCCAAATCTTTCCTCGTACATATATATTTGACAGTGTAAGAGCTCTTTTGCACCACATTCTGGGCCCCAGGTACAAACCTTCTCAATGGGCCCCTGTACATCCTTTTGTGTGTGATTTATTTATCCTATAAATTAGTTTTTATTGTTATTTTTTCATTCACTGTTGTTAGAATATACACCCTATGGTTTGTATATACACTTTCAATCACATCGTTTAAACTGTGAGAAAAATGTGTCCGTTTTGTGTTAAGTGTCTGTTTGTGTTCAGCTGTACGTCACATTTTGATGACATCACAGAGGGAATCCGTTTTAGAACTCAGCACGACTTCCTTTTGAACTTTCATTTATTAAAATTTCTCCTGGAGCTTCTACTTCAAAAATGTAAAACTACTGCTAAATATTTTCCACAAGTGCCTCCCACCAAACTAAGCCATAATTTGAATATAATGAAAACCTGTCATATAGAATTTAAATTTAAAATATTTTTGGCTTAATTATGGCTTCCTACAGCGAGGAAGTCTACAGGTGACACAAGCTTTATGTCAACATTATTAAACAGAAAGATTTTGTCTTCAACACATTGAGATTCATTCATGACTTAATAAATAGTTTGGTCTGATCTTTGAAATTCCCAGACGTTGTGCATTATAAGCCTCCGTTTCGACAAATATATTCATCCAGACAATTACTCTTATCATTTAAATAATAACCCTCCAATATTGTTTTACTCTAGTGCAGGGGTGTCCAAACTTTTTCCATCGAGGGCCACATATTGAAATGTAGACCAAGCAGAGGGCCACAAATCAATCGCGAAACGTTCAAAAAAGCTGCATTTATCTGATGTTTTAAGCTCCACCACATCTACATTCAGTCTCAGTGTCTTAATATCAGGTCTGCATTTCACCAAAATGTTAGTTATTTAGGTTGGAATTGTAGAAAATCTGAAACGTGCTGTAAATAGTACTTATCAGGACAATGTGGGCCAGTTCACCAGGAAGCCTAAGGGCCAAGAAAAATTGGTCTGAGGGACGCATTTGGCCCCCGGGCCTGAGTTTGGACATGCCTGCTCTAGCGTGAATACTTTCTTGAACCACTACTTGTACTTCTACTGGAGTATTATCATATTTTATCTCTTATTTAGTATATTTTTTGGCAGTTCTATCCACCTTTGACCAAACCAGGACAAACTTAAAGTGCCTATGACAGGTTGGACTACTAATTTGAAAAAATGCAGTTAATATATTTCAAATTGTGTTAAAATGCTTTACAAATTTTATCACAATTTCGCAATTTTTTAGGTTTTTTTGTTTTACTTCCTGGTTGTTAATGATGACATCACACTAGGAAATTACCTAGCAACCATCTTGTACACTGAGCCAAAACTCCTCTAATGTCACAGATTTTTTAATTTTACAAATAAGACTACATGCCAACACCTTTATTTTGTTGAATCGATGTTTAAAGAATAAAAAAGGTTGTCTCTTTTGTGTAAATTATGCGTAACCTTTGGCTCCCTAGTGTGATGTCATCAGTTTGTTTACTTCCTGTAATTTTAAACATGTTTTTCAACTTTTCTCCACAAACGGCGACCTGATTGGTGTAAAACTAAAATTTATATTTACAACTGGTATTAATACACTGAATAAAGTCAAAATTAGAAAATCACGAAAGCCTGTCATACGCACTTTAAACTCAGCCTAACTTCCCCCTCTCTCTTTCCCTCAGTTCGTCCCGTTCAGAGACTACATGGACCGGACGGGGAACCACGTCTTGAGCATGGCGCGCCTGGCCAAGGACGTCCTGGCCGAGATCCCGGACCAGTTCATCTCGTACATGAAGAGTCGAGGCATCAAGCCCAACCCCGCCCCCCCGCCTTACACGCCCCCTACTGGACACACGCACCACCACACGCAGATCTGACCCGGACTGAGCGCGCATGCACCGACAGGCCGAGCTAACACTGGGGCGCTAACACAGAAAAGCTAACACTGGGACGCTAACACAGGAAAGCTAACACTGGGACGCTAACACAGAAAAGCTAACACTGGGACGCTAACACAGTATGGGGCGCTGCTTCCAGACACGAGGAGGTCTCTTTTGTAGGATTGTTTTGCATCCTTGATTCCGTGTTTGCTTGATACCTCGACGACTCGTAAGTTCATCGCCAAATGCGGCTTCGCTAACGACGAGGAGGTTTTATTTTTTTATTTATTGTTTTCAGATAAGAGTTAAACTATTCATGAGTTTCAGGCAATTCATTCCTTCCTGATTCGAAAGGTTTAGTCAGGACTTTTCAATGTTGGCCATAGCTCGAAAGGGAATCTTTTTTTGTTTATAAAATGTCCTGGCAAACCTTTCGAGCTGCCGTCGTGACATTTGCAGAGCGACTGGCACTCTCGCCTCACAGCAAGAAGGTCGTCCCTGGATTACGTTCTCGAGTCAGATGAGACCTTTTTGTACAATAAACGAATCCTTCCCGAGCATGAACCTGGCTCCAGATCTGGAGAAGGATTCCAAGCAGCACAACTGAAGTGTGGGACAAAAGAAGAGTTAATTTCCTTTTGATATAATAATAATAACAGTTTAGTTGAGGGATTTGCTGAAGAAAGCACTGGAAAATAATTGTATTGCACTAAAATAGATATGTACACGTTATTGTCCCCGTAGGAAATGTGCCCTCTGCATTTGACCCATCCTTCATGACGCTGGGGCAAACTGTCAGGAGCAGCAGATCACGATCCTGAGTCAGACTGGGCTGGACTTTAGCTGGAGGATTTTTGGTTTCATGACTGCGACTCGTCTTTTATGCATTTACAACTTTATTTCAGTTGAGTTGATGACACACGGCTGAAGACATTCTGCAACAACAGTTCCTTCATTTATTAATTAATGTGGAAAGAAGAAGTCAGTTGTTCAAAATGTTGAGATTTCGAGAGAACATGGATTCTGCTGTTGTGGCAGTTGTGGCGGCCATCTTGAGAGTACAGAAAGAGCAAAATTATAATGTCGCATGAAGTACAATGGATACAATAGATTAAAGTGTTTAAACTCACATATGATGGTCCCTTTGTGGCCCTCATGATGCAGAGAGCTCTACGTTTGGGTTGATGGCGCAAACCCACCCAGACACGAGAGAAACACGCAAACTCTACACAGAAAAGCCCGATCTGTCCCGGGAGTCAAACCCATGACCTTCTTGCTGTGAGGCGAGAGTACTAAAACACTGCTAGACAAAGAGTAAATAGTAAGTCTCTTTTTTGTAAATATAGGTTAAGCTGCATTGATCCTCTGCATTTGACCCATATCTTAAAGCTGGAGTACCTGATTTTCACACCGCGGAGCTGGTGGTGAGTTTTAAATCTATCTAACTCGTCTCTTGGGTAACGCTTTAGATTAAGGTTCCTTAGTAAACTATTGATAATGCATTAATAAGCGTTTATTATGTGTTTATAAGGCATTTACAAGCATTTATTAACGTGATAATTGAAAATAATGTAATATACAGCTCATTGATGCTCTGTACATGTGGTTTATTCACTCAAACATGTTTTGACTAATGGATTATAAACATGTATAAGGCGTTATAAGTGCATAAACAAACTATTAGTGCTTGGTAATATCTTATAAATAGTTAACTAAGGAACCTTAATCTAAAGTGTTACCGTCTCTTGTTCTAACAAACCCTTTGACGCATCGTTAAAATACACATGCAATAATTTTCAGTCCCATGCACAGCTTTAAAACTGTTTTTTTTTTTTTCTTCAGACAAAGTGAAACTAGGGAGGACCACCCGAGCGCAGCCAATCAGAGCACTACTTTTATATCTTACTGTGAGACAAAATACTTTATTATTAGACGCAGACAGCACGACAGTTTAATTTTTCTCACAAAGTGCTGTTTTTACAAGATACTCTTTAATGGAAAACACAGAATTTACTCATTTACATCCAAAAAAGTCAAGTGCCCCAGCTTTAACCATTACGACATTACAACGGATTGAGATTTAGAAAACGGTTAATGACAGTCTTTTTTTTTTCTTCATGTTGGCTGCACTAAAACAGAGCAATATTAAACTCCTTTTAGTTCTTCTGCTTTTTTAGCCGCTGCAACAAAATTATGCAATCAGAAACAGCCAGAGGTTTCAAGTGAAGCAGACAAGGATGCAGAATTGTACAAAAGTCTGTCCGAGACCTTCGGCCCAAGTCTGTCTGGGGCCGCCACGCTTTCCTTTTCTCGGTTTTGGATTTTTGGATCGATATTCCCTGGTTTTTGGGTGGGGTTTTTCCTGCGGCGGTGTCCAGTCTCCTGCGGCAGACTCCGAGGCGGTGACTGTTTTGGTCGTGTGGTGGCGTCTGTGCCGTTTCTCATCTGTGTCCAGGATGTGTGAACTTTGACCTTTGACCTTGCCTGTCAGTCTCGTTGTGGCCTAAATCGTGACGCGATACATTTTAGGCGCCTTTTCCCTGACCTGGAGTTTTTTTATATTCAAGGATTTACCCAAATATCTGCCGATGGACTTCAGGTGTGATGTTTTCACTTCTTCTTCATTGCTTTGGGTCAGATTTTGAAGCCAACAGTGTATTGTTTTGTTTTTTTAGTCTAGAACAGATTCCCGAACCTCAGCTGCAGCGACACTCTGAGCTTCTCTCGCGCAAAAAAAATCACCTCTAACATTTCCAGATAAACCGTTTCATGATTGTGACTCCTCTTTTATGCATTTTCAGCTTTATTTCATTCACGCTGTTGGAGTTGATGACACACAGCTGAAGACGTTCTGCAAAAACTCTCTCTTTTCTTCAGTTCTTAACGTTGGGGGGCCTAATTATCAAACAGTGGAAGGAGGAATTAGTAGTTCAAACCATTGAGATATAATAAACGCTAGTGAGAACATGGATTGTGTTGCTTTGGCGTTGTTACGACGGCCATCTTGTGGGTGGAGAAAACGCAAAATTGTAATGGAAAATAATGTAAAAACTCAGTGAGAGATTCAAGTGTGTAAAATGTTTTCTCTTAAAACACTGAAAGTCTAAATTACAGGTTCTCAAAACGTTCTAATTCTGACTTAATTTTACTGTAGTTTTACATTTGTGAAGTTGCGGGTTTGTGAAGAAATTTAGTTTTAGTAAAATGTGTTGACGAAAGTGTCATATAGACTTGAACTGGTCTATATTTTATGTAGAATTAAACTGTTTCTGAGTCAATACCATATGGACACAATCATGTTTATTTCACAGTCATTAGAGGTCAACCTTGAAAAAGAGACCTCGATCTAAATGGGTTTTTACCTGGATAAATAAAGGTTAATAAATACATTTGAAGAAGTGTTTAAATTATGTTTTTTCAACATATTTTCACATTAAGTTGGTACAATATGAGTGTTAGATAAAGTACAGACACAAAACACTCCAGTTATCACAGTATTTATTACAAAATTATGATGAAAAAGTCTAGCTCCCTATCAGTTTGTATGAGTTCTTTAGTAGAATTTGACGACACAAGATGGCTGCTGGAACTGGATGGTTACTAAAGGTTACTATGGCGAGTATTATACCTCAATGGTTCAATCGTTTGCCTTGCTTTAAATCAGCTTTTTCAGACGGCGTTGTGAAGCAGATAGGATTAAAGTGCGTATGACAGGTTTTATGATTTTCTAATGTTGTCTTTATTTGGTGGAGTAACAGTTTTACACCAATCAAAAGACAGAGAAAAGTTGAAAAATCTGTGGAAAGTTACAGGACATCACATTTTTTTTAACCCTTTATATGTTAATTCAACAAAAAAAAGGTGTTCACATGTATTTTTATTTGTAATTTCTTTATCCGGTCCGGTGTACAGTGTGGTTGTTAGGTAATTCCCTGTTGTGATGTCATCATTTACAACCAGGAAGTAAAATAAAATTAAAGAAAACTGCCAAATCAGGATAAAATCTGTAAAGTGTTTTGGCAAAATTCTGAAATATATTTATCTAAACTGCATTTTAGTGAATCGAGTGGTCCCACCTGTCATAGGCCCTTTAAACCGCAGTCTATTTCACGTATTTCAGCGACGTCTCAGCCAGGCGCCCCAACTTCAACTCTGATTTGAGCAAAAATATTTGTCCTTTACGCTTTTCAGAAACTGACCCAAAACTACAACGTTTTACAGATCTCCTCTAAACATTATTTATGAAGTGTTGATATGTTTACAGACGCATGTTGTATGTACCCCCCATCTCTCAAATGCTTTTGGTCTGGCATGTCAATTACTATTATTTTTCAAACAAAGCACAAACTTTTCCTCCATCAGTGTTACTCCAGTTCAATGTGCTGCTATTCTTTTATATGGAAGTTTTGTATGCAAATGACATCTTTGTACAAGCAATTTTCATTTTCTATACGGCTGGCGAAGGGTTAAAAGTGAAATTGCGACCTCTGTTTTGTTTTGGCCAACTATTTCAACACCACGGGCAACCACTTAGTCCATTCTGATTGATCGTGCTGTGGATATTTAAAGCCAGATGGCCAACAAACACAGCACTATTCTTAGATCTATGGATTGGGAATGGGATCTTAAGTTTTGATGTCAATGTTTCATTTGCAGAACATAAAAGTAATACTTTCATTCATTTAGACCAGGCATGTCCAAACTCAGGCCCGGGGGCCAAATGCAGCCCTCAGACCAATTTTTCTTGGCCTTTAGTCTTCCTGGTGAACTGGCCCACATTGTCCTGAGAAGTACCTTTTACAGCAAATGTCACATTTTCTGCAATTCTAACCTAAATAACTAACATTTTGGTGCAAGACAAACCTAATATTAAGGCACTAAATGTAGATGTGGTGACACTTAAAACATCAGATAAATGCAGCTTTTTTTAACGTTTCGCGATTGATTTGTGGCCCTCCGCTTGGTCTATATTTCAATATGTGGCCCTCGATGGAAAAAGTTTGGACACCCCTGATTTAGACTGAGAATAGTTTCCTTAAGTTACTCATAATTGGTGGCAAAAACAGATTGGAAAAAGCAGACTGCAAAAAAGGAATGACGCAAAATGAATACAATAAATGAACTGCAGTGTCAATAGGGGAGTGTTTTGCAAAAATCATATTAAGGGCTCGTTGCAAAAAACGTAATTAGTCGCTAGTTTAAAGGGCCTGCACTTTAAATTGATTCTGGTTAAGACAAATGCTCTTAATTTCATGCAATATAACGCAAATGCTGATTACTGAGACTGAAAGTTATGTCCTGCGCAACTTAAAAAGCATTTTGTTTGGTAATAGAGCAACTGCAGACAGTGACACCATTTTTTGTCTCATCAGGTACATTGTTCGTTAAGAATCATTCAAAATCCACTGACACTGGTTGTAAATGTTTACTTTTAACAATATATTTTTAAGGTTTAGAAACAAGTCATTTTGGTAAAGTTTAGGGCTGTGGGTCAGGATCGCTAACCAGGTTTTTGTAGAACTGCATTGACAAAAAAAAAACGTCATATCTCCAACATTTGAAGGCACATCATAAAGAGTAAGAAAAAACTAAGCTAAAACATCATTGCAAGTCAGGTACAGGCCCTTTAATTACTCCCACAATTTGAATTTACATAATTTTGCTATTGCCTTTTGTGCAAAAAGAATTCTTTAAATGTGCACTATGTAGGTTTTTTAATTGGCAGTCTGTCACTCGATTTTCTCATAAATTGTTTTTGCTTTGTCTGGAATGTTCCACAGTATGATATGAACTCGTTTTTCTTTCATTTATCCAGTTAAAGGAGTTTTTATTGCCCAAAAAGTGCTTGGTTTGCTGTTTGTCTCCAGGAGATTGCTGGAGGGCTAAAACAGGTTATATTAAAAAAAAGTTCTAAAGTTCTAAACAAGGACTAACCTAAAGGAAGACCAAATGTAGATGATATCGACTATAAATTTAGTAAAAATTCAAAATGCAGAGGATCTCACACGCACCACAGTTTGAGAAACACTGACTTATGGTATATTTTAAATGTTTATAGCGTTCTGGGCTGGAAATATGCCAAACAATGCCATCACAATTGTATAGCAGGTAACTAAAGTGCTTTTTCTGCTTCTTCTGAGCGTTGACTGTGATTGGTTCCATCCACCTGTCACTCACTCAGAGCAGGACGGAAGCTGACCAATAGGAAGAGAAGTGTCTGCGTTTGAAAATGAAGCTAGAATAAACAGAGAAGCCCCGCAAAACTTTAAAAATACATCGTCGAAACCGTCCTTTACCCAGAGCAGACTACAATCCTGAACTCGTCCGGGACACATTATTTAGGAGAGGAGCGACACACAAATGCGCCGTGATTGGCAGAGGCGGCAGCTGCTTCTTGCTCGGGCGTTTCATCATCGGAACACGGGATCAGATTATCGTGAGATTGACAGATGCTTCAGATAACGCGCCGCTCTTCCTGTTTGTTCAGATTACATCAGCAGCGGCACAAATTCAAAACTCAAACATAAGTTACGGGTGGTTTTTTTCCTCTTTCCATTGCGTTTAACATTTGCTACAGCTGGAATAAGATGTGTGTGATTAAGATTCTCCCTCTCCCCCGGCGCTTCCAAATACCTTTAGGCTTTTTAGAGTTTATAGATCAGATTATGGACCTCTACAGTTCCCGTGTTATATTCAATCTGTGAGAAAGCGCAGAGGTGTTGTAGCTGCACTTCGAGTCATTCAACCTGCTTCTCCCTCTTGACAGTAAAAATGAAATTATGATCTGATCCTGTGAGCTCAAACCAAGTGGACTAAACCCATTCAAAGTGTGGTCTGATCCCTGTGACAACCTGTTATTTTGGTGATTTTTTCATGGTATAATTCAATGCTTCTCTGTAGCTGCAGCTATATCCTCCGAGTGAGTGACGGGTGGATTTAAAGGACACGTTTTGATGCTAAATTGACTTTTTTGAGCTGTCAATCATCAAAAACAAACGCGGAATCGTACGTAGCTTGATTCACGCTTGTTTAATGAATGCTGTGAGCGCTTAAAACTAAAAGTAAACAAATCTTCCCAGGATTGTCACATCAATAATGCGGAGCCGTTTGTAAGTCCATAAATCATTGCCAAACACATTCTGGGCATTTCTGATGTCAAATTACATTCATTACAGCTGCGTGCTTACATTAACATTTCAATTGCGTGCAAGATTGACTTTGTTGAGCTTTTAATCCTGTTCTAATATTGTTCCGTCATCCCTTTGTTTGATGATGCTGGTTTGTAAATCCTCTCTCTCAGACACTCTGTTCTGAACTCCTTCGATGTGTGACGTGGATGAAGCTGACGTCATTTATCCCACAATCTTCTGCTGTTTTAAGTCCTTAAATCATTGTGGGTATATATTTACATGTGCCTCTACAGCCAGTAGATGGAGCCACAGCTAAGTCAATGTAGCATCTCCCAACGCAGTGATAAAGTTATATTTTTCTTTGTAAAAGCATTTTATTTTTAGTTCTAAAACATGACGTGTCAAACTGAAGACACTCAAGAGCAGGTTTAAAGGCTAATAACAAGACAAATAATGCATAATATTTGTCCTTTAAATATTTAGCTTCTGTTTTGTTTTTCATGCTTATCTCCCACTGCTGCCAGTAGATGGCGCGCTATCACCAAATCTCATATGGGGACGCATTGGATAAAAAGTGTGTGTTTTCTATTGCTGTGTTTCAGATGACATCACAACATAATAATATTTAATACAAATTTCAAACATTTCAAAAATTCCAACCTGATGATTTCTGTTACTGACTAGACCCAAGAACTTGCCATATTACAACAAAAATCAGCATTTTAACAATATTTATTTTAGCTGCCCCCCATTTGTATAAAATATTGTGGAGAATGCTGTGATGTCACTGAAACCCAGCACTAGGCATCAGAGGCCAATAACAATACAGATAATCCATAATATGTGTTCAGTTTAACCAATCACAGTGAAGCGTGAACTAGCCCTGGGCCATGTCACATCGTTCATGATTTATCGTCGTTTGCTTTCGGGGCAATATGAAATCTGGAACATTACGATATAATTTCCTGTTCGCTGCAGCAGGTTTTCCTCATAGTCGTGAAGTGAATCTGATATTGCACTAAATGGAACGCTAACGGCTAGAGACGCATTAAAAATCAATGGAAGAATGGAAGCAACAACTAAACACATATTAAACATCATTAAAGGTTGTACGCTCTATAATCGCACACAGACAGCACACAGCGGGATCATTTTGACCCAAATAGATGCTTTTACAACATGTTTGTGCTGAGGAAGAACTGATTTGACTTTCTTACATGAAAAAATAGGTATGGCACCTTTAAACAAGTCAAATATCGGTGCCATTGTGCCAAGTATTTAGTCTGGAGTCATTTATATCGTCAATTATACCGTTATCGCAAATTTTCTCTTTTATATCATGATAAAAATGTTTGGCCATATTGCCCTGCCCTAGCGTGAACTCTAATTGTCTTTATTACTGAACATTTTTGAACCTGGTGTCTGGATTTTTTTTAATTATTGGAAAATAGCAGAGAGCAGTGGGTGGAGACAGGCATTTTCTGAGCAGTCGGACCTCAACTATAGAACAAAAAAGGATGAAACATGATTCAATCAAAATACAGTCACCTCAGTCACCTTATAATGCGGTTAAAAGTCTGTGATATGTCCCCTTTCATAAAAACCCAACAGGACTTTGTGCATCATGTCTCTCAAGGTCTGTTCACCTTCACATTTGATGTAAGTTCATTTTTTCATCAGTTTTCTGTTGACACCGTTAGACAAAGCAATGCACCTAACCCTGAATCTTTCCTTCAAAACAAGACAGAGGTTGTTTGATTTTGAGGTCAAATGTTCCTTTTCAAATCACTAATGTAGCAGAAAAGAGTCTCTCTGGTTTCATTTAGCCGTGTTCTGAAAGCAGCGAGCGTTTGAGTCCAGTAAATATGAAACGCACTGGAAAACAGTTCAAAATGGCAGCCGTCTTGTAAATCTAAAGTGTTGTGAGTAAAAGAATGGACATAAAGACGATTTCAGGTGGAAGTATAGAATGTCAAAGAGTTTCATGGGGAAGGGGGTTGTTCACAGTAAATGTTTATGGATATATTTTTGAAAAGTTTATTTTTTAAGTCTATGATGAAAAGCCATTTCTCCGTCCGTGATGTTTGGCCGGGTTTAAATGGAGCGGTGCAGTTTGGCTGAATGTGGCTGCGTTTTTGTGATCAATTTCTTCCAAAAAAGTTGACAGAACTGTGGCTTTCATCCTGCGCCAACAGCCTTTTCAAGCTCTCACTCTCACACCGCACTCACACTGAGTCATTGTGTGCGATGTGTTTGGCCCAAGGACACAACAACACGAGTCAGAGCTGGGATTTAACCACGAACCTTATAGCTGCAAGGCAACTACGCTACTCCACATACAACACTATCAGGTTCATGACCTTTACTTCCACATCCATTACATTTCTGTTTTGGCTCTAAACCAAAAAACCTTTCAATTTGTTTACTTTTAGGTTTAGTTACTGAGCCATAATCTTTGAACAAATAATAATAATACAGTGGTCATTTGTAGCGCTTTTCCAGACACTCAAAGTAGCTAGGGCTGTACTCAAAATATCAGAACGGCAAGATATTGTAACAGATCTCTAAATTGTTGCTGACTTCTGCATTGAGACTGAATCTGCTGCTGAAAATACAACAAATTCATTGGACAATTGCAATATAAAAGCAATGTCAACATGAAATGACAATGCGTTATGTTATTCCACATAATCGAAACAATATTCCAGTCAACTTAAAGGGGCTGTACCTGATTTTAACTGTTTTGAAATGAGAAAAACAGAGCTAGTTTACTCTGAAGTCTTCACATCAGCCACATGTATCTTTCCTAATGCAGTCACAGCCCTCTAAATATTCATCTCCATGAGTTTAGAAGCGCTTTTAAGTTTATAAGCCAGTTTTGCCTTCACGGTAACAATAACAAACATTATCACGCTAACGCTGCACGATAAATAGATGCAGAGAAAACGCTGTGGTCTCATTTCCACCTTAATACATGCTTTTATAATATATCTGTGCTGGGGCGACACAGGTTTGACTTTATTACATGTAAAAAATTAAGTACTTGACCTGGTTCTGTTTTCCACGTTTCAAAACACTAAAAGTCAGGTACAGTGTCATCCATGCATGGTGGACTCTATCAAGACAAGTATTGTATTATAATGTGCACCGTCAGACCTTCTGGCAAGTGTAATCGTCAGGACCGCACGACTCGAGATCAAGACCAACCCAAGACCACAGGGTTCAGAGACCGAGACTTTTGAGGCTCAAGACAGAGACGGACCGGAGAACTCGAGACCTTTTGGAGTTTGGAGTACTCCGGCCTGTCTCGAATTACGACACGACTTCTGACCACCTCCAATCACTCACTCATCCAGACCACAACAATGACAGAGAAGTGTCTTGCGCAAGAAAACAACAACAGTTTGCACTAGACTGAGTAGGGCTGCGACGATGTATTGACTAATTGTAACTGGACTACACAGACTAAAACACGTCAAAAGACCTTTTATAACAAAGGCAGTGACAGTAATACATCCAAATGTCAAAAAAGAATAGATAATTGATGATTTTCCTCAGTAATAGCTGGTGCCACATTATAATAACTACACATTTTGCCTCAATAAAGCATTAACAAAGACTTAATTCATCATGAACAAATAGTTTATGAAGCATGACTCAGGATTAGTAACTACTTTATTAAGGTTAGGGTTAGGAATTAGGGTTGGATTATTAGTTAAATAGTTACTAATCCTGAATCATTCTTAATAAACTATTTATTAACTATGACTTAACCCTTTGTTCGTGCTTTATTAAGGCAGGAATACGTGTAGTTATTATAAAGTGTTACCGTTACACTTTATTCATAAATATTCTCCACAATCACCACATTTCCTTTATGTGACTAATAACGCATGACAAAAGTTTAAATATAATCATCGTTTGACTGAAAAATTTGCCGCTGACTTGTCGATTACTAAAAGATCGAGCATTCGCATTTTTGTACCCAAGTTTGACATTTTGAATTCCCTCACGCAAATACATTTCTCTTCAAATTGCACCATTAAACTTCGCCACATCAGAACTTGCCTCGTATTCTCTGAGAAACCAGCCTTTCCGACTCACACCGTTCCACTCAGTCCACGCCAAACCGCTCCATTGAACCCGCCTCCTCCCTCTGATTCCTGATTGGTCGTTCGATGATGGTCTGCATGTTTTTCTTGTGAAATTCAAATCCGCACGAGTGGGTAACGTGCATGTGGGCGGCCATTACGGCTCTATGTGGACTGTTTCTATCTCTTGTGCCTGGTTTTACAACGGTGGGGAAGCTAACTGTAGCGATTAGCATGTTACGTTAGCGCTCACCGACTCCCACTATTTCTATGGTTTATTTTCAAATTTGCATGACGCCCTTTTTGTTGGAACAGGTTTTTAATTGTACATGATAATTGTTATATGGTTGTGACATGCTTTGTATTGGATTGCCTTAAAACTAATTAAAATGTCTACTTTTATAATTGCGCTCAGATTCTGCGTTTGTTTTTACGTTTTATTGTGTTAAATTGAATTCTTTGGACTTGTATAAAAGGACAAAACAGGCAGAGCTGGATCAAGGGACAGGGGATGGAAAGGAAATGGAAAGCAAACATAAAGCAAGACAGTGCACTTTGTATCAGAACAAGAGCTGTGCTAAGCCAGGTAAAAAAAAAACAGGTCTAAACCAGGGCTAAACAAGGTCTAAGCCAAGGCTAAACAAGATCTAAAGCAGGTCCAAACAAGGTCTAAACAAGGTCTAAACCTGGTCAAAACCAGTTGTTAAATTGAATTCTTTGGACTTGTATAAAAGGACAAAACAGGCAGAGGTGGATCAAGGGACAGGGGATGGAAAGGAAATGGAAAGCAAACATAAAGCAAGACAGTGCACTTTGTATCAGAACAAGAGCTGTGCTAAACCAGGTAAAAAAAAACAGGTCTAAACCAAGGCTAAACAAGGTCTAAACCAGGTCTAAACAAGGTCTAAACAAGGTCTACACCAGGTCTACACCAGGTCTAAACAAGTCCTAAACCAGGTCAAAACCAGGTCTAAACCAGGTCTAAACCAGGTCTAAACAAGGTCTACACCAGGTCTACACCAGGTCTAAACAAGTCCTAAACCAGGTCAAAACCAGGTCTAAACCAGGTCTAAACCAGGTCTAAACCAGGTCTAAACAAGGTCTACACCAGGTCTATATTTTTTAGGTGTACTGGATCTTACTTAATTAAATTTTAAATCAGATACTTTTTACTTTTACTTTACATTTGAGAGCACAAATTTGAACTTCCACTCTTATTTTAATCACTTAAATTAGATAGTACTTTTCAAATAAGTTGATGTTCGACCAAAAGGTTTTGAATTCAAGTCGTTGCTTAGAGAAATAATGCAAGTCTATGCAAAATTAAAATAAAAAAAAGTCACACTTAAAAATCCATACAATTCACAATCAGATCGTCACATTCACTTCTTAATAGTTATAAAAATCTGCGCGAAACACTTTTACTTGTTCTAAAAGTAACATTTTAAATATGTACTATGTGATTTTAACTGTTTTGTAACATGAAAAACTAGTTTATTTTAAAGTCTCTCACTTTCCTAATGCAGTCACAGGATCCTAAATATTCACCTCCAGGAGTTTAGAAGCACTTTTAAGTTTATGCCAGTTTTGCCATTACGTTAAAGATAACAAACATTAGCACGCTAACGGCGCACTTCCTGCTTCTTGTAAAATAAAACAATCTATGAATAGATGCAGATAAAACTCTGTGGTCTCATTTTTACCCGATTAGATGCTTTTACAACATATCTGTGCTTGAGCAACACAGATTTAACTTTATTGCAGGCTGAAAAATGAAGTACACATGCCAGTTCTGTTTTTCACATTCAAAACTGCAAAAATCAGGCACAGCCCCTTTAACAGGGACTAAACCAGGCCTAACCCGGGATTAAACCAGAACTATTCCAGGTTTTAAGAGACTCTGACAGTGACCTCTGTTGACCTGCACTAAACCAGGTCTAACTCCGGACTCTTCAGGACTAAACCTCTGGGTCACCATCGATCTGAACCTTTAACCAGAACAGAACCGTCTGATGGACAAACATCTGCTTCTCAGACACTCTCCATTTTAATCTGAGTCTGACCCACAAATGTGAGATCAAGATAAGTCTGCAGACAACAACGAGCACTGACAGTCTGGACTCTCTCTGACTCTCTTTTCTCCCTCATTTTCTTTCTTTCTTTCTTTCTTTCTTTCTTTCTTTCTTTCTTTCTTTCTTTCTTTCTTTCTTTCTTTCTTTCTTTCTTTCTTTCTTTCTTTCTTTCTTTCTTTCTTTTTCTCTTGCTCTTACTCTCTCACTTGTCTTTCCCTGTCTTTCTATATTTATCTCTCTCTTTCTCCTTTCTGTCTCTCTCGCTCGCTCTCTCCCCTTTTGTCTCTTTAACTCTTCTCCTCGCTTCCATTCCTTCTTTTCCGCCGCCTTTCACTCTCCTCGGTTCTTTCTCCTGCTCCTCTTCCACGCTTCACTCTTCTCTTCTCTCACTTCTCTCTCTCTCTCGCTGTGTTCTCGCTCTTCCTCTCCCTTCCTTTCTTTACCCCATTCTCACACTCTCCTCTTTCTCTCTCTCCTTTTCTCCCTCTTTTTCCTTTCTCTCTCCCCTCTCTCTATAAGTCCCTCTCTCTCTCTCTCTCTCTCTCTCTCTCTCTCTAAGTCTTCCTCCCCCCTCTCTCTATAAGTCTTTCCCTCCCCTCTCTCTAAGTCTTTCTCTCTCCCCTCTCTCTAAGTCTTTCTCTCTCCCCTCTCTCTCTCTCTTTAAGTCCCCCTCTCTCCCCTCTCTCTCTCTAAGTCTTTCTCTCTCCCCCCTCTCTCTCTAAGTCTCTCTCCCCCTCTCTCTCTGTCTTTCTCTCCCCTCTCTATAAGTCCTCCCCTCTCTCTCTCTAAGTCTCTCTCCCCCTCTCTCTCTAAGTCTTTCTCTCCTCCCCCCTCTCTCTAAGTCTTTCTCTCCCCTCTCTATAAGTCATCCCCTCTCTCTCTCTCTCTAAGTCTCTCTCCCCCTCTCTCTCTAAGTCTTTCTCTCTCCCTTCTCTCTCTCTATAAGTCTTTCTCTCCTCCCCCCTCTCTCTCTAAGTCTCTCTCCCCTCTCTATAAGTCCTCCTCTCTCCCCCTCTCTCTCTAAGTCTCTCTCCCCTCTCTCTCTCTAAGTCTCTCTCCCCCCTCTCTCTCTATAAGTCCTCCTCTCTCCCCTCTCTCCCTATAAGTCTTCCTCTCTCCCCTCTCTCTATAAGTCTTCCTCTCTCCCCTCTCTCTCTATAAGTCTTTCTCTCCCCTCTCTCTCTATAAGTCTTCCTCTCTCCCCTCTCTCTATAAGTCTTCCTCTCTCCCCTCTCTCTCTATAAGTCTTTCTCTCCCCTCTCTCTATATAAGTCTTTCTCTCCCCTCTCTCTCTATAAGTCTTCCTCTCTCCCCACTCTCTATAAGTCTTTCTCTCCCCACTCTCTCTATAAGTCTTTCTCTCTCCCCTCTCTATAAGTCCTTCTCTCTCTCTCTCTCTAAGTCCCCCTCTCTCCCCTCTCTCTCTCTAAGTCTCTCTCCCCTCTCTCTCTCTATAAGTCCTCCTCTCTCCCCTCTCTCCCTATAAGTCTTCCTCTCTCCCCTCTCTCTATAAGTCTCTCTCCCCCTCTCTCTATAAGTCTTTCTCTCCCCTCTCTCTCTATAAGTCTTCTCTCTCCCCTCTCTCTCTCTAAGTCTCTCTCCCCTCTCTCTATAAGTCTTTCTCTCTCCCCTCTCTCTATAAGTCTTCCTCTCTCCCCTCTCTCTATAAGTCTTCCTCTCTCCCCTCTCTCTCTATAAGTCTTTCTCTCCCCCCTCTCTCTATAAGTCTTCCTCTCTCTCCTCTCTCTCTCTAAGTCTCTCTCCCCTCTCTCTATAAGTCTTTCTCTCCCCCCTCTCTCTATAAGTCTTTCTCTCTCCCCTCTCTATAAGTCCTCCCCTCTCTCTCTCTCTCTAAGTCCCCCTCTCTCCCCTCTCTCTCTCTAAGTCTCTCTCCCCTCTCTCTCTCTAAGTCTCTCTCCCCCTCTCTCTTTAAAGTGTTTGCTGCGTCTGTTTGCTCGGCTCAGTCGGTGCAGCAGCAGTGACAGCTGTCAGAAACACAGCCTTAAACCATTGAACAAAATCACCAGCTCTTTCACTGCAGAAACAAATAAATGTGTTATTTTAGATTCAGATTTCCACCTTGGCCTGAGCGTATTTCCCTCCCGTCTCCATGGAGATGGACAGGTTTATGCAAGAACATATTACATTACTTTATTTCTTTTTTAGTGTTGTCATACTGTGTTTTAACTTTCTTTCTTATATTTAATGTTTTATGTCTAATTTTATCATGGTTGTATACAAATCTACAATGTTATGTGAGATATAGTGAGAAAGTTTATTTATCTAGCACATTTCACAGACAACAAGTGCTTCACAACAAGAGAGTCTAAATACTGAAAAATAAAACACTATAATTGTGAATATGAAATTAACAATAAACAAAAAGGTTGCAGACCCACCAACAGGAAAGTCACAAATCAAAATATTCAAATTAAGATGATATGAGATATTAATATGAGTAACTTAAGGTGCACACCTTAAGTTACTCATATTCATCTTAATTTGAATATTTTGAAATAGTTTTGACTAGACTATTTTACTTTACAAATGCCTACACACAATACTTTATATACTTTACTTTACTATACTTTATATTTCCATACAGTTTAAACTAAAATCATAGTCAAAGGTAATGTCTCACCACATTTTGCAGTATTTTTGTTCACATTTCATTTCTAGGTGAATGTAGAAGAGGTGAACTTAAGATTATGTTCTAAAATCTAAACTATTCAAATCAAATTCAAGACATTTCCTCTTCTGCGCTCTCTGGAAAGGAAGCGGAGGGAGAGACAGTTCTATATTTTGTTTCTAGGTCAGGAGGAATAACAAGGTGCACAGGGAGAAGTCAGATTTTTGAGACATTTCCGGATGAAATTTTAATGAGAAAATGTTTTATTCAATGGAAAGTGAAATGAAAGAGCAAAGGGTTATTCAAACTGGATAAACGCTTCTGTTACAGACCAAATGTGGCCTCTGTAGAAGAGCAGCACATTTACAGAGAGCCTTTATTTGTCCCACGGCCGGGAAATTGCACTGTTGCAATGCAAAGTTCAACAACAGCAAAAGAATACAAGCAAGCAATTGAGATGAAACACATAAAATAAACTTAAATCGAGCCAATATTAGAAATACTTAGAGTTGAGATACAAATGCAGAGGATACATTTCTCTACAGGGACAATAATGTATAACTTAACCATAATCTCAACCATAAAAAAGGGTCGTAGAAAGGGGTTCAGAGGTTGTCATCCGGACGCCGTTTAAAGATCGAGACGTTTCGACTTTTATCCAAAAGTCATTGTCAATCAGAGAGCTGGTATGGGAACTCAGGCTTATATGCTACTCTAAGTAGTGGGAGTCCTGCCCCCAGGGAGGAGTCACTGAGTCCTGTCTTTGTTAGAAAATTGTTTGTTTGTCACCTGGGAATTGATTAATTGGTCTATCTTGTTGATTAATGGTTGGCCTCACCTAGTTTCACCTGTGTCTAAAGGTCTATTGTTATCTTGATAGCTGGCTGTTGCTCCCTCCTCACTGCTGATGACCTCATTAGCATTTGACTGGTCTATTGATCTGGACCAAGGTGTTAGGATGCTGTCATAAATTTTGGCTAAATTAAATCTTAAGCCCCCATTCCTGTTTAGAGAAGGATTTTCTCTTTTTACAAAAATGGCCTCCTTTACTCCTCTTTCAAGCCAGTTTTTCTCTCTGCTTAATATCTTCACCTCACTGTCCTCAAACGAGTGATTTGTAGCTTTTAGGTGCAGATGGACTGCACTCTGCGGTCCTGTGGAGGCCGCTCTTCTGTGTTGGTACAGCCTTTTGTGCAATGGCTGTTTTGTTTCTCCTATGTAACGTTCTTTACAACTGTCCTCACTGCACTCTATCGAATAAACTACATTGCTCTGTTTCTCTGTCGGCCTCTTGTCTTGTCTGAACCCCTTTCTACGATGGACCACACCTGGACGAATGAGGGTTTACATCGTCATAAAAAAGGGTGTAAAGCTGTAATAGAATATAACATTGTGCATAAACAGTGAAGTATAAGTCATGTACAATAAGTGGTTATCCCTGTGGTTATGTAGTGCAGCATAAACTACAATACACATGAGCTAAAGTGACTTCAGTAAAGTAAGATACTCTATTTTATCATTATTTACCTTTTAATGAAAGGTGTGTCTTTTTTGGTCCCAGTTTGAGTCCAAATGTAGACCCGGTTTAGTTTGCTGTGGTCTCTTGATTTTCACTCATTTTCACTTGCAAAAATGTAAATTTTGAGTTAATAAATGCACATATGGTTTTAATTGAATTATTTATCATTTTGAAGTGTCTTGAGCCAAAAAAGGAAAACAAAACAATCACTGTTGTCAAATTTAAAGAAACAGACAGTGACATTATTGGACATTATGGACGTTATTTTCCACGTTTGTTTTAGTCGGTGGTGAAGCGTGGTGTCTTTACAAAAAAAAGTGTGCCTCGACTCAAAAAGGTGGAAAAACACTGGTCTAGTTTGAGGTGATTCTGGACTGTGAGCAGCCTAGATTAATTATTACTTAAGTAGAGGAAGTACTACTAGTAGAAATAGTAACTGGCTGTCTAACTCTTGTTGTGCTGGTAGCATGTGTTATTATTATCGGAGTAGTATTAGTTCTTGCTTTTCCCTGATGTCTATTTTGTTTTGTATTGTATTATTAAGTATCTTTCAGTAGCCAAAATGTGCTATATAAGTTGGATGTAGTAGCAGCAGCAGTAGTAGTAGTAGTAGTAGTAGTAGCAGCAGCAGCAGCAGTAGTAGCAGTAGTAGTTACATGTTTATCAAATTTCATGAACTTCCTTTGGGATCATTAAAGCAGCATCGGTTTTTATAGCAGTATTTGTGCTGCTGGAATATTATCATCCAGTGATGGATTTACCATTTTAACAGTTCTCTTAATATCGCGGTAAATTAGTGCAGTGAACTATTAAACAAAGAAAAAGACCAACAACATAGTCTGTGATGTGTTACCCAAGTGTTAAAATGCACAACACACGGGAAATGAAATATACTTCTGGGGAAGGACATCCAAAAGCCCCTGTTACAGCTCTCGCACATATTCATTTAATTTCCAACAGTTTACTTATCACCCCCAATTTATGAACCTGTCACCACTCATTAAAAAATATCTTTCTTTCATGAACAATTCAAGAGACACAACAGAAAATCACACTTGATGAGGAGGGAACAGTACTTAATTTAGCCTTGGACCTCCAAATCTGCCACTGTTATCATCAGCATCTGTAGTAGAAGTAGTAGTAGTAGTAGTAAAAGTAGTACTAGTAGTAGTAGAAGGCAGTAGTAATGGCCGGCATTTATTTCTTTATTAACTTTTAACCATAACAAGCCACTCGGATGGAAACTTCATTTTCAAAGATCGCCAGAGTCAAAATGTAAAATTGCAGAACACAATCATAAAAACAAATAAACAAAACAAAAAACATTTACTTATCTAAACTTAACAAGGGGCGTTGTATAAAAAGATTAAAACAGAGCTACATTTAGAAGCACAGACAGTTTTCATGGAATTTGGATGAAAAACATAAATTCATATCTTACAAATTGACAGTTTGATGATTAAGATGTAACTGTTTCGGCACTTTTACACTTGCACATTTCCCACATCATAATTGGGACGAAACTTAAAACTAAACTTAGACTTGATTTGGAGTAAACAAGAACTAGAACAGAAGCAGAGCAAACCATTCCACAGGACATAAATGAATAAATTAAACTCATCAGGACTAAAACGGATCCAGTGGCGATAATAAGTGAGTGCACCCTTTGTGTTTTTCAGTGCATTTGTTTTGAGCTCCAAACAATACAATCCTGTCAGTTTTTGTCATTTTATGGAAAGGTTAGCGCTGATAGAACTGGAGTGTTGTGCACATGTGAAGCAAACAAAAGCCATATTAAACCTGCAGGACTGTCTGTGTAAATGTCTGCTTTGCTCCTGCAGTTTCAGACATGACTCCAGTCTCATGACGCAAACACACAGGTCTAAATGTTTGGTTTGTCGTCTCCAAAGGCCACGAGCTGCAGCGAAAGGGCAGCGGAGAGAGCGTCACACGAGTGCACGGCGAGGAACACACTGAGGAACACGGCGAGGAACATGCCGAGGGACACGCCGAGGAACATGCCGAGGGACACGCCGAGGAACACGCCGAGGAACACGCCGAGGAACACGCAGAGGAACACGCCGAGGAACACGCCGAGGAACACGCCGAGGAACACCGAGGAACACGCCGAGGAACACTGAGGAACACACAAGGAACACACGAGGAACACGCCGAGGAACACGCCGAGGAACACCGAGGAACACCAGGAAGCAAACCGAGGAACACACCGAGGAACACCGAGGAACACCAGGAAGCAAACCGAGGAACACACCGAGGAACACCGAGGAACATCAGGAAGCAAACCGAGGAACACACCGAGGAACGCCGAGGAACACAGAGGAACACGCTGAGGAACACGCCGAGGAACACACCGAGGAACACGCCGAGGAACACACCGAGGAACACGCCGAGGAACACGCCGAGAGGCACGCCGAGGAACACCGAGGAACACGCCAAGGAACACTGAGGAACACGCCGCGGAACACCGAGGAACAGACCGAGGAACACGCCGAGGAACACGCCGAGAAGCACGCCGAGGAACACCGAGGAACACGCCGAGGAACACCGAGGAACACGCCAAGGAACACTGAGGAACACGCCGAGGAACACCGAGGAACACGCCAAGGAACACTGAGGAACACGCCGAGGAACACACCGAGGAACACGCCGAGGAACACGCCGAGGAACACGCCGAGGAACACCAGGAAGCAAATCGAGGAACACACTGAGGAACACGCCGAGGAACACGCCGAGGAACACGCCGAGGAGCACGCCGAGGAACGCCGAGGAACACGCCGAGGAACACGCCGAGGAACACGCCGAGGAACACGCCGAGGAACACGCCGAGGAAGACACCGAGGAACACGCCGAGGAACACGCCGAGGAACACGCCGAGGAACACGCCGAGGAGCACGCCGAGGAACACGCCGAGGAGCACGCCGAGGAGCACGCCGAGGAGCACGCCGAGGAGCACGCCGAGGAACACGCCGAGGAACAGGCCGAGGAGCACACCGAGGAGCACACCGAGGAGCACACCGAGGAGCACGCCGAGGAGCACGCCGAGGAGCACGCCGAGGAACACGCCGAGGAACAGGCCGAGGAGCACACCGAGGAGCACACCGAGGAGCACACCGAGGAGCACACCGAGGAGCACGCCGAGGAACACGCCGAGGAGCACGCCGCCCCGCTGTGAGTTCACTTTCAGACGCCGGGTCAGTGTGTGTGCCATATAAATTGCCCTTGGAGCCACTCTGCTGGGGAAGTATGGAGCTGAACACTGCCCTCTGGTTCTTCTACTTTCTCTATCAACAGTATTTAAGATGAGTTCATCTGTAGTCTGTTCATTGCTGTTCACATGTTTTTCTTTCTCTGAGTCTGATCCAGACACCACAGCGGTTGCTCCTGTGATGACCCCCATATCCGCCTGGAGGAGCTCTCCTTGATCTGGATGAGCTGATCCTCTTCTGCCTGGAGGAACTACTTCTACTCTGCTCTAGATGAACTGTTCGTCGTCTGCCTGGGGGACCTCTCTGTGCTGGATGGACTGTCTAGAGGAGCCATCTGTCCAGAGGAACCTTCCTTCCTCTTGAGTGGTTCTGGTCCACATGGATGTGTCAGTCCTGGTCCATCTTCAGTCTATCTGTGGGCTGAAGATGGCTTATACTTTTTCCCACAGGGTTTTTTGTCATTTGTAGAAGGAGGGTCAAGGACAGGGGGCGCTCAAACTTACTCAAGAGCATGTTTGAATGCTAATAACAATACAAAATACATTATATTTTCCTTTGATGTCTCTGGGTTATACCTGTCAGGAGCAGAGTAAAATGGACAGTGTTACTTCAAAGTAACATCACTCAGGTGCAGACCCAGAAATGACTCAAGGAAAAGCAACAGGCTTTTGGGAAAACAACAGCAAAAAAGAAAGATATTACCACCTGGACATAAAGTCTGATTTATAATTTGAAGTTAAAGTAATTGGACGAACAAAACTGTAAATAATTCAGAAGACAAGCTGAGCCACAAAAATGAGAAAAACCAAATCATATCTGAAGGAGGTGTTTATCCTGAGCCCAGAGCAGAAACCTGTCCCGTCGTGTTAGTCTTACACAGTATAACTAGCACAGGCGTTTTCTGCGTCGCTGTCAGAGGATGGAGGTGTAATTAGTGAGAGCACGAGGCCTGTAAACCGCCTCACTAATTAATGAAAAACAACTTTTCCAGCGGGAAAACTAGCAGCAACGCAATTATTAACAGAGCAGTTGAACCGCAGCACACTGTAAACCACTGTCCATCAGGATAAACGGACCAGGAACAAGAGCTGTCACTGAACCGTCTGTGACTTAAAGCACGTGTGACAGGTTTGTACGATTTTATAACTTTGATTTTATTTGGTTTATTGTACATTAAAATATATATATAGTTTTACACCAATCAAGTCATGGTTTGTGGAGAAAAGCTGAAAAATGTATTTAAATTTACAAGAAGTGAAAAACTCATGACATCACACTGCAAGTTTGTGCATAATTTACCCAAAATAAACAAACGATACATACCTTTGAAACATGAATTCAACAAAATAAAAGGTGTTGACATATTTTGATTTGTCAGAGAAAAAAAAATCTCTGACTTTAGCTGAGTTTTAACCCCGTGTACAAAGTAATTTCCTAGTGTGATGTCATCATTTACAACCAGGAAGTGGTATTACAAATCCAAAAAAATTGCAAAAGATGATAAAATATATAATTAATTTTTAGCAAAACTTTAAATATATTTATCTTACCTGTATTTTAGTTACATGAGTAGTCTAACCTGGCACTTTAAAGGTACACTCTGTAACTTTCTCAGTATCACCTGCTTGTCTCCACTGTATGGCATTTAACACATACAGTATATCTTGTGTTTTTATTGTGAAAACATACCTTGAACATGGCAGATAAGCCACGTTTCCATGGGACCAGTGTGGGGTGGAGCGGGGCGGTCTGTGGTACGGTACCGCCCCGTTTGAGGGGTCCGAAGGGGGCCATGAGAGATACTCACTTCAGACCAGGCACGTCCAAACTTTGACTGGAAAAGCCAGAATGATGTCTCTGTAAATCCACACAGATCAATATCCGTCCAGTCACTCCGTAATCTCCACAGTTCAGATGGGCGTGATTGACAGGGAGATTAGCCAATCAGGGACATGCATGATCCGTCCATATCAAAACAAACATGGAGCTCATGAGGAAAAGGCAAAAAATATCACAGGGACAGAAAAACATCACAAATTTCTGCAGAATCAAAGAGTGAAGCACAAAAGTCTGCAAATGTGAGGTGAAAGGAGTCTGATTTTGTTGTAAAACACAGATGACCAATGAACTCTTTTGTTTCACAGGCAAGTCTTCACTATGACCCGGGGACAAATGCGGCCCTTAGACCAAGGCCCTCCAGTTTCCTGGTGAATTGGCTCAGATTGTCCTTTTTACAGCAAGTAAAACTTTTTTTTAAAAATTATAACCTGAATAAATATCATTTTGGTGCGAGACAGACCTGATATTCAGGCATTGAGGCTGAATTTAGTTGGGCTGGCACTGGCACATAAAACATCAGCTAAACAGATGTGTCTGTACAGTAAGCAGACATGCAGAGAAGTGGGAAAAACAATAAGAAACAGCTGACAATGACCCGGAACTTGTGTCTTTTTATTTTGTTCTAATTAAACCTGTTCTTTATACATACAATGTCTGTACAGCACTTTGATCACCTCAAGTTGTTTTGAATGTACTTTATAAACAAGTCTGACTTTGGCCTTTAACATTAAATAAGTAAATAGGCCTATAAGCAATGAAAGAGCTGATGTCACAATGATATATCTGTGCAGCAAATACTCCTGAACCACCACAATTAAAATCAACTCTTGTCCTGCATAGTTAAAGTTATAATAATTGTATAAAACCATTGAAACAAATCATATGTTCCTTTACAGATCCTCATTTAGTCTAGTATTGTCTTCCATATTCATTTCAGCCATGTTTTTGTTCCTTCTAACGCCAGGACAAGAGCATTTAAAGCAGGGGTGTCCAAACTTTTTCCATCGAGGGCCACATATTGAAATATAGATCAATCAGAGGGCCGTTCAAAAAAGCTGCATTTATCTGATGTTTTAAGCACCACCACATCTACATTCAGTCTTAGTGCCTTAACATCAGGTCTGTATTGCACCAAAATGTTAGTTATTTAGGTTGGAATTGTAGAAAATCTGAAATGTGCTGTAAATAGTACTTCTCAGGACAATGTGGGCCAGTTCACCAGGAAGCCCAAGGGCCAAGAAAAATTGGTCTGAGGGTCGCATTTGGCCCCCGGGCCTGAGTTTGGACATGCCTGATTTAAAGTAATGCTGCTAATTAGATACTTAAAAATGATTCACTCCCCACTGTGCCCAGCAGAGGGAGACAAAGAGCAACACATTTTCAAAATGAGTAAATGTGCATAAGTATGTAAGGATTGTTTTTTAAAAGTCTGAATAAATTTGCATCTTAATCTGAAACCCATTAAGGCATACATTAAGGCAAATATATAACACTAGAGTCACATTATACAAAAATGACGGTCAATAATATAAAACATGTAGGAGGCGGAGGAGCTCAAACAAACCTAGAGTACATGAAACTGCCCCAGGGCGGAATCTAGCCGTGGAGTTAACACTGGCCTGTGCTCTGACCCTGTGCATGAGCTAAAGAGAGTCAGCGAGGAGCAGGACGAGACCAGGAGCACGAACTGTCAAAACTGTGCAGGATCAGGAAGTCAAGACGAGTCCGAGCCAAGACGACGGGACAAATACGCTTCAGTACAGGAGGAACACACTCGACGAAAACAACCAAATTATTGTAAAACAGGAGACGATGAATGCAGGACTAACCTAAAATCAGATTAGACCAGTGTCTGTCAAACACAATATCTAAATAAATCCCTTCGCTGTAACTGGTTTCCTGCACTTTATGTACTGCTCCTCTTCTTCATCACTGCCAGTCCAAGTCATTTACATAATTGGTTTCTTCTTTCACCACAATGAACCTTTATCGCTGTGTTTTTTAATTAAAGCTTTCTGAAGTGGACAGTGAGGAGACGTGTGAATCATTTAATATTGTAATAGTGATTAGTGTCTTTATCTGTGCCAGGCAGGATATACAGAACAGCAAGTGTGAACAATATTAACAAACAAATCCAGAACAAGAAAACACACCACATCATCCTCGTTAATCAAGAATTGCAGTAAGAAAACGTTCTGAACTATTTGGATCTCAATCGATGTATCGGTTGTTTTCAGATTCTACAGTGTGACCATGTCATTATCACAGCACCTCCTCGTCAGGTCAGTGAAGAGGTCTTTTTACTGATGGCTCAAAGGCTTTGTTGAAACAATTGTCACCTTATGCCACTGTCGAACTAAAACAAGTAACATAAAGTACAATTAGCATACATAAAGTATAAAACAAAGACATAAAAATGACATAAAATGAAATACAAACATACCTGGCTGACCCATACTTGGAGGTAGAATGATGCCTTTAATGGTCAACAATGGCTTTTCCTTAAACTAGCTTCTCTTGTCAACCATGCTTCACTGAGCTCATCTTGCCGCATCTCAATTAAGTTTACAGTGGAAATAGAATACCTGGACAATAGTTCCTACCTGTAGATTTTCAAAGTAAGAGTACTAAATAACGTGTCTAACACAAATGACCAATAAACAAACATTAAATCAAAAATATGGCAATAAAAGTCATAATCCCAGAGATGGAACAAGAGACAGATTTTTCTATTGATTACATCACACTTTGCCATGAAATATCCAAAAGGTAAATTCATAGATGCTAAAACTGATCATTCCTATTTGTGACTAGATCCTAGAACTCACTGTATTACAACAAAAAACTACACTTTAACATAATTAATTTGTGTTGTCTGTATTTAGCATCAATGGCCATTTAGGACCCTGATTTTGTTTCATTTATGAATTACACATGAATTACAAAAATACAAATTTACACAGAAAACAATGACGACGATGATGATGGTGTTATTGCAGTTATTGTTTATGAGCTTACATTTCCTGAGTCCGTCCCTCAATGTCCCACATCAGACGCAAGATGAAAATATCAATATTTAGATTTGAGAGCGTAAGAGTTCATGATCTTATAGGAATTTCAGTTACCACGAGTCATAACACTCTTATTGGTGAAGGGTGCCATCTTGTGGTGTTAAACAGTAATGCAAAATTTCCCTTGTTCAAATCTGTGTGTGGTAATTAATTACCGCATGTGCATGAAATAAACAAGTCATACTCCTGCAAACATGCAAATTCAAATTTAGCTAATTTGTAATTTGTTTTAACTGAAAGTCTTCATTGTAATACATTTTAAAGCTTAAGTATACTTCATCAGAGAAAGAAAAAACGCAGTTATTACTCACAGAAGAGGGGGTATTCCCTCTCAAGCACATGCTAGTTCAAAACTCTTATTTTTTGGAGGTGTTATTAGTAGTGGGAGCCAAACATTGTGACTTTTTATTATGACAAAAAATAGTACAACAACAAACAAACAGACAAACAAAATGGGCCTGTGCAAAAGACCAAATCTGACTAAACACCTTTTTCACATTGTCCCACTTTACCCCATAATCACCCTACCTCACTGACAGCTCACATAAAAACAAACAAAACAAAAAAAAACATGCAGGGTGTAAAAAAGTCTAAATTCAAAAAATATATGTATTTTAGAATACTACAAAAAATAATCAATAATTAACGCTTAAATAACAAAAGTGGAAAGAATAACCAGCCAAAAAAGTGGATTTCAACTAACCAAACCCCGGAAATTGTCATTTCTGTTACCGTAGCAACCGCAGCAGAACAGGTAGTGTCGTAAACCCGGAAGTCAACCGGCCTCCAGTGTTTTTCGTTTTTCAGCGTTGCCTGTTTGTTATCACAATGGCTCCCGACATAGAACGGGTCAAAGAGCAGACCTTTACTGTTTTAGGGCATTTATTTAACGATCGTGGTGTAAATTTTCGCCATGAATTGCACGGAGACTTAGAAACGGACGGTCGTAAGTGATTTATTGTTATTTTTTTGCTCAATGAATGATTGAATGATGTGCTAATAGCCGCGCAATAAAAGAAGGATGACACGGTGGTTTTTGGCTAAAAGGGATTAAGATTGCTTTCATTTTCAAAAATAGTAATTTATCTTTAGTTGTAAAACAGATATGAATGAATACTCAATACTTAATCTTACTTTTAAGGCACAAGATTTAGCTTGAACTTGAATGTTGACTGTATTGATTACTTTATCTCTAGGTCTCTCAGTTGTACTGTTAAACAAAGATAAAACTGACCTTGAACCATCGTAAAATATAATCGAATACTCCAAAATAGTAGGGCTACAATTGTTAATCGACTAATTCTGACTACTCGACTATAGCTTAAATAATATTTTGATGATAATAATAGACTCTAAAACACATACAAAAATACATTTTTATAACAAAGACAGACGTTTTCAGACACCATATTTCAACCTTTCTTTGGTTAAAAATGTATTTACTGTTATTATATTTATTTAACTAGTCCACTAATTAAAAAATAATGGCTGACTGCTCAACTACTAAAAATTATTGTTAATAGCAGCCCTAAAAACACTATAAAATTGTCCTTAAACCACCGCTGAATAACCAAAATACATCAAAATATGTAAGCTTTTTGTTTTACCGCCGTTTATTTCGGTCCAAAGTCTTTTACTTTCGAGAGAAAATGTTATAAAATAGATGAAATGCTAATTATGGCCATTTGAATTTGTTTATTTATTTTTTTACAGCTGAAGATGATTTTGATCCAGTTCTGATCGCAGACAAACTTAGACAAGTAGCAGACGCTCTGAATGCTGACCCCAGGTTTCAGTCTAAACTCAAGGACCTAAAGGAAGCAGCTGCTAAAGAGGTATTTATAATATATTCTTTACTGTAATTCTGAATTATTGTGTGAATCATAGTTAAGCATAACAAATGCAGTGGTTTTGAAACTGGTGAAATGTTCCAGTTTCATTTTATCACCAGCCTGATGTTTAAACTGCTGACCTGAGGTGTTTGTGGCTCGTAAAAGGAAATGATCTATTAAACTGCGACTTGCTTTAAATAACTAATAGTTCAATGGGAAATGGAGATTAGAAATGGTAAGAATGAAATTTAGGATAGATTAGCCGTAGCATAGCATAATAAACAGGACTCCCTAGAAAAATAGATCAGTCATCTCAGCCTTTCCTGGGTTAAATATAGTAAAAAAAAAAAAAAGATATTATCAACAAACTAAAGATTGAAATGAAGACTGAAGAGTTGAAAATGTCTTTTTTGTGTCTTAATAATACAGTTTTTTTAGTCATGATTAGCTAATGAATTGTTGCAGTCCTAATTACAAAACTAAATATTATATCTTTAGAATGGGCAAAGGTCCTCAAAATGTTTCCTATTCATTAGTTTCAGTGTTTGATTGGTTTCATTATTGTCGGATTGTTCCAGAATGCTGATGTGATTCATAAAACGAAAGTTCTGGAATAAGGTCACGGGATTTGTTTATGGTAATGAGTCATTACATTCAGATATTCAACTTTACAAACAAAGGCGAGGAGAGGCGGAAACTCCCATTCAGTAAATTTTGTGGAAATTTGTTTTGTAAAATACCGTAAGTAACGCTGTACGTTTAGACGTCGAGTACAAACATGTTGTGGATTCCTGAGTGTGTAGTGAGTGTGTAGTGAGTGTGTAGTGAGTGTGTAGCGAGTGTGTAGTGAGTGTGTAGCGAGTGTGTAGCGAGTGTGTAGCGAGTGTGTAGCGAGTGTGTAGCGAGTGTGTAGCGAGTGTGTAGCGAGTGTGTAGCAGCTCGTACTCTTTCTCAAATTACAGTGCGTTCCAAGACAAATTTGCTTTGTGAACTTAATCCATCTTTGAAACATATTTCAGATCTAATTGCAATGAACTGTGTTTGACATTCCAACGGGCCATAGATGTTTCGACCTGCTTTATATAAATGTCTCTGTAACTACTGTGTGTACTGGTGTACAGTGTAATGTCTTCTGTCAGCACAAATTGTGATTTTTTTTTTCCTTCTCAATTGCCACAATTTATGTAAGCCCTACTCAAAACTCAAAATTTTGAGTTTTTAACTAATAATTTGGAGTTTAAAAGTGTCCAGTGCATTCGGCACAAGAGAAGAGCTCTACAGAGCTTGATCTGCGAGCTGCTCAGCCCCTGGATGTAGTGATAAAAGTGGTGACACGCGCTCATAGATCCAGTCGGCATCTGACAGAACACCCACAAAACAATCCATTCATTTTAATGTAGAAGAGCTGCTCACCCACTGTTCAACAACTACTCAGTCGACTGCAGCTGGTGCAGAAGGCTGCTGCACATCACCCCAGCTCTGTTTGCACTCCATTGGCTCCCAGTTTCTTTTAAAATGTATTCAAAATGTTGCTCTTTGTTTTCAAAGCTCTTAATGGCCTTGCCCCTTCTTATTTGACTGAGCTCTTATCAGTTTGGAACCCAAGGGCTTTAAGGTCAACAAAGCCAAAACAGAGCCAGGCTTAAACATTGGGGATCGCACTTTCTCTGCTGCTGGTCCCAGACTCTGGAACAAACTGCCCCCTGAAATGAGAACCATCACAGACTTTGGCCATTTTAAATCAAGGCTTAAAACGTACTTGTTCAGACTGGCTTTTAACACTCGATAGTGCAATGACACTTATGTACATTTAAAAATGTGTACAGTTACACTAACTGAACACTAACATTAGCTGCGGGCTAAATGCTACTGCGATGCTAGCACCACTCGCTGCATGCCTCCTAAAAAGACCTGTTACTGACTGTATCTGTTGACTTGAATGGGACACTCGGAGCTTGAACCAGACCCTGACTTGTTCTTTCCCTTGTGTCTCTAGGTGTCAAGTTTTGCTCTTGTGTCTCCAGATGTCACACCAGACCCTGACTTAAGTTTTCTCCTTGTGTCTTCAGGCGTTAGACCAGACCCTGACTACGGTTTTCTTCTTGTGTCTGCAGATGTTACACCAGACCCTGACTTAGGTTTTGCTCTTGTGTTTGCAGACTTTAGACCAGACCCTGACTTAGGTTTTGCTCTTGTGTTTGCAGACTTTAGACCAGACCCTGACTTAGGTTTTGCTCTTGTGTTTGCAGACTTTAGACCAGACCCTGACTTAGGTTTTGCTCTTGTGTTTGCAGACTTTAGACCAGACCCTGACTTAGGTTTTGCTCTTGTGTTTGCAGACTTTAGACCAGACCCTGACTTAGGTTTTGCTCTTGTGTTTGCAGACTTTAGACCAGACCCTGACTTAGGTTTTGCTCTTGTGTTTGCAGACGTTAGACCAGGCCCTGACTTAAGTTTTTTTCACAAGAACAACATTGAAACAGCAGTGTGTCTCAATTTATGGAGTTAAGCTTTGGAATGCGTTAAATTATGATTTTAAATGTTGCACTAACATTTATAAATTTAAAACAATGTACAAGGAGAAAATAATGACAGACTATGTAAATAAGGAAAGTAAATGAGTCAGTGAAATGTAAACCAAAACAGAAAATTGCTAACATTCACGCGGTCGGTTGGTGACTTGGTTGGAGAGGGGTTAGAAGGAGAACAATTGAAATTTTACTTTAATCGATTTGAGAAAGGTGCAAGGTTTATAAGATTCTTATTCTTCTTACTGTTCCTTTTGTTCATGCCAATAATGCATATAATGAATCTGCTGGAAATGTTTTGTTTTTTTGTATTACTTGGTTTGTTTTCTGAATTTGTGCTAATGAAAGTAAATGGCATGATCAATCAAACAATTTTTAAAAAAAAAGTTTCCTCTTTGTGTCTCCAGGCGTTAGACCAGGCCTTGACTTGTGCTTTCCCCCTGTGTCTCCAGGCGTTAGACCAGACCCTGACTTGTGCTTTCCCGTGTCTCCAGGCGTTAGACCAGACCCTGACTTAAGTTTTCCCCCTGTGTCTCCAGGCGTTAGACCAGACCCTGACTTATGCTTTCCCCTGTGTCTCCAGGCGTTAGACCAGACCCTGACTTATGCTTTCCCCTGTGTCTCCAGGCGTTAGACCAGGCCCTGACTTGTGCTTTCCCCTGTGTCTCCAGGCGTTAGACTAGACCCTGACTTGTGCTTTCCCCCTGTGTCTCCAGGCGTTAGACCAGGCCCTGACTTGTGCTTTCCCCTGTGTCTCCAGGCGTTAGACCAGACCCTGATTTATTTTCCCCCTGTGTCTCCAGGCGTTAGACCAGGCCCTGACTTGTGCTTTCCCCTGTGTCTCCAGGCGTTAGACCAGGCCCTGACTTGTGCTTTGCTCTTGTATTTCCAGGCGTTAGACCAGGCCCTGACTTGTGCTTTCCCCTGTGTCTCCAGGCGTTAGACTAGACCCTGACTTGTGCTTTCCCCCTGTGTCTCCAGGCGTTAGACCAGACCCTGACTTGTGCTTTCCCCCTGTGTCTCCAGGCATTAGACCAGGCCCTGACTTGTGCTTTCCCCCTGTGTCTCCAGGCGTTAGACCAGGCCCTGACTTGTGCTTTCCCCCTGTGCCTCCAGGCGTTAGACCAGGCCCTGAGCTCGGGTATCGACGCTCTGGTCCAGACCCAGGTGCAGGCGGACGTGGCTCCTGAGCTGCAGCTGATCAAAGCCACCGTGGCGTTCGGTTTGTTCATGAAGAAGAGCTGCCCGGACCTGCGGGGCCAGCTGCAGACCGCCATCGGACACTTCCTCAACCGCCGCGTGGGGCCCTGGGTCGCTCAGCAGGGAGGATGGGTGAGTCATGTCCACTGCAGTTTCTATTGAATTTTACAGACGTTTCACATTTATCTGATCAGTAAACCTCAACGTGTAGGTTTAAAGACATGTTTGAACGCATTTAGTCTGAATATAGGAAACGGAATACTCCAAAAGTCCAAAAATACTAAAAAGAATAATAGTATCAATACTGGAAAAGCTAATATAAAAGAACAGAATTTGACTTTTCCTGAAAAGTAAGTCTGTCTTCACTTTCAATATTTGTATTTTTGTCAGTAAGTATAAAAAATCAGACACTAAGACTATTATAAAACCATACACTTAACTGAGCAAGTATTTATAAAAAAAAAAAATCACACATCATGAAGACAAAATTTGACTTTTCCTCGACATTTTCTTGAATAATCTTGAGCTTTATCCAAAGTTTAAAACCACATGGAAACATAAAGAAACTTCTATTATATTGTCTTGAAACTTAAGGTCTATTTTCAAAAAAAGAGAATATTTTAATGATCATTGTGGCATTAAAACTGTTGTCGAGCTTGGTGTCAAAATCAAGCTGGAAATGTTAGTATCATGACAACACTAGATTCAATTAAAACACACTTCAAACTTTGTTAATTGTTGGTAAACGACCCTCCAAATGTATTTATTGCTCAGGCCTCGCTGTTTTATCATTATTTTAATCTTGTTTCCTCATAGACACTGTTTTGTTTATGGCTCATGTCGTTGCCGCCTTTAGTCAGGGCTTCTTTGAAAAAGAGGTCTCCGAATCTCAATGGGACTTTCCTGCTTAAACGAGGGTTAGATTTGAAAAATGCAATTAATACAATCTTAAAGTCTATATGACAGGCTCACATTATATTTAAATTATGACTTAGTTTGGTGGGAGGCACTTGTGGAAAATATTTTTAGTAGTTTTACATTTTTGAAGTAGCAGCTCAAGAAGAAATTTTAATAAATACAAGTTTAAAATTACAGGAAGTAGTGCTGAATTCCCTCTGTGATGTCATCAAAATGTGACGTACAGTTGAAAATAAACAGTTAACACAAAACGGACACTTTTTTCTGATGGTTTAAACGATCTTTCAACAAACTAAAGGTGTCATCTGGCATTATTATTTGTCAAATCATAATTATTGTGTAATTAACATGGACTTTGACCCTTGTTTTCAAAATGGTTGCTATGGTAACAGTTGTGGAATTACCTCTATCTATGTCACATCTGCTGCTCATGTCCAACCAGGAAGTGACATTATAAAAGTTATGAAACTGTCACCCTGGGGACAAATAGACAAAATGTTTAGTAAAATCTTAGCTATAATCATATTCACTACGTTTTAGTCAAACGTGGAGTCTAACCTGTCATTTAGACTTTAAAAACAACATTTAATAAGTTTCAGTACCGTTTGAGACACATAACAACTAAGAGCAAGTTATGATGATGAGATGATTGGTTTTTCTAAATGCAGAAGTTTAAAGCTGACCCTCTGTAAAAGCATGAGATTTAGAGCAGAGTTCAGACTTTACAGGAAGATTTTGGACAGTGTTTTTTGTGTTAAACAGCTCTGATTAAAAGTCTGCTTTGTTTTAAATGTTCAGGGATTTTATATCAAAAGCCAGTTTAGATTTTATTTTGTGTCTTGGCCTTAAATCTCCAGCAGCGTAGGCCTGGGACGATATTGAACTTTCATGTCACGATTATCTTGGCCAAAATAATTGCGATTAACGATAATATCACGACAGTTATTAAAATTTCTGACAGTTTGAAAATGTGACATAAAAAGACATAACTTCTGACATATTTGTACTTTATTATAAGTGAAAACAAAAATGATCTAGAGGAGAACATAAAGGGTAAGTTGCTTTTTTTCTGCACAAACTCTTGACAAAATGGCGATTATCTTTGTTGGTGATAATCACGATTAAACAAAATGTAGCACAAACGATTATTGCCTTCCCTTTTTATCACGATAAACGATATTATTGTTTATTTTCCCTTCCCTACAGCAGCAGCCGATATTATGTGTGAGTAAATATGCATAAAGCTTTATGTCTAATCAAGGAAGGAATACTACTAAATGTGTTTGTCATCGTATTGTCCGGCCCTTTCTTTCTCTACAATAAACAAAATCTGCAAATGAACTGTCCACATTTCACCTGCCCTTGTCTCAATTAAACATCATATTAGAATATCTCAGTAACCTATGACTGAATTAATTAAGCGGCAGAGCAGAAGAAGAGCCGGGATCCTTCAGACAGAACAGAATGAACTTGTTTAACCTGCTGCTGGCGTCAGGTTCATCTCACGTTACGTCCCAAACTGTACAAAAGAAAAGGTCAGGTTTTGCATCTGTAGCTTTTACCTATAATTACTCGACTGGACCTTTTCACTGCACTAGAGGTGAACTTATCCATTTTTTTCTCAAACATTTACATTTGTCCTGGTGGATAAGTCGTTGTGTTGCCAGAAATGTTTCAATTCAGTCTCAAAAAGTCACACTAAATGTAAAGTGCTTTTTATGTCACATTAAAGAACACATTTCATGCCAAATTGACTTTTTTAAGCCATTGTAACGTGTAACCATGTTCTCACACTGTTCCTTCATCAAACAGTTGTATTTAGTTTCATTCACACTTGTATTGTCCTCTCCCACTGAGCCTCAGAAAACACTCAGCTGCTGCACTGTTTTTCATCACAGTCTGAGCTTCTGCCTCAAATAACGTCCATTACAACTGTGTGTTTACATTTCCCCGTGGTAATTCCCTCTGCTGCCAGTAGATGGAGTGCGGACACAAATCCAGATTAGGGAATGCCACACAGATGTAAAGTAATGTGTGCTTTATTATTTTTTATTTCCAAAACATAAAATGCCAAAGTAAATAAACTCACAGTCGTGTTTAGAGGACAATAACATAAAAAATGCATAACGTGTCCTTTAATGTTACTTTATTATTCAGAAATTTGATTTATAAACCTGCTCTAACTACCCTCATCTATTAGACGGCGTGAATGAAAGTTTATTCATGATTTCATGATTGTTTGGTCATGGTTCAATAATCTTGAATAACTGTGGAGTTTATATAATCCCACTAGATTTTTATGTTGCGACATTCCTAATTTTGATGAAGTGTAGCTACATACGTCAAGTTAAAGCAGAACTAAGTAACTTCAGCGACAGGGCCCCCCCTGCAGCTCTCTCTCCAGTGAAACACACAAAAGCTGCTATTCTTCTTTTTACTGAAATAAGGAAGTACAATCACATACAAAAACAGCTCAGGTTGCCATAGATTTTAAAAAGAGCCAGGGTTTCTCAAGACTCTGGTGGTTGCATCAACAGGACAACGGAGACTTACAAAGACCTTCAATAAGGTCAAAACGTTACTCAGTTCTGCTTTAAATTCCCTTCCAGTACAGATCAGCACCAGCAATGCATTCCTACAAATTACACCTAAATAAATAAAGAATAGTGTCTTGTTATTTCTCTTTCATCCAGGTGAGATTTCCCAGAAGCTCTCGCCCAAACCCCCTCCTCCTCCACATTCTTGGTCTCATGTTGTGCTTGTGTTTGCTTTCGTTCCAGGAGCGAGTGGCGGCCGTGAGTCAGCAGTGAAGCCAAACGCCTCAGCCGCGATCCAAAGAGACTACATGGACTTTGCTGTGTTTGATCACATCACACCACACCCGTCCTATTTAAGCTCTCATATTATGCATTATTTAAACTCTGAGCCTGCGTTCTACCAGGTTTACTGCTCAAAACGCTCGGCCTCACTTCACTCTGGGTTTGTTTACACCTTTCATTCCCCAAATCAGTGTTTTTCACCCCTTTTTGAGTCGCTGCACACTTTATTTGCATGAAATTATTCCGCGAGACACCACTTACTCATTGTTTCGCTTTAGTTTTTGATAAAGAAGTCACTCAGGACGCCCCAAAGTGTTAAAATATTCAAATACACCTCGGAATCTGACATTTTTTCAAGCTAAACTAGTGTTCCCCACCACACAGGATGAAAATCAAGGCCCTAAATACCTTCTCGGGCTAATATTAAATGCTAACAGCTTTAGTTTTTAACCTCATTTGAACTGCTTCACTAGACCTTGTTCCTTCTTTTTTTAAGTTTTTGGCAAAAATGTTTGGGTATTCATCAAGATAACATTTAAATCGGCAATCAATTGACCAAAGCACAAAAGAAAAGGGCAATAATAATATTAAAAAGAGAGTAATAATAATAATAATAATAATAATAATAATAATAATAATAATAATAATAATAACTGAAATAAGAGAAGAAAAAACCTTGTTCCTTCTGCTTATGTTTTGTGAACAAAATAGGCCTCTGCAAGTCATTTAATTTCGATTAGGATTATTGCTCGAATCGATTACAAAACGTGTGTAATCGAGTCATTTAGATTATTCTCTTTAACTCTTAAGTGAGTTCGGGGCACGTCATGATTATCTTAGTTGTCAATTTATTTTTTTGATCAGTCGACTTGTCAATTTCTATTGTACATTGACACTTTTTAAATCCATTATCAGTCAAATAAAGGTAGAAAAATCATGCTTTAATGCTTGTAGACAGAGAATGTTTACCAAAAAAAGTAAACAAATCAGAAATAGTTTATTCTTTTTTGACATTTTGATTTAATAATGGCTCTGTCTTTGCTAAAAAAAAGTGAGTTTTAGAGACTGTATAGTCCAGAGAACAATTGAGATTATCAAAATACGATACAATTTCTTTTTTTGTCGATTAATTGTTGCTCTCTTAATCATTATGCGCATGTTTCCTTCAGTGGAAAAGTATACAACAGTCCGTTTTCTAATAATCATGATTAATACAAAACATCCAGTTCAGATACTTTGACAAACTGTAGATTAAATAAAAATGTGCCAAAAGTAGTTTATCAAGCGGATTTTCGTGTTTTGCAACCTGGGTCATTTCTGTTTGAAGGAAAAACAAAAGTAAAAGTAAAACAGAGACAGCTTCCGCTTTTTATTATGAGCGTTTGGTTTCGCTCTTTATCCGGCCAACAGAGGGCAGTGTGGAGCAGCTCAAATGACGCTACAAACGACAGCTACAGGACATTTAAAGGTGCACTTTTTTTTACTTTTCCATGAGACGTTATTGCTCCTGCTTGTCTCTTTTGGAGCTTGGAATGTTCCACACTATGGCATTAAACTCCACCTGAAAAGTACTTAGAGAATAACAAACAAACCCAACACGACTCTCAAAGATTTACGGAGGTTTCAGAGCTCAAAACGCTCCGTTCAGCATAATATGGGAACTTTAAAAACAGACATGACTTTTTAACGCTTGAATGAACTTTGGTTTATTGTGTTAAACTTTGAAGTTCAAGGAAACGAGGTGAGAGTACACAACGCTCTCCTCGTAACAGTGTCTTTTAAGTTATTTTTGGGGGAATGTTATTTTATTAGAAGCTTTAAATTGCACGTTCATTTAATTTTGCTTGTAATATCGACAGCCAACTATACACAGATAGGTAGAATATTGTAGAATAGTTTAAACTTTATTTGTTGTATTTTGTGTCAGAAAGAACATGAATAATCCTGGTTGCCATAAACTGCTCTGTATCAAAGCGAGCTCACAATCTGGCAACAAAGTGAGCGGGGTCTCATTTATAAAAGTACAATCATGTTTGTGACAGTTTGCCGTAGAAATGAGCCGTCCTGTCCAGTAACAACTTTGTGCCTCCGTGTTTTCTGAAATGAGGCAGAGGAGAGTTTTGCCCGGACACGAGAAATCAGGAAGTTTGAAGACGTTTGTGAAAATTTGTGTTTTGTCCCTACGTTCACTTCTAGTAAGAATTGTACACAAAGTTTTATAAAAGAGGCCCCAGCTCATTGGAGTGGATTGGAGAATGAGAATAAATCAACGTTACAACAGTTTGACTAAAATCAGCGTGAGATTTGAACAGGTTTACTTCAAATCTGAGGAAACAGATTGAGACATTGATTCATTTGACAGAAATACGTTTTTATCCTGGACACCCTGCCACAACAACCAGCCACATTATGTGCATGAATGAAGTGTCTTGCTCAAAGACACAATGACTGCCCTGAGTCCACTCTGTGGATTTTCCCCTCAGCATCACAAACACTTAGATATTACTCATAATCTGCGGCTGCAGTGGAGCTCAACAGCCCCGCCCACTTCAAAGCTCGCCATTTCCCTGGAAGTGGATTTCTCCTTCATTTTTGCCATAGACTTAAAAAAAATATATATTTTTACAAATATATGAATATTAAGAGTTTAAAGGAAACAAATTAACACAAGTCTATGTGGTAACTAATGTCTCTAATGTGGTTGTTTTCAGTCCAACAAACACGTAAAACTGTACAATTTGGCAAAATTATTTACTCACTTTTTCATGTTTTACGTCTTTTTTAAATCTTCAGTCTCTTGTTCATTTCAAACCCAAACTTTCAATATATATATATATATATATATATATATATGTAATATGTATATATATATGTATATATATATATATATACATATATATATATATATATATATATATATATATATATATATCTCAGTATCAATCCTTGTGGGGAAATGAATGGAAACTTTACTTCAGGACCAAACAGCGGGCTCACGGTGAGCTTTGTTGAACAGACATAAACATTTTCCAGCACTTTTTAAATTAATTGAAACAACAATCTCTTCACTTTTGTAATGGTCTTAGAATGCTGGTTGCTCTTTTTTTTATTTAATTATAGATTTATAATTTATAAAAATGTATTTCTGATCCGTCTGTTTTGTACCAATGTTCTCAATCTGACTCTCTCTGTTAGATCCTTCAAAAGTGTGAGAATAAAATCAGACAATCACTGCCTAAAAACTAAATGTCATGATAAAGATAAAGATGACATTTGTAGCTTGTTCTAATCTAAACTCCAGTCCATTCCAAATCCACTGCATGATTTTTGTGTCTCAATCAAACGGGTATTTTTTAAGTTGAAGGCACATATCGTCTTGTTTACAGAGTCACAAATGTGTGTCTACACTGTGAAGCACATAGTGATGAACAATAGGAATGTCCTTTATCACCAGCAAACTAACTCCACGTGCTGTTTTTTAACTGTGGACGATTTCAATAAAATGTGGAAACGTGAGATTCTTTTGTGTTCTTTTGTTTTTGTCGCCATTTTCTACAGGTATTATCAATAAAAATCATGTGGATTTCATCACGAGTGGAAGAAAAATACTTGCTATATTGCTAGAAGACGAGTAAACTTGAAGCAGATACTTCATTTTAAATGATATGAACTCTACAAATTTGATTGTTTTGAAGATAAACTGCAGCCATGACAAGCTTTCACTGGTTTTGTTAATTTGGCTTGTTTGATTTCTCTGTAGTGAGTTCAATTGTCAGAAACCATACATTAATTATGGCATCAATAATTGTACATTAAGAAAAATACTACAAAATGATATTGAAAGTCAATGGTAGACATATGTTTGTGTAATTCCTCAGTCGCCCAAGTTTTATATCAAAAGGAAATTGAATTGTGATTGAAATTGAATGCATTTCTTCACTCATCCAAGTAGCTTCTTCAGTTCAATTCATTGTTGATAATTAGTGCACTCCTGTCCTGAAATGTATGAAAATGTGAACATTAAATTACGATTTCAGATCAAAGTGGTTAATTCTAATCCATGAAATTAATAACGTTTACATTTTATTGACATTTTCTGGAGAATACAGACGTGTTTGTGGTGAAGTAAATGGTTTGTCCAGTAGATGGCACTGTTGGCCCAGGCAGGATGTGCTACAAAGAGACGAGGCATAAATCAGAAATATTGGAGGCATTTTACATCATCCATATTTTAGTTTGGTAAACTCTACATGATTGAGCGAAAATGTGATAAACTGCCATTTATAAACAATTTTGGTCCTGGTATTATTTCTTTCCTGGTTTAGTCTTTCTTCTTTTTTCTCTCTTTTCTTTTCTGTTCTGTCTTTTTTTTTCCTGGTTTAATATCTTTTTGTAGATGGAGTGTCTGCTTTTTTGCTTCTCACATTGTCAAAGCCGTGTGAGGCGACAAATTCAACAAATTCATAAAAGAAATGTGTATTTTTCTCTTTTGTCACTCTGAATCTGGTATTTAGTTCAATAAACAACCTGCTGACACTTAATTTAAGTATACTGAGCCCACTTAGAGTTAATTTACCAGAAACATATGCTGTTATTTAAACGTAAAAACCACATTATTTTCCGTTGTGACGTGGGAATAAACAAATGAAGTGTGTGATGAACAGACAGACCGGGGTTGATTAAAACCTGTGGAGCTGCTGTCAGAAACATCACAAATATCAAACTAACAGGACGTGTCAGACTCTCTCCTCAGGATCTGGACCAGGATCTGGACCAGGACTGGGTACTTGGCCCGGTTTGACCCGTGTGCACCGCTGTGAGTCCAGGCCAGGGGTCAGCAGACTGGACCACAGCAGGCTCCAGTCCAGAGGCGGGTCACAGTCAAACCCGGCTCCGACGCACTGAGTCTGAGTGTGCAAGGTTAAAGGTGCACTATGTACTTTTTCACTGAAGGCTCTGTCACGTCATACTGTAGTAAATAAAGCATCGGATTTATATAGTGCTGTTCAAGACGTTCAAAACACTTCAGATTTTTCACTCACTCCACACTCGGCGGTGAAATATACTGTGTCATCGGCCGCTGGAATTATACCAGTGACTTTCAACTTCCAGAGAGTTACATACTGTGCCTTTAAAGTCTACATGACAGGTCAGACGACACATTTCACTGAGATGTAGTGATTATATTTAAGATTTTACTAAACATTTTGCCCATTTGTCACCAGTTTGACAGTTTTTGTACTGTTTGTAATTGTACTTCCTGGTTGGACATGGGCAGTGAATATGACATAGTGAGAGGTGATTGTACGACTGTTACCTAGCAACCAGACTGTAAACAAGGGCCAAAATCTATATCTATATTCATCTTATTCCTGAAGTTGCCGTACGCGCCGCCGTCTTGTTTCCGTTGTATTAGTTTACATGGAGCAGACGAGCTCAACAGAAAATAAGTTCTACATGGACTAAAAAGACGTTTTCAGACTGACCAGGAAATCATTGCGTTGTTGACTTGTTGTTGCTCGTGTTCATTAAACATTTTACACAAATCAATCTACTTTATGTAACATTTTAGCGGCAAGACTTTTCCCTCGTCCGTCAATAGCTTTAACGGAGTTCTCGTCAAACGGAAGTGCGTTTACAACAAAAGTGCAAAAAACGGCAAAAGTGGGCGGGGCAGAATAAGGTCAATATAAATTACATAATAGTTATGATTTGACAAATACTAAAACCCGATAATACATTTATTTTGTTTAATGACCGTTTAAACTGTCGTGCTGTTTAAAATGTGTCAGTTGTGTGTTAAAGCAGAGCTAAGTAACTTCAGAGACAGAGCTCCCCCTGCAGGTCTCTGTGAAAATGCACTACCAGTAAAAAGGCGCATTTTTTTTCCCTCTTCCTTTTTATTAAAATAAGGAAGTACAATTGCATACAAAAACGTTTCATGTTGCCAAATATAAAAAAGAGAGCCATGGTTTCTCAGGAGAGTTGTCTTCAGATCGGCGTCAGGAAAGTTGCAGCTGCTTTTCCGCTCAGAGACAGCAGGGGGCGACAGCGGGGGCTTCAAACGGTCCGAAAATGCATTTGCCACCACTAGACAGACTTACAAAGATGTAAGTCTAATAATAATGTAAAATGTTACTTAGTTCTACTTTAACTGTCTCTTTATTTTCAGTGGCACGTCGCTTTTTGATGACATCACAGAGGGATTCTGTTTTAGAACTCAGCACTACTTCCTGTCATTTTAAAACTTTTATTGTCTTTTTTTTTTTCTGCACCTGCAACTTCACAAATGATAAATATTTACCACAGGTGCCCTCCCACCAAACTAAGTCAGAATTATAAAAACATGAGAACCTGTCATATAGACTTTAATGTAGCACTTACTAAAAAGTGACAGAGTGCAAGGTTAGGGGTTCAGTCACAGCTCAGACCAGTGCATACTGTTGTTGTGTCCTCGGGCAAGACACTTCACCCACCTTGGCTAAGAATGTCTGCCCTTTAAAGGTCCCATAACATGCTAAATCGACTTTTCAGAGGTTTTAACCTTCCTACAGTGCTATTTGGGCCTCGTATGTTGTGCCCAAAGTGGTTTTTTGATTGATTCCCTCATGTTTTCACTAGAGAACTGTCTTTTCCGTCCCCCTCGGCTGAGCAGCAGACGGGGGCTCCTCACAAGGATGAGGCGGTGTTTAAGCCACGCCTCCAGGAAGCGCGCAGCCGCAGTATAAACACAGCTAATGCTAATGCTACACAGTAATTACACGATGGATACGACAGATCGAAGAGTTAGCTTGTTATTTACCAAACAGCAACGTCCGTCGTCGAGGCCCTGGAGCACGTCAAACTCCAGGTCAGATCCAGGACGTAGGACTCAGCACGACGCACCGTCAGGAGGATAAAATGTTTATTCAGTGTTTGTGTATCGCTGTTTACCGGAGCACACGGCGCATGCGCACTATCTCCGCTATAGGCTTCGGCACGAGTTGGGTGGGGGAGGCTCACGGGTTGGGCGGGGGAGCAGCCTGCTCTCTTTTCGGGGGGGTCAGATCTCAGAGTGAGCCGTTTGCTTTTACAAGGAGGGGGGCCAGTCCAAGAAATGGGTGTTTTTTGGAAACTGTTATGTTATGGATATTGCACAACGCAAAATTTTATCAACAAAGCCCTTAGAAAAGACTGTGTAAAGGGCAAAATAGCAGAATATAGGACCTTTAAAGAAAAAATACTAACGTCACAGAAGAAATTTGCTGTTTTGGGCCGTTTTAATGCTCTTCTCTGAAAACTGCTTCACATTAAACACAAGGAAAAGAGCCAGTTCATTTTTTGCAGCTTTAAAAATCTCAAATGTTTCTTTTAATGACACAGGTCTTCCTCTAAAAAACAACTTATAAGTGTGAATCTATACACGTGTACTTCAGTAAAAGCCACAGGACAAATGTGAGACAAGGCTTACACACAACACTCTGTTCACATAAATAAAAGGTGTTTAGTTCAGGTCCAAAAACACTCACTGTTGTTCTTCATGTGCTACTCTCTATTCAAGTTCAGCAGGTTAGTGTTGTAAGTCCACCATCCTCCCTCCAGAAGTCCAACTTTCTCCAGTGAAAGTACGAAGCCCTTTTCCCCAGTAGAAAATCATCTTCACCTCCTTCTGAAGCGTCTATTTCTGCATGAATTTGGTCCATACGTCTGCTTTTCCAGAGTTCACAAAACACACAGCATTTTGATTTCCAAGTCCTATCTTTAAAAGTTTAACATTGAACTAAACCAGACTCACTCAGAACAAATTCAGGGGAAAACAGAGTTAAACCAGGTGTAAACTACAACTTAAAGCTGGTGTACCTGACTTTTTTTGTGTTATTTTTTTGTAAATTAATGAATTTTGTGGTTTGCCCTAAAGAGTATATTGTAAAAGCGCTGATGAGGTCACTGTGCGCCGTCTGCAGGGAATAATAAAGTGTTTTCTTTCTTGTCAACCAGGAAGTAAGAGCTGAAAGCAGCGCTCTGATTGGCTGCTTTGGGGCGGTCCACCCAGTTTCTTCAACTTAAAACTTTAATAAATCAGGCTTAGAATTAGATATCAACAAATCCTTCGGTACGTTCTATCAGAATCTTGTTCAGTCCCAGATTGTAAAGTTTGGTGTGTGTGGATGGATTTTATGTCTCGAGGGAGAAAAATGCATTTTAAGAAAACATCCTTTGAAGTTACAATGTCCCAGAGAAATCTATGGATTCAAGGAAGTAATAAAACAACTTTAGGAGCAGATTGGACAAGTCTGTTTTTTCCGCATGAAAGCTTATATGTTGAGAGAGCAAACTGATCAAAAAACAAAAAGTGTGTTATGTCTTCCGTCTCCTTTCGCAGTGTGAAAATCCAGCTACTGCAGCTTTAAAGGTCTAAATGAGGACTATCTCAAGACTTTTCTAAGTGTAAACCAGGACTGCCAGGGTCTAATTAAAGAAATGTCTCACAAAGTTTGATTACTATAACACTAAAACTGGTCAAATCTGGTCTTAAAACTACAAAATCAGGACTTAAACTGTGTAATAACTGGGTCCCAAGACTGTAATCCTCCTGCACTCGTCCAGTCAGCGCACCTCTCGCTTGTAAACATTAGCGTAAACAGTCTGCGGCGAACTCCGTCACACGTCGTCGTCGTCGTCGTTCTGCTTTAGCCTGGTCTCCCGCCCGGTCCGGCTCCTCTGGCTCCCTCTCTGCGGCAGCCGTCCCACCGGGTCGTGGCACAGGACGTACTGCTGCCAGATCTTCCTGAAGGCCGTCCTGAACTTGTTGATGCGGAAGGCGTAGACGATGGGGTTGACGGCGGAGTTGGCGTGGCTGAGCAGGATGGCGACGTAGATGAGCGAGCCGGGCGAGCGGCAGCCGGGGCAGAACAGCGTGATGCAGTTGAGGATGTGCAGCGGCAGCCAGCTCACGGCGAAGAGGAACAGGACCAGGGCCAGCGATTTGGCCAGTTTGAGCTCTTTGCCGAAGTAACGCCGCGGGTCGGAGTGGCTCGACATCACCTGGAGACAGAGAGATGCGATGAAGGGTAAGATTGTGCTTTTTTGTTGAGCGTAAACCACCATGTCGATCTTAAACAGTTTAGTAATAGAAACCTGTTCAATTACTTCCTGTTCAAGACTGCAGAACTGATCATCTCCACCTCTTCATAGTTGTTGTAGAAATTCTGTCTTGTGCATAGTCTTAACAAGGGCACCTCCATTTCTACCATTGTTGACATTTCTGAGTGGTTAGCTCTATCTACGACGGGCGTCATCCCACTGGTACAGAATTTGTCCTTCTCTAATATTATCAGATTCCATGGTGAACTCGTCTGCCAGAAGTGGTATGCTATGCACTTCTCATTTTATCTCGGCCAGCTTGTCTCCAAGCTGGCCTTCTTACCTACTATTTAAACCTCTGTGTGTGGAAGCATAGTCAGGCTTGAATGGCCAATACTAGCACAATGTGTTGAGTATAATAGTCGCCGGGTCCGGACTGATGGTAAATAAACTTCTCCTGCCTCAGACATCCAGAGTTTCCTGCCTCTCCTTACAGCTCTAGGACTCGTTGGGACAACACTTGTTTTCCCTAACAATAGTGACATTTTGTATCGCCCCCCGCGCACTCTGAGGTCCGAGGGCCAGCTCCAGCTCGTGGTGCCTAAAACCAGACTTAGAACCAGGGGGCGGGGCTTTCTCTGTGGTCGGCCCCAAACTCTGGAACGCTCTGCCCCCCACGTGCGAACGGCCCCCACAGCGGAGTGTTTTAAGTCTCGTCTTAAAACCCACTTTTATTCGTTGGCTTTTAACACCGCGTGAGTTGTGTGGTCCTCTGTGTTTTATCTTTTTTTTAATGTATTTATTCTATTAATTTATTTCTATTTGATGGTTTTATCATTTAGCTTGGATTTGATTTTACTGGTTTTACAAGCCGTAAGATCAAATTGAGTTGTTATTATATACTTTGTTTTGCCGTTTTATGTTTGTGTGTGTGCAGCACTTTGGAAACAGTTCTGTTTATAAAATGTGCTATACAAATAAAGTGGATTTGGATTTGGATTCATGGTAACAAGCAGCGCAATGTCATTTAGATGTTTTCCTTTTTAGAGAAGTGTTTACGTGACATTTTAGCAGCTGCATGTGTCACTCTGGCCCTGTCCTAATACTGGCACTTGAAACACACCTTCACGACAAGCGCTTTTCCACCTCGCAGACACTCAAAGCGCTTAACGAACCGTTGAAACTACAATTGCATTACATTTATAGACAATAAACAGGCACAATATACAGTTGTAACTACAGTCGCGGTCACAACAAACACACAATAGACAGACATAGCAGGTATATTCTGTAAGTAATCCATACAAAAGACGCAAGTAGCTGCTTTAGAAATGAAAAGGGGGAAAAAGGTTCAGACTGATGTTAAATGGCAGACGGCGGCTTTGTAGGAAAGGCGACTTAAGATATTTTGGAGAAACTGTCACTGGTGTTTCTGAGTTCCGTGGCCTTGTCCTCGGGGGCAGGGAGTGAGGGAGAGTGTGACCAGGGTGTCCCACTTCTTTAGAATGTTTTGATCTGCACTTCACCACGGCCTTCTCTCCGAACATCCGGAAAGTGTGGAGCGATGACTTCAGGCAAATGCATTCTCCACAATGCATTTCACTTTAATGTTTTAAAACGGTGCAGGGCCTCTGCCTCAGCAACTTCACAGAGAGTGCTAACTGGATAGAACGGAAAGGAATGTCTTAAAAGTGAAACTGACAACATTTAAAGGTCCCATATTCTGCTCTTTTCCCCTTTACACAGTCTATTCTAAGGGCTTTGTTGATAAAATTTTGCGTTGTGCAATATCCATAACATAACAGTTTCCAAAAAACACCCATTTCTTGGACTGGCCCCCCTCCTTGCAAAAGCAAACGGCTCCCTCTGAGATCTGACCCCCCGAACAGAGAGCAGGCTGCCTCTCCCGCCCAACCCGCGCACCTCCCTCGCCCAACTCGTGCCGAAGCCTAGAGCGGAGATGGTGCATGCGCCGTGTGCTCCGGTAAACACATAGACTGTAGATCAGTGGACTAAGGGATTGTGACGTCACCCATAGCGTTTGCCTCCAGCCAAATGAAGCCCATCGCGGCTAGCAGTTATAGCGGTTAAAGTGAAGCCAGACTCCATATTTGGAAATCCGAGTGCGTATCGTGGCAACCACACGGACTAATCAGGAGCGCGGTTGCTAACGGTATCCTGCTGTTATTCTCTACTGCATTCACGACGCTCTAAAGTGCAGACTGTCCTCATGTTTGCCTGTGCCCTTGTGCCCTTGTGCACTCACACACTTCACACACTTCACACGCTTCACACGCTTCACACACTTTCAGAAAATGCACAGTTGAGTGTGTAGTGTAGTAGAGTGTGAGTATTGGGACAGGGCCAGAGTCTTAATTTTTCAAATAATTGCAACTATGTGCAGAGAAGTGGGTGGAGACAGGGGGTAGGTGAAAACAGGAATTTTCTGTGCACTCGAGCCTCAGTTGCAGTACAATACAGGATTAACAAAACTATTCACTAAATCAATTTTTGAGTAAACTAATGGTGAGAAACACTGTTGTAACAAGGTTAAAAGCTCCTTAAAGATGACTTTGGCTCTTGGAGCTGCACTGGCTTCCTGTGGCTCAGAGAATAGACTTTAAAGTAGCTCTGCTTGTGTTCAAATCTCTTCATGGCCAAGCACCAAAACATATCTTGGACATGTTGGTACCATATGAACCTTCACCGGTTCTGAGAACTTCAGGGACCGGCCTCCTGCTACTCCCCGGGTTCAGGACTAAACATGGGGAAGCAGCGTTTCAACATTACCCTGCACGGCTCTGGGACAGCCGTCCTGAGGCTGTGAGACGGGCCTCTACTTCAACTATGTTTAAATCCAGGCTAAAAACATCTCTTTTTAGCTGTGCATAAGGAATTTTATTTGCATTTTACTCTCTTTAATATAGTCTAATATGACTTTTTATGTTTTTAATTTTTGCCATTATAAAGTATTTTCTATTTTGGTTTTATGTAAATACTTGTGAAAGTTATATTTTGTATGGATGGTGCTATACAAATAAAATGTGATTGATTGATTGATTGATAATACTAATAATGTCCACTTTAAAGTTAAGGTCGGCTTTATTGTCCTTGTTGGGAAATTCCTTATTTGTATTTGAGCCCTCCTAAAATGCTGCTGGAGCGACTTGGCGCTGCACTCAGGCACATTTCCCGCTCTGGAGCTCGGCTTGGTCAGACTTCAGCTGGAGGATTTCATCGTGCTTGTTTTGGGTTGATGGGGGAAACCAAAGCCCAGGGGAAACTCACCCAGACAGACAGAGAAAATGCAGACTGTACACACAAAGGCCGGGAGTTGAAACAGTGATGAAATAATGACTCCCCCGTGTCTACAGTCCACCGGTCACCCTCACATTTAGCAAAGAAAGGAAGCTAAAGTGACTAAGCTGCTTTGCCACACATGTCCACACAAAGGTATTCTTTAGAAAAACAGTGAACTTTACATCTGGCTTGTGATTTGGAAACTCCAGAATTATGTTATATAGACTTGTTTTTGCATGTGTTTTGTCTATTTGTTGTATATATATATATATTTATTTTGGTCTATTCACCTTATTCCGTAAGTTGCCTTAAGCGCCGCCGTCTTGTTTCCGTTGTAGTTCACATGGAGCAGACGAGCTCAACAGAAAATAAGTTCTACTCAACTAAAAAGCCGTTTTCAGACTGACCAGGAAATCGTTGCGTTGTGACTTGTTGTTGCTCGTGTTCATTAAACATTTTACACAAATCAATCTACTTTATGTAACATTTTAGCGGCGAGACTTTTCCCTCGTTAGTCATTAGCTTTAACGGAGTTCTCGTCAAACGGAAGTGCGTTTACAACAAACGTGCAAAATACTGCAAAAGTAGGCGGGGCGGAATAAGGTCAATATATATACTCACCTTATTCTGCCCCGCCCACTTTTGCCTCTTTTTGCCACAGATACGCACTTTTGTTGTAAACGCACTTCCGTTTGACGAGAACTCCGTTAAAGCTAATGACTAACGAGGGAAAAGTCTCGCCGCTAAAATGTTACATAAAGTAGATTGATTTGTGTAAAATGTTTAATGAACACGAGCAACAACGATTTCCTGGTCAGTCTGAAAACGTCTTTTTAGTCCATGTAGAACTTATTTTCTGTTGAGCTCGTCTGCTCCATGTAAACTAATACAACGGAAACAAGACGGCGGCGTGTACGGAAACTTCTGGAATAAGGTGGATAGACCAAAATCAAATCAATTTCAAATCAATTTATTTTTATAATGCCCAAAATCACAACAACAGTTGCCTCGATGGGCCACAGGTAAAAGCAGTTCAGATAACTGTCCCAGAATGCCCCTGTCCTTTGACCCTCCTTCGCGGCGAGGAAAAACTACAAAAAACCCCACGGAAAAAGTAGAAACCTCGGGGAGAACCACAGTGAAGGAGAGATCCTACTCCCACGGACGGACAGGCTGCAGATGAACTAGGACTGACATCCACTTGGACTGTGGAGCCAGAACCACTCAAGAGGGAGGTGGCTTTAAAGAGTTCCTCCAGGCGGACGAGGAGCAGTCCACCAGTGTAGAGATCCTCCAGCAGGAGATGAGGAACAGTTCATCTAAAGTAGAAGGAGTTCGTCCAGGCAGACGAGGTGTGGCTAATCCAGCTGTCCAGGCGGGTGGCGCATAGATCGTCCAGACAGGTGGGGGGGGTCGTCACTGGAGCAGCCGCCGCAGTGCCTGAAACAGTCTCCACTCCCCGGGGGAAGTGGAGAGAAAGAGAAACATGTGAACAGCAATGAACAGACTACAGTTGAAGTAATATTAAATATTGTTGATAGGTAAAGTAGGAAGAACCAGAGGATAGTGTTCAAGCTGCCATACTTCCCCAGCAGAATTGCTCCAAGGGCAGCGTAGCTAAAACTGTAGGTTTTTATTTCTGTTCCTAACTGGCCTGACCATAAGCTATTTCAAAGAGGAACGTTTTGAGCCTGGTCTTAAATGTAGAGACTGTGTCGGCCTCTTTTACATGAACAGGGAGCTGGTTCCATAACACAGGAGCTTGGTAGCTAAATGCTCGACCTCCTACTGTGCTTTTAGAGACTCTGGGGACTAACAATAGTCCAGCATTTTGAGAACGAAGAGCTCTGTTTGGATGGTACGCTACTATTGCATCTTTGAGGTAGGATGGGGCCATATTGTTTAAAGCTTTATAAGTCAGGAGGAGGATTTTAAATTTGATTCTAAACTCAACAGGAAGCCAGTGAAGAGACTCTAACACTGGTGAAATATGATCTCTTTTTCTAGTACCTGTTAATAATCTTGCTGCTGCATTTTGAACCAGTTGAAAGCTTCTTATAGAGCTTTTAGGACACGCTATAAGCAGAGCGTTACAATAGTCTAATCTGGATGTGACAAATGCATGGATGAGTTTTTCGGCATCATCTCTGGGCAGGATTTTTCTAATTTTGGTTATGTTACGCAAATGAAAGTAGGCTGTTTTACAGGCTTGATTTATATGAGCTTTGAACGAGAGATCTTGGTCAAATAGGACCCCAAGGTTTCTTACAGTAGAGCTGGGGGCTACAGTGATATTGTCCAGAGAAACTATCTGGTCAGATAAAGAGTCTCGCAGGTGCTTAGGGCCCAGCAGAATGACCTCGGTTTTTTCAGGGTTAAGGAGCAGATAATTAAGAGTCATCCAAGTTTTTATGTCTTTCACGCAGGCACTAAGTCTGTCTACTTGATGCGTCTGATCAGGTTTCTTTGATAAATACAGCTGAGTGTCATCTGCATAGCAGTGGAAGTTAATGCCATGCTTTCTGATGATCATACCTAAGGGCAGCATATAAAGAGTGAACGGAACTGGACAGTACTGAACCCTGCGGCACACCGTGGGTTACTTTAGAACATGGGGAAGATCTCTGGTTTACATTAACAAACTGGTACCTATCAGATAGATAGGATTTAAAACCAGCTAAGGGCGGTTCCACTGACACCTATATCACATTCTAACCTCTGCAGTAGAATGTTGTGGTCGATGGTATCAACGCTGCGCTGAGGTCCAACAGAACCAGGATTGAGACCTGTCCATCATCAGCAGCTAATAACAGATCATTTGTGACTTTAACTAGTGCAGTTTCAGTGCTGTGGTATGCACGGAACCCTGACTGAAAAACTTCAAATAAATTATTGTTCTGCAGGTGGCGACAAAGCTGTTTAATCACAATTCTTTCAAGGATTTTAGAGACAAAGGGCAGATTAGAAATAGGTCTATAGTTTGCCAGTATGTCGGGTCTAGATTAGGCTTTTTCAAAAGTGGTTTAATCACTGCATATTTTAAGGACTGAGGGACATAACCGCTTTCAAGTGAAGTATTTATTATATTAAGAATGGGATTTATAATTAAGGGGAGAATTTCTTTGAGGAGTCTACTTGGGATTGGGTCTAAAATACAAGTTGATGTTTTGGAGGACATAATGACTGAAGTTATCTCTGCCTGATCAACAGCAGTGAACCTATCTAGTATTACTGAAGGATTTGTATGGGACACTAGCTTTGCAGTCTGGGCTTGCTCAGTACTGATAGTGGGAGTAATTGCATTTAGTTTATCTCTAATAGTTGTGATTTTGCTGCTAAAGAATAAAGAAAGTCATTGCAGCTTAGAGTAACTGGTATTGAGGGTTCTACTGCGCTGTGACAGTTTGTCAGCCTGGCTACAGTGCTGAAGAGAAATCTAGAGTTATTTTTATTTACTTCTATTAAATTTGAATAATATCTGGTTTGAGCCTTACGCAGAGCCTGCTTATAAGACAGAAGGCAAGTTTTCCATTCTTTTAGGGATTCTTCTGTGTGGGAGCGGCGTAAGGATCTCTCTAGTTTTCTTACCCTTTGTTTGTGAGAACGTAGTTCTTCATTGTACCAGGGGGAGGCTCGTTTTGGCCTGATTACTTTCTGTTTAAGTGGAGCTGCAACATCAAGAGCAGATTTTAGAGAGTTGACCATTGAGTCAACAGAGTTATCAATAGCACTGGGACTGGCGCTGTTAACGACAGGATCACATGACATTAAATATTGGTTCTATTATTTCTCTGAACTTTAAAATAGATTTTTCAGATATTGTCCTTTTCATTATAGTTTTAGTCTGAGGAGCTGGATAGTCCTTAAGAATAAACTGAAAGGTAATTAGGAAGTGATCTGACATTATTGGGTTTTGGGGGAAGACATTTAGGTCACTAATCTCTATTCCATAAGTTAGAACCAGGTCCAGAGTGTGCTGGTGACTGTGGGTTGGTTCATTTACATTTTGAGTGAAACCAATGCTGTCTAATAAAGCGCTAAAGGCATTACTGAGGCAATTATTTTCATTCACATGAATGTTGAAATCCCCAACCACCACAATATTTTCCCAGTCTAATACTAAATTTGATAGGAAGTCAAAGAATTCTGTTAAGAACAATGAATAAGGACCAGGAGGTCGATAGATTATTATGAACAGAACAGCTTTTTGGTTTCTCCAGTTTGGGCAGGTGATTGATAGGATAAGGCTTTCAAATGAGCAAGACTCATTATTAATTTTGTTAATTTTAGGACTCAGGAGTAAACTAGAATGTGAGATTACTGCCACCCCACCTCCCGGCCTGAGCTCCTGGCAGCTTGAAAGTTAACATGACTCTGTGGGGTGGCCTCATTTAATCTGACATAATCATCTTGTTGAAGCCAAGTTTCAGTTAAAGCTAAAAGATCAATATTATAATCGTTAATTAATTCATTAACTAAAAGTGATTTGGAGGAAATTGACCTAATGTTTAGCAATCCACATTTTACATGCTTATTTATTAGTTTATTTGTATCATGTGTAGGGATTATTTGTATTAAGTTATTTGGTCTGACACCTAAATTATCTGTATTTGGATCTGACTTATTGGCGTTATTTACACGAGGACACGCACAGTCTCTATTTGCTTTGACTCTGAACACTTGATCTGTGACAGCGCGGGCGAGAGCTTAGCGACAGAGAAGAGACTCTGCACCGGGACTCATATTTAGAGCGTCACTTTAGGCGACTAAGGCTATCGGCCAAATTCGAACTAAAAGTGATGTACCCTCCGAAGTCGGATGGATGCCATCCCTGCGTATGAGCCGGGCTTTCCCAGAACGCACTCCAATTGTCAACAAAGACTACGTTGTTTTGGGGCACCAACTAGACAACCAGCAGTTGAATGCTGAAAAGCGGCTGTACATTTCAGCATTGACCCGATTGGGGAGGACCAGAAAATATTACGGTATCTGACATCGACTTCGCCAATTCACACACCGCTCCAACCTGCAATTTGAGCACTTCTGATTGTCTCCGCCGGGTGTCATTACCACCTCCGTGAATCACGATACGACGGAACCTCTGACTACTCTGTTTTAAAAGCCTAAGGTTTCCTTCGATGTCACCCATTCTGGCCCCGGATAACACCTAACTGAGGCACCTGGCAGCTTCACGTCTCTGACTATGGAACTTCCAATCACCAGAGTGTCACGTTCGGCGGGCGTGTGATCGCCGAGTGGGGCAAACCTATTGCAGACGGGAAGCTTATGGTGCACTAAAGGCTGTCACAAATCTATCCCTGTCTTGTTCCTGGTCTGGTCCCGGCTGTGCGGGAGGCGCTGGGGGGCTGGTCTTATCCTGAGGCTTAGCCTTGCTACCGCTAACACTGCTAACTATGCTAACACTGCTACCTGCGGCGCGGTCCGGTAAACCTGATGCTACGACCTGGCTATAGCTAGACTTTAGCTCCTCCACAATGCGGATCCGCGCTTCTAACTCTGTAACCCTGGCTTCCAAAGCTACCACTACGCTACACTTCACGCAACTCTCCCTGTCGTCAGTGAAAGAAGCAGGGTTCTGACTCAACATATGACAGCTTGAACAGGTAAGGGCGAAAGAGGCGGAGGACGGGCCAGCCATGGCGCTAGTCGGCTAGGCTAGCTCCGGTTGATGCTAGCGGGCAGGGGGGGGGGGGGATTTAATCCACGAAATACTGAACAAAGTGAGCTAAATGAGGCTCCGGGTTGTTTAGGGAGCAATTAAACTTTCAATTATGTGTAGGAGGGTAAGATAGTTTTTGTATAATTCGTGGATTAACAATAAAGTGTGGAGAACGATCACTCGCAAACGCAGAATAGACTCACCGGATGTGACGTCAGCTGAAACGTGTTTTGTCTATTTGTTGTATAAATATATATATACAACAAATAGACAAAACACATGCAAAAACAAGTCTATATAACATAATTCTGGAGTTATTTTTTTAATTAAATGGCAAATTAGCAGCAGAGCTATCTTATTGTTGCTTTTTGTAGTGAAGGTAAAATGCTTTAAGACTTTGGATGGAATGAACTCGGCTTAGGTCTGTCATCTGCTGGGTTCCATGGCTATATCATTACTTTGCCTGGAATGCTCCACAGTTTAGCTTTAAACGTATCTGTCTCTACGGAGACAAGCAGCCGACACCACCAGGACAAGTTACAGGTCAGACCGGGAGAGTCTGGGTTCTTAACTATGAATCAGGGCCTGACTCTGTCCCAGACGCTGGATTCTCTGTCATGGTGTCATCAAGAATCACAGACGAGCAAACAATAGTCAGAGATTAGATAAAGCGCTGACCTTCTTGTTGAGCTGCCGGTGAATCATGTAGAAGATCTCCACGTAGATCCCCAGCATGAGCAGCAGGGGGGGCAGCACCCAGCCGAAGAAGTTAAAGTACACCATGTAGTCCATGCTGATGACCGTCTCGAACTCGCAGGTCACCACCAGGTCGCGGGAGATCAGGGGAAGGTCGGAGGTCGAGGAGAGGTCGGAGGGCGCCGGGAGGGAGCCGTTCTTCTGGAGCTGGAGCTGACGCAGGTTGTTCCAGCCCAACATCGGAGTCAGGCCCACCACGATGGACACGAGCCAGCTGAGCAGCACGGCCACCCCGGCCCGTCTCGCCGTCACCACGCGCTTGTAGCTGTGGAGGAAGACGGGACGTGTGAGCGTGACACCAGAGGAAAGGTAAGCTGTGGAACATTCAGGTGGAAGAGTGAAAGAAAACTGGATTCTGTCAACTGGACAAAAATGAGCAAATACATCTTGCACTCACTAGTTTTCCAGTGAGGAGTTATCTGTTGTTAGTTAAGACAACAACGTGTCCCTCGTGTAAATAACGCCAATAAGTCAGATCCAAATACAGATAATTTAGGTGTCAGACCAAATAACTTAATACAAATAATCCCTACACATGATACAAATAAACTAATAAATAAGCATGTAAAATGTGGATTGCTAAACATTAGGTCAATTTCCTCCAAATCACTTTTAGTTAATGAATTAATTAACGATTATAATATTGATCTTTTAGCTTTAACTGAAACTTGGCTTCAACAAGATGATTATGTCAGATTAAATGAGGCCACCCCACAGAGTCATGTTAACTTTCAAGCTGCCAGGAGCTCAGGCCGGGGAGGTGGGGTGGCAGTAATTTCACATTCTAGTTTACTCCTGAGTCCTAAAATTAACAAAATTAATAATGAGTCTTGCTCATTTGAAAGCCTTATCCTATCAATCACCTGCCCAAACTGGAGAAACCAAAAAGCTGTTCTGTTCATAATAATCTATCGACCTCCTGGTCCTTATTCATTGTTCTTAACAGAATTCTTTGACTTCTATCAAATTTAGTATTAGACTGGGAAAATATTGTGGTGGTTGGGGATTTCAACATTCATGTGAATGAAAATAATTGCCTCAGTAATGCCTTTAGCGCTTTATTAGACAGCATTGGTTTCACTCAAAATGTAAATGAACCAACCCACAGTCACCAGCACACTCTGGACCTGGTTCTAACTTATGGAATAGAGATTAGTGACCTAAATGTCTTCCCCCAAAACCCAATAATGTCAGATCACTTCCTAATTACCTTTCAGTTTATTCTTAAGGACTATCCAGCTCCTCAGACTAAAACTATAATGAAAAGGACAATATCTGAAAAATCTATTTTAAAGTTCAGAGAAATAATAGAACCAATATTTAATATTATGTCATGTGATCCTGTCGCTAACAGCGCCAGTCCCAGTGCTATTGATAACTCTGTTGACTCAATGGTCAACTCTCTAAAATCTGCTCTTGATGTTGCAGCTCCACTTAAACAGAAAGTAATCAGGCCAAAACGAGCCTCCCCCTGGTACAATGAAGAACTACGTTCTCACAAACAAAGGGTAAGAAAACTAGAGAGATCCTTACGCCGCTCCCACACAGAAGAATCCCTGAAAGAATGGAAAACTTGCCTTCTGTCTTATAAGCAGGCTCTGCGTAAGGCTCAAACCAGATATTATTCAAATTTAATAGAAGTAAATAAAAATAACTCTAGATTTCTCTTCAGCACTGTAGCCAGGCTGACAAACTGTCACAGCGCAGTAGAACCCTCAATACCAGTTACTCTAAGCTGCAATGACTTTCTTCTATTCTTTAACAGCAAAATCACAACTATTAGAGATAAACTAAATGCAATTACTCCCACTATCAGTACTGAGCAAGCCCAGACTGCAAAGCTAGTGTCCCATACAAACCCTTCAGTAATACTAGATAGGTTCACTGCTGTTGATCAGGCAGAGATAACTTCAGTCATTATGTCCTCCAAAACATCAACTTGTATTTTAGACCCAATCCCAAGTAGACTCCTCAAAGAAATTCTCCCCCAATTATAAATCCCATTCTTAATATAATAAATACTTCACTAGAAAGCGGTTATGTCCCTCAGTCCTTCAAATATGCAGTGATTAAACCACTTTTGAAAAAGCCTAATCTAGACCCTGACATACTGGCAAACTATAGACCTATTTCTAATCTGCCCTTTGTCTCTAAAATCCTTGAAAGAATTGTGATTAAACAGCTTTGTCGCCACCTGCAGGACAATAATTTATTTGAAGTTTTTCAGTCAGGGTTCCGTGCATACCACAGCACTGAAACTGCACTAGTTAAAGTCACAAATGATCTGTTATTAGCTGCTGATGATGGACAGGTCTCAATCCTGGTTCTGTTGGACCTCAGCGCGGCGTTTGACACCATCGACCACAACATTCTACTGCAGAGGTTAGAATGTGATGTAGGTGTCAGTGGAACCGCCTAAGCTGGTTTAAATCCTATCTATCTGATAGGTACCAGTTTGTTAATGTAAACCAGAGATCTTCCCCATGTTCTAAAGTAACCTACGGTGTGCCGCAGGGTTCAGTACTCGGTCCAGTTCTGTTCACTCTTTATATGCTGCCCTTAGGTATGATCATCAGAAAGCATGGCATTAACTTCCACTGCTATGCAGATGACACTCAGCTGTATTTATCAATGAAACCTGATCAGACGCATCAAGTAGACAGACTTAGTGCCTGCGTGAAAGACATAAAAACTTGGATGACTCTTAATTATCTGCTCCTTAACCCTGAAAAAACCGAGGTCATTCTGCTGGGCCCTAAGCACCTGCGAGACTCTTTATCTGACCAGATAGTTTCTCTGGACAATATCACTGTAGCCCCCAGCTCTACTGTAAGAAACCTTGGGGTCCTATTTGACCAAGATCTCTCGTTCAAAGCTCATATAAATCAAGCCTGTAAAACAGCCTACTTTCATTTGCGTAACATAACCAAAATTAGAAAAATCCTGCCCAGAGATGATGCAGAAAAACTCATCCATGCATTTGTCACATCCAGATTAGACTATTGTAACGCTCTGCTTACAGCGTGTCCTAAAAGCTCTATAAGAAGCTTTCAACTGGTTCAAAATGCAGCAGCAAGATTATTAACAGGTACTAGAAAAAGAGATCATATTTCACCAGTGTTAGAGTCTCTTCACTGGCTTCCTGTTGAGTTTAGAATCAAATTTAAAATCCTCCTCCTGACTTATAAAGCTTTAAACAATATGGCCCCATCCTACCTCAAAGATGCAATAGTAGCGTACCATCCAAACAGAGCTCTTCGTTCTCAAAATGCTGGACTATTGTTAGTCCCCAGAGTCTCTAAAAGCACAGTAGGAGGTCGAGCATTTAGCTACCAAGCTCCTATGTTATGGAACCAGCTCCCTGTTCATGTAAAAGAGGCCGACACAGTCTCTACATTTTAAGACCAGGCTCAAAACGTTCCTCTTTGAAATAGCTTATGGTCAGGCCAGTTAGGAACAGAAATAAAAACCTACAGTTTTAGCTACGATGCCCTTGGAGCGACTCTGCTGGGGGAAGTATGGCAGCTTGAACACTATCCTCTGGTTCTTCCTACTTTACCTATCAACAATATTTAATATTACTTCAACTGTAGTCTGTTCATTGCTGTTCACATGTTTCTCTTTCTCTCCACTTCCCCCGGGGAGTGGAGACTGTTTCAGACACTGCGGCGGCTGCTCCAGTGACGACCCCCCCCCATCTGTCTGGACGATCTATGCGCCACCCGCCTGGACAGCTGGATTAGCCACACCTCGTCTGCCTGGACGAACTCCTTCTACTTTAGATGAACTGTTCCTCATCTCCTGCTGGAGGATCTCTCTACACTGGTGGACTGCTCCTCGTCCTCCTGGAGGAACTCTTTAAAGCCACCTCCCTCTTGAGTGGTTCTGGCTCCACAGTCCAAGTGGATGTCAGTCCTAGTTCATCTGCAGCCTGTCCGTCCGTGGGAGTAGGATCTCTCCTTCACTGTGGTTCTCCCCGAGGTTTCTACTTTTTCCCATGGGGTTTTTTGTAGTTTTTCCTCACCGCGAAGGAGGGTCAAAGGACAGGGGCATTCTGGGACAGTTATCTGAACTGCTTTTACCTGTGGCCCATCGAGGCAACTGTTGTTGTGATTTTGGGCATTATAAAAATAAATTGATTTGATTTGATTTGACAAGACACTACAGGCAAAACTCTTTTTTTTTTTTCAATTTTTTTTTGGTTAGTTTGTTATCTCAACATATCGTCTTTCATGTGGAAACAACAAACTTGTCCAATTTACTCATAAAAATATTTTATTCTTCCATTGAATCCACTTCATCCATAGATTTCTCTGGGACATTGTAACTTCAAAGGCCGTTTTCTTTAAATGCATTTTTGTCCCTCGAGACATAAAGATCAGCCTTAAAGTAGATCCTACACCAAACTGTACAATCTGGACTCAACAAGAGTTTGATGAAACATACAGATGGATTTGTTGATATCTAATTCTAAAACAGATTTATTGAAGTTTTAAGTTTAAAAAAAATGAGGTGAAATTTGAATTTTTAGGGTAATTTTCAGGAAAATCTAGTTTACTTAAAAACTAGATAAGAAATCCAATCCTCTTTTTGTAACTATTATGTGTACAAAATGAACCAAGAAATTTAAACCTGGTTCTGTCCATTTTTCAGTTTTATATGTCCCAAATACGTGTGATTTTGGCCATTTTTTCCACATAAAATACCTGATTTCTACATGAAAACATGACATGATGAAAAAATGTAAGATTTTTTCCTATTCACCTGCTGTGTCTCACCTTAAAGTGCATATGACTTTCTAATTTTGACTCTATTTGGAGTTTTAAAGCCTTTTGGAAATCAAATCAAATCAAATAGCCGTTTGTGGAGAAAAGTTGAATAACAGGAAGTAAAAACAAGTTGATGACATCATAGTCGTGAAATTCTCTCTCTTTGCCCGTTGGTCAAACACCACCACGTTGCTCACCGGACTCACGTCAAATCAAAATGCTCCTTCACACACAAACGCATGGAGAAGGTGATCCCTATATTAAAGTATACAAAGGTTTTATTTCATGATATTTAAGCCATTTATCTGCTCTTATCTCCAGTAACAGTAAAAGAGGATGTTCAGTGGTCACTTGAGGCTCACCAGAAGTGCACAAGTTCAGAAATCGCAACTTAAAATCAATTAACCTTTAGCTCAGATGACAGTTTTACGCCAATTATTATCTGAAATAAAATACTAAAAGGTTTACACACTGAACAATGACTTGTAACGAGGCTTTGGGCTCTTGTGAATGTGTTCGATGGGTTGGTACCAGCTGACACTCTCTGGATTATTCAGAACTTGCGTCTTTTGCGTGCTAATGCTAACGGCTATAGGGAAAATATATGAAACTTCCTTCGTCCTTCAGATCCTACCAGACTAGCCGTGTTGTTAAGCAGGTCTCTGAATGACATCAAACCAGTCACTCACTCCATCCAAAGGTCACGCATAATTTACACACAATAAAACACTTTTTTTTTCTTTTTTGAACCTTTAAACATTAATTCAACAAAATAAAGATGTTGACATGTTTTGGCCCAGTGTCTGGTTGTACGATCATTTATTAGTGTAATGTTAGCTTTAAAACCAGGAAGTAAAATTACAAACGTAAACATTACTAAAACTTTTTTTTGCCACTTTTTAAACACATTTCTTTTACCTGCACTTTAGTTAAATGAGTTGTTCAACCTGTCAAAGGCACTTTAAGTCTATTGAACTAATCTAAAGCCTTCTGCAGAGGATTTTTAGCCTGATTTGCCTCTCCACGACTTCAGGAGGCGTGGCCTGAGCAGCGATTCTCATAAACGATTATTTGCCGTGGCTCTCCTCGTGTCTGTGGGTCAATGTGATTCTTTTACGACTATTTGTCACATCGCAGCTCGCAAACCTCAATTCGTGCAATTCCAACAACTTCACCACAGCCAATCAGAGCAGCCAGACAGTGCCGGGCTCTGTTACCATAGCGATGACCCTTAAACTTTAGAAAGAGCACAAACAAAACCAAACTTTTCCATCATTCATCACAGCTGCGGTGACAGTAACAGGCTTCTTATCTCTCCTGTGTCCTTCATAAACAGGTTTAATCCTCACACGTTTCTTCTTTTGATTTTATTTTGGTGTAAAATAAATCCTTCCAGAAATCATAAAGTGTGTGATGTCGCTGTCCTTCATGCGAGTGTGAGACAAATAACCGTCCTCCTGTCTGTGCTCTGCAGACTTTATGTCACGTCTTAAAGTCAGACAATTTTAAAATCCTCGAGTGTGCAGCCGGCTTAAACTATGAACTGTCACCCGAGTCGTATTTTTCATAGTCCTTCACGCTCTAATGGGTCCAACTCCTATTAGCATATTCTGATTAGCGCTATTGTTTTCTTTGACCAGAGGATGAGTTGTAAATAAGTTGTAGCTTAGACTCCATTTCACCCTGAAGACAAAAGAAACACAGATGTGGCCGTTTGCTTCATGCGTTCCAATCAGTGAGAGCCATGGATGTATTAAATGACCTGGATAAGACATGTCCCCTCTGTGGCCGTGTGAGGTACTGCAGCCTCTTGGGCCCAGCCTTTTTCTATCATTGCACATTATAATTGCAGACAGTACTTGATTATTAGTGGTATTTAAATAAAATAGAAGGAAATGTTCTTTTTAACTGTTTTTTAAAACAGTAAAAAAAAAAAAAGTTTTTATATCAAGTTACGTCACACAAACATGTGTGAGCCGAGTGAACGAGCGTCGGACGATACAAACAGAAGCTCGTGGACAAGGCTCGACTAGAGACACCTGTAAGTTGTATTTTATTTCATTTAAGACGCTTTCACATTTGATCTAACATGAAGAACACAATTACAATCACACAAGCTAACGCTGCACAAAAACTCGCTCCCGTTGCTCAAAGCATCATGGGTATTTTCTTTTT